>CM065120.1:41085000-41107500 GCA_033026305.1 Cirrhinus molitorella
GTGGGTTGATGACTCCTTGGATGATGATGCCTTTTCCAGGCTGTAATCCACCCTGAATGATGGTTTTATATGGAACTGTCTGATTGTGAGTCAATGTAAAAATGGTCAATTTAGTCCTCTGTCAAGCTTTAAAAAAATACATTACAGCGTGCTTAAAAGATATACACTGCAAAAAATGGCTTTCTTACTTAGATGTTTAGTCTTGTTTCCAGCCAAAATATCTAAAAATTCTTAAATCAAGAATAGACAAGTAAAAATTATTGTCTTGTTTTCAGAAAAAAAAAAAAAAAAAAAAGTCAAAATAAAGTGAGTTTTTGCTTAAAACAAGCAAAATAATCTGCCAATGGGGTAAGCAAAAAAAAAAAAATAAATAAAAAATAAATAAATAAAATACAAATAAATAAATAAATAAATAAAACATTTGCTTACCCCATTGGCAGATAATTTTGCTTGTTTCAAGCAAAACTCACTTAATTTTAACACATTTTGTCTGAAAACAAAACTATAATTTTTACTTGTCTAAAAAAATCCTTCTTGATTTAAGAATTTTTAGATATTTTAGCTAGAAACAAGACAAAAGTAAGAAAATCATTTTTTTGCAGTGTAGTCATAAAATAAAATAAGATTTTTATTTGATCAGTATTTGCAGTATCACAGTGAAAAGTAGAAATGTGTTTTTAAAGTGACATGTTTTATGATAATAATCAACATCATGTATAGCCAAAATAATACATTTGTCCAAAATATCTTTATCTGAATCACCAAAAAGTGTGACCCAGGTAAGAAAATGAACTATGAACCATCATAATGTCTCATTAGAGATTTCAGAGATTGTTTGCCTTCGGAACACTTAAAATAACTTACCAACGATCCTGGAAGTGCAGCATGATGGGGCTGTATATGAAATGTAGATATTTAAGACAGGAACACATTTAGCAGGACTCAGATGATAAGTGTGTGCCATTATATACATTAAAATGTGTGCCATAGACAATATATCCCCAATACTGAGTGGCAGACATGACTAGGTGACATTCGTAACTCCCTGGGTGTACAGCTACTTCATTACATCCAAATGCCTTTAAAAAATACATTCGTAACTCCCTGGGTGTATAGCTACTTCATTACATCCAAATGCCTTTAAAAATAGAGCATTATAATGTCTGTGCAACAGATTCTGTTGTGATCTTTCATTTTCATATCATCATATTTTTGTATTTTAATTTGACACATTTAATAAGAAAGTACACAAGATACTATGCTGCATTGTTTTAATTTCTCACCGCAGCATAATGGATGCTAACTAAGCTCAGTTCCACCTTCCCAAGCACACACATGCGATCCACCTCTGAGAACGGTATACGGTGCTTGTACTCTGAGAAGGGTTTCCCATTGGCATTTATCTAGGAAAAGCAAAACATCATTTTTTTTTTTTGCTAGAATAAAAAAAAGGCCTTTTAGAGGCAGTTGATGGAAATATCCTTTTCCATACCTGAAAAAACAAAAGAAAAAAAAAATGTTTACAGAAAAGAAGAGCTGAAGTTACCTTGTAAGACTCCGGGGTGATGAGGATCTGCAAAGAAAATGTCTGGCCTTTTGGGAATGGAGTTTCGTACTTGCGTTCCTCCCAGCCCCACTTCCCATGTTGACGGGTGTTGTGCACTACATAGTCAGGGCCAATCCAGGACCCATAGCGAGGGTTAACTTGGAGAGCAACAATCTCAGACCCATTTTGAAAGTTAACATTGAATCTGGAGAAGATGTAATAGAGAGGAGAATAACAACTGTAATGTGCACTAAAAATTAGCTTAATTCTAACAGACTACATCTACAAAATAATAAAAAAAAAAAAAAAATTTATTGGTTAGCAATAAGTTCCCTTACTCTAAATCAGGGTTCACCAAACTCAGTCCTGGAGGGCCGGTGTTCTGCAGAGGATCCAACCTATACTAGGTATATTTGAACATTTCAGGCAGTAGGAGCTATACTCTGCAAGACACCAGGCCTGCAGAACCATGTTTGGTGACCCCTGCTCTAAATCATGGAAAACTTTAATAGATGTAATGGGGTATAAGATACTGATAAAAAATAGTCACTGGAAGTGAAAAAAGAACAAGTCGTCTTATAATTTACAGTGAAAATCATCAATTGACTTGACAATATGAAAATATGAATATGACAATTCCTTGTGCTGTGTGGCATTTCACATTTGATAGGGTTTTATTAATACAACTGGGTTTATTCGTTGTTTTGTTTTATTGGTTATGTGCATTTGGGTTTTGAGTTACATCTTATATTATTCAATTAATATTTATGGACGTTTCTGAATGTTGTTTTAGTGTTGCGTGGTATAACAGTGTTTTGCATGTATGACACTGTGCAGTTTTTACTGTAAATTCAAGTTCAATCCATAAAACCTAAAATGTTCCTATCATATTTTAAAAAAGGACAAATCAGTCATCATTAAGCTATCAAGATAAAGCACATAGCTTTTACTATTGCTCACCTGTCTGCATTCGGCAAGACCCGTCCACATACAGTAATACTCATCCCATTTTGTAGTCCTCCTTTGATCATACAACTGAATGGGACGACCTGTGTGAAAGATTTTCATACCAGACATCCCACAACATAAGTGCTTGTTCATCCTCATACTTGTTTGCAATAAATTTATTCTGCCATTATTAATGAAAATGGTAACAATTCCAGAGTGTTTTTCCCCCGTTGATCAGAGAATGTATCAAAAGAAGGGGACTTTGTTTGTTTGTTTGTTTGTTTTTTTTGTTTTGTTTTTTTTTTCTGAAAATGATTGATTGTTTTGCTTAATTTCAGCTAAAGAAAGACATATACATATTTGGTGGCTTGGGGCTGAGTAAATAATCAGAAAATTTTGGAGGTGTACACATGACATGTACACTATTCCTTAAAGAGAACATGAATCTCACCATCAGGACTTGAAAAGAAAATGTTGGCAGATCTGCTTACTCTTAAAGTAATTAGAAATGGGCTCATATTGTGATAAAGATAAATTATCACTTGCACAAGTATGTTCAATGACACAACAAATTCTAGACAAAACATACACTGACTGAAGCTTCTGAAATTTGTTGAAATACCTAGTTCTGCCATGAAACTCTAGATGATGCAGGCTGATGGGTTGTTAACGTAACTAATGTTATTCACAGAGTATATAACTTGGCATAAGCTGATTATTTCATGTTGTGTAAGCAACCAATGAACTTGCAGCTTAACATTTAAATGGCTAGTAGAATTCACTGGACATTTGGCAGCGCGCTTTCAGAGTTCCTCTGAAACCCTCCTCATTCCCCAGCTCCACCTGTATAGATCTGCTACAGGTTATTTTATATGCTATTTGTGAAGCAGCAGTACGTCTTAAATATCCACAGCACCGTATAGCCATATGCTTTGGCAGTAGCAAGTTCCTGTACTTGCTTGCAACAGCAGCAGCAATAACCTACAACTACAGCAATAACCAACAGCAGCAGCAATTCAGCAGCAGTGTAGCAGATCTATTCCGCCAAGACCAAATACATTAACATTGACATAACCATTACCATGCTAAACCTTTCCGAGAGTTGTCATGACAGAAATACATTTTTATTTTAAAAAGGACAGTGCAAGTCAAATAACAGATATAATTTCTGATAACAGTTTTTGCACTACTAGTGTAATCTAGCGTAACTACAACAATAAAACATGTTTTTAAGCAACCATTGCAAAGTCCCCTTTCACTTGATACGCCTCAAACAGTACAAACACCATAAAAGTGAATGCATGCCTCAGCAGGAAGTAGGCTACTTTTAATAAAAGGTTTAACATATTAGAACTTTCAAGAAATGGTCAGACATAAAAAGGAATACTTTAAACTTTAAGTGCAGCTTCCCTGTGGAGAAGAAACGCCACAAGTTCAACCTTGCTTTACCCCATGTTCTGTCTCTTGTGTATTTTTTTTGGAAAGTCATGCACTTCTATAATGGAATCTGACTTTATTTTTCCACACCAGCTAAACAACTACAGACTCATATCAAACCACTGAAAACATGAAGATAAGATAATGAACGTCATGGAATTTCTCAAACTGTATAAGTTATAAAAAAAAAAAAAAAAAGTTCAGGGGTTAACAAACTTGTGAGTGCATAAGGATGAAGTATTTTAGCTTCACTAATGTTGGGGTTCAGCTCTGCTCTGCGTTTCTTAAAGAGTTTCAAAAGAGTTTCATATTCGGTTCAACTAATCTGAAATAATCAGACTG
Organism: Cirrhinus molitorella; assembly: GCA_033026305.1. NCBI lineage: Eukaryota > Metazoa > Chordata > Actinopteri > Cypriniformes > Cyprinidae > Cirrhinus > Cirrhinus molitorella. Next base: position 41,089,274 of record CM065120.1, read on the forward strand.
GACTAAAGGAGCAAATTTTCATGCCCAAATAGCAAACAATTGCTCCATTCCACTTTCAAGTCTGTGCAGGGCTCGCAAAATCGCTAGCCCGACGTCCCGGGGCTATTGTGTTTTTCAGTCGGCCTACCAAAATTTTTCACCGCCCTGCCCGACGGGCTATCTTAAAGTAAAGGGCTCCTGCAGATCCTTAAATATTCCTCAATTTAGTTGTATTAATTTGAAGGCCATAAAAAGTTTTCAGTACGTTAAATAGTATAAGAAAAGTCTTTTAATCATAATTTTAAGTCTTACAGTTGGGGACGGAAAGACAAGAATCTCGATAGGGCTGGATTGAACTGAATAAATATGCACACTGCCCATTTCAAAGTCAAAACGCGGCACATATGTCTTTATATGAATGTATTTGAAGGTAAACGACTGTCTGTAGAAATGTGTCCTTTGCACTGTCATTTCATCTTACCTATAATGCCTGACAAAACAGCGTTAATGTGCATGGTGCTGCTTTGTGTACAGTTGTTTCTATGGAAACCGTAATACTTCAGTACTCGTGGCAGAGAATGAATTTGCATTTCCAATCATTTTTGGTCAGATTATTGCAAATATCGACCCATGCTTTTTATGCAACAAACACATAGAATTGTAAATGTGAAAAGTGAATGTGCTTTCTAAAAATCTAAACAATTAAGGCAGTAATATTGTATAAAGGCTAAAATGATGTTGTATAACATATTTGTTTTTTGTGTATCGGAACTGTAAATCATAATTTCATGGCTCAATATGCTACCATACATTGTCCAGCCCTACTCATACCGTGTTCATTTTACTTGTGCAGCTCTTAAAAAAGGTCATAAATTGGCTTAAATTGATATTTAAAAATTCTGCAGATACCCTGTAAATAGTGAAATAAAATTCCTTCTTCGTCTAAAATATTTTTGATTGACCTTTAGACTCCTATCTGATTTTCTATATTTATTTATTTATTTTTTTCATTTGGGCTAGGTAAATTATTTTCGGGCTACCAAAATCTAACGAGTACCTGCCCAAAGGGCTACCAGAGATTTAAAAATGTTGCGAGCCCTGCGGCGGCAAACAGGCCTACGCATTCACATAATGTCCACCACAAGTGTAATCATACTTTTAGCATTATTTCCTGATATCAATAATATAGCATTTTGGGCAACACAGCATTAATTTAAGTAACTTACTGGGTTGATAAATGGTGATTGCTGATTTAGAGCCATTTTGCCAGATCCTGCTCTCCAGTCTTCAAGTTTTTTTGTGAAATCTTGAATTCAAGCCTGCCCACCAATGTCTAGCAACTACAGTGCAGCTAAGTGTCACTAACAGTTTCATTTGTCTGAGTTAATGTTTAACCTCTGTGTTTTATTTATATGGCCCATGTACTGAAACCATTTTTATAGTCATTCACATATATTAATGTAAAATACACTGGCCCAGAAACAGATTCTAGACAAGCAAGTGAAAGATTTCATATAATACATATTGTTTCTTGGACCATTATTTGTCTTTACTGAATCAGATTAATTCAAATCCACCTATGGTGCTGTTTGATTTACTTCAGTGATAATGAATGGTGTGAGTTACATAAAAGTAGACCAGCATTTCAAAGTCCAGCTAAGATTTATAATGATTAATTAATTTGGTTTAAAGATTTCTGTCAGACCGTTTTATTATTTTGTAAGTGTAAACACCCTTTATGACTGACTCACACAGTCCGCCCAGATCCTTGAACACCTAATACGGAAACTGTCAATATTATGTCTGTTAATAGAATAGTTCAGGTGATTCAGGAAAATTCGAAAAAACCTTTAAAGGGCCTTTCACACAACAAAGGCATCAGCAGATTTTGAGACATTTGTCAACTGGATAAATGGGGAAAAAACGCCACAGAAAAGTGCAAAGCTGCCAAAAGAGAGATGACGAGATGAGATCAGTAACAGATGAAGAGAAAGCACATGAAATCAATGTCCAGAATCATCTCCTGAAAACAGTACTAAACAGACAGAATACAGCTTAAAAACAGACTGCAGATCTAACCTTCCACAGCATTGAAAACAAGCTCAGCAAGTGTTTAGTGACGTTGAACAGCAGTGAAATCATACAGTCTGAGCTCATATGTTTATGACATATGCCTCTGCTGCATTTCCCAAAAGCCATCTACTTAGACTTGATTCTTTTGGGAAATGCAGCCCAGAACAGAAAAAAAAAAAAAAAAAAACTGCAATAGAAAGCAGAAGTTGCTCTTCATGCAGAATTATATAGAATATAATGGTAAAATGTTTCTGATGGCTATAGTTCTTCCAGAAATTTGGCAGGTCGACACTGTCCCCTAGTGGTCAGTTGTGATTATATTATTTTTGATTAATTGTTTGAATGCCGAACAGACTGTGTGCATTATTTTTTAACTATTATTAACATCAATGCCTCAATTATTACTATGCAGATTATATATATATATATATATATATATATATATATATATATATATATATATATATATATATATATATATATAATACATATAATGCTGTTAACAGCAAGTGTTCATCAGTGTCTGAATTCACTCTTTGTTTTCAGTCTCTCTGTCAGGTGGACTATATTAGTAGACTCATGTAAGGAATAGTGAATGAGGGTGTAGGGCAATCCATCCCTGATGAAACACACCTGAACCAGCTAATCAAGGTCTTACTAAGTATACTAGAACCTGGCAAGTTGGAGCTAAACTCTGCAGGACATCAGCCCTCCAGTACAGAGTTTGGTGATCTCTGGTGTAGGGTGTGATTTGGAACACAGTCTCTTAGTGTGGACTCTTTGTGATGATAATTTACAGTATATTGCAGTAGGCTGCTTTCTCACAAACAACAGAGGTTACTCAGATTTCAACAGTTACTTACATACACATGTCACTGGCTGCCATAATCTTCCCATTCGATATGATACAAATGCTAATGTTAAAACTGCAATTATCTTTAACATCATCATGAATTTCTTTCTCTTAATCTTCTTGAACATCTCAACGGTGTAGTATTCTTTATTATTTATCTCAACTGTGTTGTTGATCTTCTCCACTAGTCCGACGACTTGAGCTTGATCATTGTTCTCTATATTATTGAATGCATGGTATCTTCCCTTATATTCATCCACTAAATTCTGCAGCTCTTGGTTTTCCTGCAGAAATTCTATTAATGGTTTGTTTAATTGATCAGCTCCAGTGAACAACAGCATAGTGAATCTCTTAACATCTTCTCCAAAGTTCTCCTGAATCCATTTCACTGTGTTTTTATCTTCCTCTGTGAAGCTGTACAGTCTGATGACCAGCAGAAGCACATGAGGACCAGGAGCAGACATCACCACACTCTTCTCAATCTCAGCCTTTAGATGTTTTTCAGTCAGGGATGTGTGAAACAGTCCAGGTGTGTCGATCACTGAGATGACATTTGCACCATTTGTAGTTCTTTCGTGTAAACACTGTCTAGTTGTAGGCCCAGCATTGTTACTCACTCTGAACACCGTTCTGCCCAGTATAGTGTTTCCAGTTGAACTCTTTCCTGATCTAGTTTTACCCAGCAGAATAATCCTCAGATCAGACACTGAAAATAAATAAATAAATAAATACATACATACATACAATAAGCTTGAAAAATAACTGCAAGAACAACAAAGTGCAGTAAATTGTAAAATTGTGCTACAGACCAGTGTGACTATGATTACAAAAATAAGTTAAAATAATAACAAATATCAAGAAGCCCTATGTGTAATGCTGAGAATAGGCAGGCAGAGACAAGAATCTGAGTACAAGTAGTCTGATAAAAATGAAAGTGAAACCAAAACACAAACAGCACAATACATCCATTACAAACAACAAGTGACAAAGTAACATAAGACACAGCAGCTACTTAAACAGGGACAAGCAAACTTAGCATCAAGACAATAAGACACACGGGGGAGATAATCAAGGGCAAACACTACAAACAACAAACTACTACGTGGCCTAATGGTTAGGGAGTCGGACTTGTAATCAAAAGGTTGCATGTTCGAGTCCCAGGTCCGGCAGGGATTGACGGTGGGGGGAGTGAATATCCAGCGCTCTCTCCATCGTCAATACCACGACTGAGGTGAGACCCTTGAGCAAGGCACCGAACCCCCAACTGCTCCCCGGGCGCCGCAGCAATGCAATGGCTGCCCACTGCTCCGGGTGTATGTTCACTACTGTGTGTGCGCACTTGGATGGGTTAAATGCAGAGCACAAATTCCGAGTATGGGTCACCATACTTGGCCACACGTCACGTCACGTCACTAACGTCATATTGTTTTTTTGTAAATAACAACAGTCGGAGTACTGTGTGCATGCAGTGGCGGTTTTTGGCATGGGCGAACTGGGCAGCCGCCCGCGTATATTCCACTATTTTGTTTCCTAAATCAAAAACAAACATTCGAAAATATCGTGAGGAAACTTACTTGTTGAAGCTGGCTGTGTTTATGTCTCCTAAGCAGCCCGAATTTGTCTAATCACGATCTGCAGGTCTCAGGTGGGGAGAGGACTGAAACAAGGTGTGTTCGGCTTGAAACGGCGCTGCGCAGAACGAGCCTCTCTTATTGCTCTCGCGGTACTTTGATGTCAAACACCTATCGGTCCGCGCTTCAAGCCGAGCTCACCTGTGACGCATATTAAACAGATGAAGAGACCCCCAACTCATGTTTGAACTCAAAGACAAACTTTTTTTGTTTCTTATAAATCGAGACTATGCTTATAACACAAAGTTTTCACTTTCATGTAACAGAGCAAACAATTTTTTTTTTTTTTTAATGGTGACAAACCTACATAAAAATTAAAGCACGTCCAGTATAAGCTTTGTTTTATATAACAACTGTCAACCATGTAGCTTGCTTGTGTAAATTAAATTTAAGCTTATCTTTAAGCTTAAATTTAAGCTTCCTTATCAACAAGGATTAAGTACTCATTCGACACAAAACCAAAAAATACGTGTTGTGTTTATATTTTAATGACCTAATTTGCCAATAAACAGTTTTATTGAGTGCTAATGGGAAAGTTTGAATAAGAAACATGTACATGCAATATTTTCCATGTTTTTCCATTCAAATGTCATTTGTGATAGGATGACCGAAATCATTCTTTGGTCATCCTTCAGAGATAAAACTAAAAGTTTCAAAATGTAGGTAATACAACATTTTATGGAAAACAAACACTTATTAAAATAAGAAAATACATTAAAATAAAAGAGATGAGTGACAAAATCTAACTGGGGCCCAACCACTTTTGTCTTCAGTTTCCACCAGGGCCGCACATGGTCAGCCCAGAATAATTAATTAAAAGAATACTGCTCAGTATGCAAACTAGTGTTAAAAATAAGACTGAAGCACCACTGCAGTTAATTAGATATTTAAGTGGTTAAACAAATACAACATCTACTATAAATAAATAAATACAAATTAGAGCAGATTCAACTGCATGAATGGCCCACAACTGGCAGATCAACATGCAACTTATTTTGTGTTAACTGTGACAGGATGTATAGAACTATGTGTCTGAGCATCCATTAAAGACAGTTGTATGTCCTAAAGCAGGGGTGTCCAACCCTGTTCCTGGAGATTTACCTTCCTGCAGAGTTCAGTTCCAACCCTGATCAAACACATGTCTGTAATTTCAAGTGCTCCTTCAGATCCTAATTAGTTGGTTCAGTTGTGTTTGATCAAGGCTGAAACTGAACTCTGCAGGAAGGTAGATCTCCAGATACAGGGTTGGGCAACCCTGTCCTAAAGCTTGCCTATACTCTTCTGCATATCGCCAGCTGACTATTGCTCAGTTATCACTCAATTAATCTCTTAATTATCTAATTAACTGCAGGTCTGCTTCAGTCTTATTTGTAATGCTCTGTAGTACGCATACTGAGCAGTGTACACAAATGGGTTTGCTGGCTGGGATATCGTATTACTACTATTACAAAAAAAAAAAAAAAAAAGTAACTAAGAGCGTTACAATTATTGTAGGTTTATGTCATATTCTGAGTTTGCATTTTTCTGTTTTTATTGATTTTGATGAATACCAAATCTATTTTTGTGAAGGTGAGATAAATAAATGCATGCTGAAATTTAGTCTAGAACTACAGTAACCATCATGTTAGACAGCACACACAAAACCTCTGCACTTACCCACAATTTCTCTCAACATGGGGACAGAAGAGCTGTCAGTCAATAAATGGGAAAACAAAGTAACTCAGCTATTTTTAATTGTAAATTCAAGGTTCATTACTTCACTAGTTACTGAAAAAGGTAATCGTATTATGTAACGTATGTTCTTTATAATGGGTTACCCCCAACACTATTTTTCACACAGTTTACTTCTAAATAAATGTTAAAAATTATATAATCACTAAATCTTTTTTTTTTTTTTTTTTTTTTCTCAAAGTGTACAGATTATAGAGCTAGATTGTTTTAGAGGGCTGAGTAGACAAGGGCCTAGCGACACCCCTGTTTCTGAACACAGTTTTCTGAAAAGTCATTGTTGAAAAAAAAAATGTTACAGCTCACCCCAGGATATGCCACACATAACCCTGACTATGGGCAGAGGTGGACAATCCATGTGCCATGAGTAAAAGTCCTCCCCAGTATTTTGTTCCAGTCACCTAGATGTGCGAATTAGCACAGTTTTTCAGCCAGGAGGTCAGATAGACCAAGTCATTCCTTTCGAGTCACAAGAAATTTTCGAGTCAAATCCAGAGTCTCCAAAGATTTAATGAGATAATTAAGTGACTAATTAAATGATGATTGTGCATTAGTGATGAACACCTGTTATTGAGAATTACAGAGGATCAGATGTGAATGTTTTATTAGTTAAAATGATGCCACCATCATGAAGATCAGTGTGTCTGCTTTAGTTGGGCTCTTCACCCTTAACTTCTTGTGTTAGATCTTTCTGAAGCAACACATGTGGTGTTATGAAATAGTGAGATCAGTGCAAATCTAGGTGACTGGAACAAAATACTGGGGAGGACTTTTACTGATGGCACATGGATTGTCCACCTCTGACTATGGGGTAAACTGTAATATTTTACTCCTTGTGTTTTGGAACTGAACCATGCATTTCCATGCATTGTGTGCTGCAAAGATAACAGCTACATCATTCAATAGCAGACACCTGTAACAGTTTGAACTGCATTTTGAACACACTGGCTTAAAAGATAGATATAAGATACAAACATAAATGTCAAAATGTTACCAACCATTATAATATATTTGTATACATTACATGTCTATTATAGCAGGAAAAGTTTATTTCAGCTGATGGTTTGGGTCTTTTACCTACGTTTATGTTTTTTCCTAAGGTTATATTTTCTTGCACCAAAATAAGCTCCAGCACAAACTGCTGCTGCTGCTACTGTAAGTGCACCTCCTGCTGCACCCACTGCCGCTGCTAAAGGAACCTGTCCTGTGTTAGCAGTTATTGCTCCTACTGCTGCTCCTCCTGCTGCTCCCACTGCCGCTGTTAAAGGAACCTGTCCTGTGTTAGCAGTTATTGCTCCTACTGCTGCTCCTCCTACTGCCGCTGTTAAAGGAACCTGTCCTGTGTTAGCAGTTATTGCTCCTACTGCTGCTCCTCCTACTGCCGCTGTTAAAGGAACCTGTCCTGTGTTAGCAGTTATTGCTCCTACTGCTGCTCCCACTGCTGCTGTTAAAGGAACCTGTCCTGTGTTAGCAGTTATTGCTCCTACTTCTGCTCCTCCTGCTGCTCCCACTACCGCTGTTAAAGGAACCTGTCCTGTGTTAGCAGTTATTGCTCCTACTGCTGCTCCCACTGCTGCTGTTAAAGGAACCTGTCCTGTGTTAGCAGTTATTGCTCCTACTTCTGCTCCTCCTGCTGCTCCCACTACCGCTGTTAAAGGAACCTGTCCTGTGTTAGCAGTTATTGCTCCTCCTGCTGCTCCCACTACTGCTGTTAAAGGAACCTGTCCTGTGTTAGCAGTTATTACTCCTACTGCTGCTCCTTCTGCTGCTCCCACTGCTGCTGCTAAAGGAACCTGTCCTGTGTTAGCAGTTATTGCTCTTACTGCCGCTCCTCCTACTGCTGCTCCTTTAACTGCAGATTTTTTAGATAGAATTTCAAACTGAGTCTTCCTGTAGTCCTGCTTAGTGTACCTCTCATATCCATTCTTCTCTCTCAGTTTGTTTATTTTTTTTAGAAGCTTAGTGACTTGAAATCGATCTTTATCTTTGTTGTTAAAAACAAGAAATCCTCCTGAACACTGATCAACTATTGACCGCAGTGCTTCACAGTGACTCAGATAGTTCTCTATTTTCACACATAACTGATCTCCATGGGTAAAGAGCAATATTGAGTGTCTTAGGATTTTTGGTCCAAAATTCTCCTCGACACTTTTTACAACTTTACATTTCTCCTCTGTGAATTTATTACCCAATTTGATCACCAACAGGCACACATCAATACCATGTTGTGAACACTCAAATATTTGTTCTATTTTGGTCTGAGCATCTGTAATCTTGTCTGTTGTTTCAGGGAGTCCTACAGTGTCGATCACAGTGATGCTTTGTCCATCCACCTCTGTCTGTGCTGACTGACAGACTCTGGTCACAGATGAAGGAGAAAAATCTTCTTTAAATGAGTTTCTATCTCCACCTATGATGGTGTTTCCTGAAGCGCTCTTACCTGCTCCAGTTATTCCCAACAATATAATAGTCACATCTGACACTGTAAATAAGAGGAACAGACAGACAGATATATGGATGGATTGATGGATGGATGGATGGATGGATGGACAAATGGTCTAATACTTACTTTGAGGAGGTTCATCCATGCTGCTCCTCCGACGTTTTTTCTGTCTCTCTCTATCATAAGGAAATATATTTTGTTAATGAAAGGATAAAGTCTTGCTGCTTTTTCACAGAGCAAATCAAAAGGCTGAATTTGTTGATTTCTTTCATGATCTCTACACCCATCTAATATATTTCTGCTTCATGAGACAACAGGTCTGTTGTTGACTTTTGTCATGAATTTCCAAAGGACACCATTTTCCGTACTGACTAAGAATGATGCACACACATACACAACTGCTAAGGTTTTTTATTAATCTTAGACATTTTTTATTTTTATAGATGGATTAAAATAATGGATAATGGTTAACTTTTTGGTTAGCATCTTTGTTCACCTGCTACTTCCTTTTTTTTTTTTTAAACAATGGCTCTGGTATGTAATTGCTGATATAAAAAGGTGACAAATGAACATTTGGCAAACTGTGTTCCAAATTTCAGAAATGTAAAACAAAAAAAAAACACTGATCCAGGAAACATATACTCTTTATTTAGCTACATACATAGTATTAACAAGTTCTTAACGTGCTGTTCATCATTTATTTAGATGTACATATAAATGATAATTGCTGAGCTAGTTTCAATTATTTACATAAGTTAAGTGTCATATATGAAATTGTAAATAAAAAGGAAATTATCATCATGAGTGATTGACCACAAATTTTGAAATAAGACACACAAAAATGTGGTTTCATATAATATATAAGCACAACATTGTACAGCAACAGCAGCAGCAGCAAGTATTTTCTGCATTCCTGTGCCGTTACTCGGACTCTTCTTGAGCATCTCACTGGTGAAGCACCCTTTTCCATTTCCCTCCAAAATTGCATTGATTGTCTTCAGCAGCTCATTGACTTGATCTTGATTCTTCTTCTCCACATTATTGAAGGCATGATGCCTCCCCCCATATTTATCCACTAACTTCTTCAGATCTGGGTTCTCCTGTACAAAATCATCTAATGGTTTGTTTAATTGATCAGCTCCAGTGAACAACAGCATAGTGAATCTCTTAGCATTTTCTCCAAAGTTATTCTCAATCCATTCCACTGTTTTTAGCTCTTCCTGTGTGAATCTCCCCAGTCTGATGACCAGCAGAAACACATGAGGACCAGGAGCAGACAGCTGCACACTTTTCTTAATCTCAGCATTCAGATCTTCTACACTCATCGACGTGTGAAACAGTCCAGGTGTGTCAATCACTGAAATCTTTCTACCCTCCACATTTCCCTCATGTTTCTCACAATGTTTGGTTGTTGACACAGGAATGTGGCTCACGTCAAACACATTTCTGCCTAGGATGGTGTTTCCTGCTGAACTCTTTCCTGACCCAGTTTTACCCAACAGAACAATCCTCAGATCAGACACTGTGAAACAAAGATAAACATATCTTGATTCCCTGACAAGCTTCAAGCGACAGCTTAAAACTCATCTCTTTCAACTCTATTTGCTGTTACCATAAAAAAAAAATGTAATCTCTTTATTCCTTCCCTTTCTAGCTTGTACTTGTCTGAAGCACCACTTGAAATCTGGTATTATAGCACTGCCTGTGTCTGTTTGTCTCCTTAAGAAGAATCGCTCTATGTTCTCCCAACTGTATGTCGCTTTGGACAAAAGCGTCTGCCAAATGCCTAAATGTAAATGTAAATGTAAATGTATATCCTTTTTGTTTATTTTCAGAAAGCAAACCCCTATTAAACTTAATAAATAAATAAATAATTTACAATAATAATAATAATAATAATAACAATTCACGCATTGTCATTTAGTTATCCTCATGTCATTCTTAGATTGACTATCATCTGTTTAAATATGTTACAAACTAACTAAACAATGATGATGATGATGATGATATATGGGGTTAAAATAAGCTAGTGTTCCTTTAAAAAAATAACTAGCACAAATCAACTCACTATGTTGAGTTAAATGAACGACCCAACATACCAGGTTTAAATAAGCAAGGTTGGGTTTGTCTATACCTGACCTAGCAGTTTGTAAAACAACCAAATTAGGGATATTTTCAACATGAATTGAATTGTTTAAATTTGCGAGAAGCCAAAAGTCAATAATAACAGCAATAACACTACAAGTCCAGGGTGACAGGTAATTTATGAAAGCATATGCAGAAGAAACATTCAGAAAAAAAGGGGTTGTGATTCCATATGCAAATGAAACATTTAATCTGTTTATACATTTTCTACCAACTAACATGGTTGTTAGAGTTCCCTTTGTTTAAGCAGTTGAACTTTGTCTTCTGTTTATTAATTTATTTTTTTTCCAAAACAGAACACAAAGTTTATCATTAACTCAGAGATGACATTTCTGAGAACAAAGGCCAAAAGTGATGGGCACATCAATATATCGCTACAACAATCTATCTAGTATCTATACTATAAAATAAAACAAAATAAAATTATATTGATATTGATACAAAAGTAGGCTTTTGCATCACTTTCAAATGCTTTTAGAAAGGAAATGTAGCATGGTGTGTTGCACTTTTCAAATGCAATATTTGTAAGAAATATTGTGTGTCCTTTGGGGCTGGTCTTGGACATTAAATCAGAATAACTTACATAATTAGAAAATAACATTACAAAACAGCTGTATTTACTAAAACTGATTACAAAAGCAACAGCACAATAGAACATTTATTTATTCCTGCATAATTTTTGTCTGCATAGGCAACAGGTTCCCTAATGTCAGTGAAGACTAAGTCGCCTTTAGTAAGTTCCACATTCCTCTAAGGGTTACTTAACTAGCTTGTTAAACGTTGATTCTGTGAATTTGATCATCAACAATAATTTGATCAGAGAACAATAATAGCCAAACAAGAAAATTAAACATGCTTCATACTGTATTTAAATGATTATTTAAAATCACAAACAACAAACAGACAGACAAACAAACAAACAAAAAAACATTACAATATATAGGAAATAAAGTAAATAAAACCTACTTGCAAATTGAAGACATTGATGCGTAGACAGTTAATTTCTTCACATATGACTGGCAACTCAAGAGTGAGCAAAGGACAAACACACAGGCTCATAGTAAAGTCTACATACAATAATAGTTACTATAATATGCACCACACCCATACGTTTTATCTTTGCCATCTACTTTCTGATTATATATGAAAGTACGAAGGACTGGTCATGGACTCTGCTCTCTGGTCTGTCTGAGCGTGTTCATGTGTTTTGGAGGAGGTGTTGCTTTGGAGAGTAATTATGCAGGAAAGCTACCTTACTATTTCTATAACTACAACTGTAGTCATATGTTAGGTTGATGTTAATGTATTAATTAAGATGTATGGGTAAACTAAATCAAACAGCCTCTTTAAGTCCTTCTGAACTGCTCTTAATAAAAATAAATATGTACATTTTCTAAAGACAAAACTCGGCACTTGGCACTAATAATAGCCCTAATCATTTTAGCATTACATGTTAACACAAGTAAAATGTTAAGACAAAAGAAAAGCATAATAAGCATTTTGGTAGCATGATGTTAACACATTTTTAACAAGGAGGTTGCACAGGTAGCATTAGCATGATGCTACCTGTGACGAACGGGACGGAGACAGTTGGATCCAAATGCAAAGCTTTATTTAAAACTGTAGTCAGACAGGCAGGGTCAGGCAGGAACAAATGGGAACAATGTAGGACGAACAAAAGGGAGGTCAAAGTCCGAGCGAGGGGGTCTTGGGCCAGCAGCGATCAAACAGAGTAATCCTAAGGCAGGCAAGGGGTGGATAGGCGGACGGAGGAGACTCGGGAAACCAGGGAACAGACAGGAACAGGAACGGCAACGGGAAAACAAACACGGGAAAATACATTCGGAATTGACAGTAAGACTAATCAAATCTTCGCAACGTGAATGGGGAAATGACAGGCTATTTATAGTGTGAATAATGACGAGTAATGGCTGACAGGTGTGTGGGTGAAAGGTGACAGGAAGTCCAGGAGAACGGGGTTATGGGAAATGTAGTGAATAATGGTCCGTAGTCCAATGAAGGCTCCCTCTAAAGGTGAAGGGAGGGAGCCATAATGGCACAGACACTACCAACAGTATACCCCATTTCCCCATGATATATGTTATATGTACTTACAAGGCATGCCATACTTCCTGGAAGTAGGGGTAGGAAGTTGACAGCCTCATGTGACAGGAAGTCAGCCAATGCCTCTTTTTTTTTCTTAAAATATTTTATTTGGTTGTTTACTTGCACGCATTGAGACATAAAACATGGATCACATCTAGAAAAATACTTACAAAAGGAAAATGACAACTATAAACTGCAACAACTATAGTTGCCAGTTAAATGGGTTAATGATTAATTTAAAATCTAACTTTATGTAAAATGGTAAACACACCTCATGACCAACAAGCAAGAATTTCCATATTGTTATCAAAGTATTGTTGAAGACCCAATATGTAAAATAAACCAAATGTTTCCTCTCCTTCTGGACTGCTAGTAAATTGCTCATGCAAATCTTACAAAATCATTTTGGAGGCATATTTTAATAGAAACATTTACAATAGCAAAAATGAGTATCACATGGGTATGAGATTAATGGGCAGGTAAGCAAAACATTTTTGCATGTGAATATACAGACTGAAAAAAAAAACGTGAATTATAGTTTGCTGCAGGACTTGACCATGTATTTCTCATAGATCTGGATACAGTCCTTGTTAGGGCTGCACAAAGGTCAAATGCATATCTCCGCAAATGTCTAAAACATCAATCTGCTCCAGATTACTGTAGCGATGCCTGAAAGTGTGGGCTTTTTCACCATTAACGAACACCTCATAATTATCACGACTGCAGAAAATGGTGACCTGCAATGCAAATGCAGACAAAGATCATTCAATATCAGACACTATAAACTGATATCTCTACTTTTACCACTTTAATGTGCATCATAATGCTGTATGTGCACCTACCTGCAGCGGTTGCCCTGTTTTAAACAGTGTGAGTTCAGATTGTTCCTCATTACCCCACTTTCCATCCATATAAGTCTTATACAAAGCTTTATTCAAATCAAAATGAAGATGCATGTCAAACGCAATTCCAGTTTTGTACCATAGACAAATCACCACACTGTTGGAGAAAGGAAAGCAGAGGAAATTCTATGTTTAAAAAAATGTTGTATGCGCTTTTTTTGTTGTTGTTTGTTTCAGAGAGAAACCTTTTTGCTTGTGGGTTGATGACTCCTTGAATGATGATGACTTTGCCAGGCTGTAGTCCATCATAGATGATGCTTTTATATGGGACCATCTGATTGTGGGTCAGAGTCATTAAAGATATGTATAATATACTGAAATTTGATACTGTATAGCATATTAATTTAGTCAACAAAATCATTCAGCAAATTCATTTTTATTCAAAACGACTCTTGCTGATAACTGCAGAGATTCAACCCTGCAAAAACTAAAAGTATTTATAATTGTCTTATGATTTAAGTGATTTAGAGTTATTATCATCAATGATTTATGTCGATTTTTCTGCCAGACATTTCAGATAACTTACAAAAGATCCTGGAGCTGCAGCATAATGGGGCTGTAAATGGATAAAAATGAAAAAGATGATTGCAGATATTTAGGACACCAACACAGCATTTAGTTTTTGAGGTTTCTCTAGTTTCAGTTTAAATTTAAAGTGTCTTGGTTTACAGTGCTGTTGTTGCATTACTTTGTATTGTTTCATTTTAAAAATACCACTGTTGTTGTGCCACAACATGGCCGGGGGAACAGTTGGGGATTTTGGTGCCTTGCTCAAGGGACTCAGCTAAGTTGTGGTATTGAGGGTGGAGAGGGCACTGATCATTCACTCCTCTCACTTACAATTGCTGCCAGACCTGAGACTCGAGTCACAACCTTCAAATTACAAATCCGACTCTCTAACCATTAGGCCACGACTGGCCCTTCTTTGAAAGTGGTTAAACATGATATAAATCATTTTGAGTATATCTTAAGGACAATCTTTGGATTTCTATAATAAATATTTGGTCTGTATTGCATTGTTTTCATTGTCTTTCATACTTTAGACCAGAGGTATCCAGTCCTGCCTATACCTACCTATACTTTGATTGATAATTAACACCATTAGTGTTATAATGCTGAATGTTGAAGTTTTGTTGAAAGCTTCTTTGAAAGTCACCATTATAGCAATTCTTATTTGATTCAAGTGCAAATAGCCCGCCTTGTTGGTAGTGTCTATTTACACTAACTCCGCCCACCAATGTGTAATAGGGCTAGTCAACATTACAAAAGATGGCCATTAATTATCATTCCAGTGGTAAAGTGGTTAAAGCATGTAATTAAATCTTTTCGACACGGACGACCCGGGTTCAATTCCACCTTATGGCAATCTTTTTTTCATCCTTTTTAAATCTCATATAATATCAGAAAAAGCATTGATTTTCAATTCTAATGGATCCAATAGATCCAATTCAGTTCTAATGTTAATGTATGCACAATTAACTATTTCTGGTTCTGTTTATTTTAATCTGTACTCTTACAATCTGCAACAGATACTTTTTGAAATCACTGTGAATATTGTAATAATGATGCCTTTGTTTAACATCTACAAAGTTTTTTTTTTCCTATTAGTTGCATCAATAGGAAAACATTATAAGTAAAATAATACTAAAATAATAAATAATAAATAATACTAAATAATACTTAAAACTTTTTTTTTTTTTTCTCACCGAAGGATACTGAAAGGCAACTAAACTCAGCTCTGCCTTTTCAGCCACATAGAATTTGTCCACCCATGAGAACGGTATACGGTGCTTGTATTCAAAGAATGGTTTCCCGTTATCTAGGCAAAGAAAAAATGGTATCGATTATTCTTATTCATCAAAAAGGGCTGTAGTGCTAGATGTTGGAAAAGCAGAACTACATTCAGTAACCTTGTATGAGCCCTGGGTGACGAGGATCTGCAAAGTGAACACATGGCCTCTCGGGAAGGGAGTTTCATACTTGCGTTCTTCCTCACCCCAGACACCTTTGTTAAAGGTGTTGTTCACAACGTAACCAGATCCTCCTTCATAACGAGGGTTAACATGCAGAACAACATCAGATCCATAGCAGAGGTTTATTTCGAATCTGGAGAAGGATTATATATATATATATGCTCATATATACACATGCTGCTTTGACTCCATTTAGAAACTTCAATTGCACAAATAAGTATGGAACACAACAGATTTTTCTCTTTCTTTCTGGTAAAACTGTGGCTGACAAGTCTCTTTTTACACAGAGACTTTTACTCACCTGTCTGCATCTGGCAAAACTCGTCCTCATACAGTAATACTCATTCCCTCCAGCAATCCTCCCTCGATCGGAGTAGTGAACGGGACACTCTGTGAAAGGTTTCATATCTGACATGTCATGTCTGTCAACCGATTTGAATGGAAATGAATCATAATTTCAAAATAGTTGGTCACTTACCGGGTTAAAAAATGGCAGTTGCTGATGCAGAGCCATTTATGTACAAATCTTAAAATGTATCTTGTATTCAAGACTCTCCGCTGCTTACAAAATGCCCAGCGTGAGTATATAGATGACTGAAGCTCCACTTTAGGTTTTAGTTTCTTTATCAAATTTAATGTTTAACCCCTGTGCTACATGACCTATGTACTGTGCACCATTTCCATGTTACTTTCGCATAAATCTTGGTAATTTGTTTTTGCTTGTTTGCTTGTTTGTTTATTTTTCCACAACACAGCCTCAAATGTGAATGGTCTCTGGTCTCTGATTTCAGGACTGCGTACACTTACCAATGATAAAGTGTGGAAAAAAGGCCCTGTACCCTCTTTTTAATTTAATTAATTTATAAGATAAGCAAAATGCAATGCTGATTTGTCCATTATTTTAACTCCCTGAATACTTACTAGTTATGGGAACTTTCAAAACCTTTGTGAATCATTTGTATTAAATCTAGGTTTGATCTGGCTATTCCATCTACATTTGCATTTAGACTTTGCATTTGGCTGGCAGCAACAGAAGTGAGTAAATTATGACAGAATAAGCATTTTTGGATAAGATATTCCTATAACTGTAACTGCATGAGTTGTTCTTTGAAATCAGAAATGTTGCTTTACATTTACACATTTCTCCTCTTGTGTTCAGATGCCTGTGACTAAATCTAAACAGAGCAAACACTCAGCTCTCTCTCTGAGGAGAACAGAAGTGATTTTTGCAGTCATTTCCTGCTAATCCAGATTTTATTGCTGTTAGTATTTTTACAGGTTGATACAGCTGTGATATTACAAGAAGAGGAAAATGGTTGGCGTTAATGGTAAATTCTGTTGTATTATCTGTATTGTTTACAGATTAAATGCCTGCCATTATTATAAAAACAAACACACAAAAATACAAATTTGCCCTTTCACTTCCTTCTAATAAAGTAGAAGTGTAACACATTCAACACCACATTCACTTTGTTCCATCACACAATGTTTCGAACCTGTTCGTTAGAGGGTGTTACACTGGTAAATGTGTGTGAACTGGTGGAACTGAAGGATGTTGTTCAGTTTGAATATCAATTCTGATCACTTTTGTAATGAGACAGTTTGTTCCTGAATCTCGGATTTTTCACATTAAAGAAAATGAGTTCTGCTGTTATAAAGTAAACAGATCGCCTTCTTCCTGCATCTGAAATACTGTCATCTGCTGTTCAGTTACAGAGGCATGTTTATGAGTGAGCCACGTGACATAATAACCAAGATGTCGAGCAGGATATGACAGACAGAAAAAAAAAATAATAATAATTTATAATGAGGCTGAAATAATGGAGCAGAAAAAGTGATCTGTTATACTACGGAGGAAGACTTACAGTACACAATAATCCACTTGCAGCTTTAAAAGTTATTTATTTTTTTCTTTAGAGAGTTCTCTCAGTGTTCTTTTAAAGAGGAAGGATAGACAGATATATTTCAGCAATGGTGTGTTTAAAAAAAACCCACATGGGTTAACCACATAAAGTCTGTCAGACTAGATGTACAAATGCATGTGTTAAAACAGTTATTTGGTTGCTGATGAGCTTCAACACGGTAAGACAAACACACTCATACTTCAATAAAAAAAAAAGATGATTATTTCCATAGATAAATCTCATAAACACATGATTCCTGACCCTGACATGAGAAATAATATATTTTATTTTTTTTGTTCATTTCATTGATCAGTTCATTACACACACTAATGGTGTGCATTAATAATCTTCTGATGTGCAAACATCTAACACTAATAGGTGTTTAGGGTGATGTACATACACTGTTTGTGAGTGTATACAGGCTAATTAGTGCTGTATTATATTATGTTATATTATATTATGAATGAATGAGGCATTTATATAGCGCTTT
>CM065120.1:42912500-43225000 GCA_033026305.1 Cirrhinus molitorella
GTCTTGGAATCTTTACTGCTGTGATACGCTGTACTCTGTCTGGCACAATAATAAGAGGACAAACATTCCTATCCCTTCATCTTCATCTAAAGTAGGAGTGTATCTGGACTGGTCAGCTGGCACTTTGTCCTTTTACATCGTCTCTGACACAAACACACTCACACACTTACACACATTCAACACCACATTCACTGAACCCCTCTATGCTGGATTCAGACTATATCCTGATTCTTCAGTGTTTCTCTGTCAAATTTAAATATTCAGGAAATGCAGAGATACATATGGCAGCTAAATTCCACTATAGAGAAGATAAATGACATAGTATTTGTGACTTCTGCAGTTGAAATAGTTGCAATTGTAAGAGTTAAAGTCACAATTACCAAAAATAAAGGACCAATTTGGAGATATAAACCTCAGATGACAATAAATAAAGTTCTTCAGCACTTCTGACAAGCTTCAGGCTTTCATAGGCATATTTTCATAGACATCTGGCCTTCACAGACTAATTCCTTTTACATTTGAAGTAATACATTTTTTATTAATTTATGTATTACTTTATTTACATTTTCACACTACATTTCACCACATTTGAAAATGTATTTTTTTTATCTGTAGATTTTAAAGGGTCTGACCACAGGTCACTGGTATAATCTGTTGTTGTGGGTGTTTTAATAGAGTCAAAGGTAGTCAAAATAACCAATTTTCTGGATTAGTTATTAATTATTACCTAATCTAGCTGAATCTATCTGACTTCATGTGGTTACTACAGCGGTAGTAATGTTTAAGCATCAGACCCAGTGAAAATGTTTATTTATTGTTGTAACAGTTGCACAGTTTAATATTGGATTAATGGTTTCCTTAAACTATTTGCTTGAATGATAATGGTTTGAAATATGCACATTTCATTCAGTGAATATAAAAATATTAGTTAAAATTTATAACATTTCACTGTAAAAAGTGCTACATTGTATTTACTCAATAAAATTGAGGCAACAGATTACAAGCAATATTATTAATTAAATTCAACACATAAGAATTAACTAGATTTAATCAAATTAGATGCTTACAAATTATCCATTCAAAATGAGTAAAACCATTAAAAATAATTAAGTAAAATTTAATAAAAAACATTGGTTTCATTGAGCAAAAAAACCCACTATGCTAATGCATACTGTTATGCACGCCAGGCCAGTAGTTGGCGATCAAGAAACACCCTGCAAAAAACATAATAAGCATGCACATGATGTCACCATTTCACAAATTTACATTTGTTTTTTGTTTACCTGGCTTGGACATGATACAGGCATCATATCAAACACTTGTGTTTTCAGGTCCTCAATAAGCTGTTGAAGACACCTGATGTTAACAAACAGAATTAGTGAAGGAGAAAAACATTTTTGTTGGTTACCATTACAGTGGTCAGCGTTTACTTTAGTTGGGCTCTGAACACTTGACTTTCTAACATTATTTTCCAACTTTATTGTTTGGTTGCTGTAACTGGGTTACTGGGTAACTACATAAGCCCAGAGAAACAGTGGTTGAGTTGGTTATGTCTTGACGTGAATCTCTATTAGTTTACAGCATCCTGTGGTTGTGCACATTTGAGCCTGGTGTTTTCAGGATAATCAGTGATTTTTTTTAAAAGCTGCTCTGATCAAAAAAAAAAAAAAAAAAAAGTGTAGGATTAGGCACACAGACATCAAGAA
The DNA here is from genome assembly GCA_033026305.1 of Cirrhinus molitorella. Taxonomy (NCBI): domain Eukaryota; kingdom Metazoa; phylum Chordata; class Actinopteri; order Cypriniformes; family Cyprinidae; genus Cirrhinus; species Cirrhinus molitorella. The sequence continues at coordinate 42,914,207 of CM065120.1, forward strand.
TCAGCGTGAGAACCTCAACAATGGTGACCATCAAAAAGCTTGTTGCTGTACATGGCTCCCATGATGAATTGCATTGATTTCTTTATTCATGCAGTTTATCACCATTGTTGAGATTCATATGCTGGTTCTTGATGTCACTGTGTGCCTGAAAGAACAGTTTTTTTTTTTTTGCTACATTTTGGATCAGAACTTTTTTTTAAGGAACTGCTAGATTTTGTTCATACAGAACATTCCAAATCTTACATTGTAGAATCACAAGTCTGCTGTATTCAGTTAAAATAAGACTTAGTTAATGAGGACAATCTTAATGAATGCAGCCCAAAAGGTGATTGTGTTAAAACACAACCAACACCATCCAATCAGCTGTCCTCTTGGATTGTCTAGCTGTTATAACTTAGTTACTGCAGCCAAACAATATCAAATGTTAAAGTGTTCAGAGCCCAACTAAAGTAAACGCTGACCACTGTAATGGTAACCAACAATAATGGTTTTCTCCTTCACTAATTCTGTTTGTTAACATCAGGTGTCTTCAACAACTTATTGGGAGCCTGAAAACACAAGTGTTTGATATGATGCCTGTATCATCTCCAAGCCAAGTAAACAACAAACAAATGTGAATTTGTGAAATGGTGACATCATGTGCATGCTTATGTTTTTTGCAGGGTGTTTCTTGATCGCCAACTACTGGCCTGGCGTGCATAACAGTATGCATTAGCATAGTGTTTTTTTTTTTTTTGCTCAATGAAACCAATGTTTTTGATTAAATTTTACTGCATGGTTTTACTCATTTTGAATGGATAATTTGTAAGCATCTAATTTGATTAAATCTAGTTAATTCTTATGTGTTGAATTTAATTAATAATATTGCTTGTAATCTGTTGCCTCAATTTTATTGAGTAAATACAATGTATCACTTTTTACAGTGTTGGATGTGCAGTATGGTTGAATTTATGTCAAGGGTGCTGCTCATGGAATGGAATCACTACAAATGCTTTTTTTTTGACTCCTTAAACTTTATTTCATTTTTTTCTGATGTGTGGTTCCCATGTTGAGTTTAATCTTTATTCATACTGTGTGTGTGGTAGCCTAAAGCACAACTGCTCTGAGAATGTGATGCTACTCTGTGCCACTAGGAGGGATCAATAACAGCAGACAGGTACGACACAGGTAATCCAATTTGTGGTCAGTCCAGGCAGAAAATCACAAGGGGCACAGGCAAACAATCATAAAACAAGGAACAGGCGAAGGTCAAAGGTGGGCGGGGAACAATCACAGAAACCAGGAGAAACGCTCAAAATTGCCAGTAGAACTCAACAAGACTTCACCATGAGACAGTGTGAGCATGGCTTTTATACTGTGAGTAATGAGGTGTAATGGCTGCCAGGTGTGTGTAAGCAAGATGGCCGACAGGGGTGAGAGGTGAGAGGACACAGGAACTTCATGAGAATTGGATTATGGGAAATGTAGTGAGTTAATTGTCCATGCGAACAGAGAAGGCTCCCTCTAGGGGTGAAAGGAGGGAGCCATGACAGCACATTTCGTGACAGTTAGCATGCACCATTCTGTATAGATTTATTTAACTGTATTATAATATCTATTTATCTTGCTAGCTAGCTATACCTTCCTGAAGCTTTGACTCAAGGCGCTTTGCAAGATCATTTTGATTGAGGTTGCGTAGAGCTTGGACTGCGATTTTTCCAGCATCAGCGCTGTAATACTGTTCCATGGAGTCCACCACATCCTGACGATCAGCTTCCTCCAACTTTGCTGACGGAATGGGTTTGGTGTCTGGTGTCACACCTTTAGACAGATGCCAGATGAATCGTTTGAGCTCTGCTTTGTTAAGTTCCTCAAGTGCCTCCAACAAAATTTTACTGGCCTCCATTTTGTGTCACTAGGAAAACAAGACAAAAAAGTCTTGAATGTGCTCTTAAAGCAGTTAACAAACAAATATATTCACTGTGTTTATTGTGTATTCAAAACTCCGCTCACCAGACTTGTTTCAGCAAAAAGGTGATTTGTGTGCGTACACAATGTCTATCTAAATTTTCTTGTATCTTTTTTATTACTTGATACACTTAATTATTGTTCAAATCTGTTTTATGTGGTGTGCACATTTCTAGATGACATTTCCACTAACAGCAAAAAATGCAGTCGTGGCCCAACACTGGGCACAACATCGGCAGCAAAACTCCTGTAAGACTTGTACATGCATATGCAGACACCTGCACTTCCTTAAGCAACATCATGTGATCTTTTTTAACATTCATTCATTCATTCATTATATCATGTTAAGCATTTTGCAGTAAGGGAGGAAAACTCTAGGCTACAAAGAGTAAATTTTAATTTTAAGTCATATTAAGTGTTAATGTTTTTTTTATTATTATTATTATATTTTTTTTTTAACAGGAGGAAAACACATAACAAAAGTCTTTGTACATTGCGTTCATATCCTGCTGTTCATTGCCACGGGTTTGTGGGTCTTTGTCTTTTTCTCCTACGGATGACTTGCTGTACCTTATAGTACTAAATTCATTTTAAATTTTAAATCACCACATAATCTTTTCTCCATTGGAAAAGAGCATAGTATGGATTTAGTGTGTGCCAAAGGCACTGCACTTTAGCGTTTTTAAGACGTGGGATGTGGAACAGGCTTGTACACTTCCTTTTTTTTTTTTTTTTGTAGGCTTGTACACTTCCTGCTGTGTGCAAATGGTGAAGACCACAAGAGTGAATATTTGGACAAAGCTGCACACTTCACATTCACTAATTTAACAAAGCTCCTAAGGCTATTCCCAATGCCATAATAATTTTAACCAAATTGTTGCCTATACTTGCTTTTGTTTAATGATGGAACTGAATGAAAAAAGAAAATAAAAAAATGTTAAATTAGATTAGATAATACATATAATTTGGTAGTAAAACGAAGGGTTGAATGTTTTATTAACATACACAGCAAAAACGCTCAGTGTTATTTTAACACTCTGAGTGTGGACACATATAGACACTGAAGTAGTGTTAAAATAACACTGAGCATTAGTTGGGATCTTGACCCTTATATCTTTAATATTAGATTTTGTTTGGCTGCTGCATCTACATTAAAACAGCCAGACAAGTCATCAGGTGATCATGATTATGTTTTAACCTCATTGCTATTTCACCTAGAGTCTAATGTCAGAGTTATTTTTCCATTACTGATATTAACAACCTTGTAAACCAACAACAATAGATCCTATATTTTCTATATATTTTGGAGAAATTTCATTTAGGCAGTTCTTATTCAAAAGCAATTTTTTCAGGCACACACAAACATGAAGAATCAGCATATGAATCTCAACAATGGTGATAAACAGCATATTCAGAAAAACATATGATCTCAGAACAAATAGAAAAACAATGTGGCAATGCATGATGGGATCAATGGATGAGTTTTGATTGGCTACAACATGCTGATTTGATGCTCATCGTTGTTGTGATTCTCATGCTGATTTGTGTGCCTAAACTATATGTTTTGTTTATTCAGAACTGCTTGAAAGAAATCTTTTCAAAATGTATAGAAAATACAGGATCTATTGCTGTCTGATTACAAGGCTGTTATAGTCAATAAAGGAATACTCTGAGATTAGACTCTAGGTGAAATAATGATGTTAAAACATAATCATGATCACCTGATGACTGCTGCTCTGGACTTGTCTGTTTCAACATAGACACAGCAGCCAAACAATTTTTTTTTTTTTTTTTTTAGTATTAAAGATATAAGGGTCATGATCCCAACTAATGCAAACACTGACCACTATAACGATTGCTTAAAAATGTTGTTTTTCTCCTTTGGTGATTCTGCTTGTTATCATCAGGTGTCTATACTAATGTTTATTCATCAGCTGCTAATTACCCAATTATCTCATTAACTTCAACACTGCTCAGTGTTATTTTAACACTACTTCAGTGTCTATATGTGTCCACACTCAGTGTTTTTATTGTGTATTACCCATAATGCATGTTACTGTCAAAAATGGCCTTTTTAAACAGTGTTTTTTAGCTGTGTAAGTCAAATCCTCTTTTTTTCTGGTACCCCTAACTGTTTTAAGAGTCTTAATAAGCCAAAAAGTTGACTGAGAAAAGCAGAGTTTATTGAATAATCATAGACCAAGTGTCCAAATCCAACAAGTGTCATTATACCACAAAATAATAGCAATTGAAAATTACTGCTTCACAACAATGTCTACTGATGATAAAAACACTGAAATGGAGACATTCTCTGGTCTCTTACTCATGAAGACTTGAAACCCTTGAAAAATATAACGCAAATGAGTAATCAATGAATACATCAATTAAATGACTGGTTTAATGATTATCATAAAGGATCATATGATTAAATGGAATAATAAAATGAGTATAAATGAATGATTATAGAAGAAAGAAAATAAATCAACACAGATATATGGTTGCTCTCTTGAAGAATCCTTTAAACCCTGCACTTAATTTTTAACCTTTTTTACTTTATTCAGTGTTTTAGATTTTGTTTCTTTATTATTGTAAAATGTATGTAAATGCATGCATATTTAGTTAATGTAGGTGACAGTGTTGTATCTGAGTCCAGCCCGAGTCCAGTGTCGAGTCCTAGTATTTAATCAATTGAGCAGAGGCGGGACTTTCAAATAGTTAATGTTAATAAGATAATTAAGTGTCTAATTAAATGATGATTGTGCATTAGTGATGAACACCTGCTGTTATTGAGAATTACTGAGGATCAGATGTTGATGTTTTATTGGTTCAAATTATGCCGCCATCACTGAGATCAATATTTGCTTTAGTTGGGCTTTTGACCCTTTTTTGTAATTCAAAATTATCTGCTTCTAGACAGTTGCAATGTTTGTAATAACAAATGTGAGTATTGTTAAAATAGCGAACAGAAACAGCAAATATTTAAATATTCATTAAATGTTTATATTAGACATTTATCACACCATCCTCAACTGTGGTGACAATTTTTCATACGTCATTGATTGTCACCATTGTTGTGATACATATGCTCATTCTTGATGTCTGTGTGTATCTAAATAGAAGTGGAATGCAAATTTATATATGCATTACAGAGTCCTGCACGGGGCGGGTTTGATAAACCCGCACCCGCCCCGCACCCGCAGTAGCTAACAGAATACCCGACCCGTTATCCGACAGCAACACTAACTTAAATCCGAACCCGACCCGACCCGTTTGACCTTAAAACCGCTACCCGAACCGCACCCGCATTAAATCTTCGAGTGACATGAGGCAGACAAAACACCTTTATTTTTTAATGTAACAAGCACAAGTCATTCTGAGTTAATGCGTTTATGCGTTTAAAATGAACACACGCAACCCAACAAGAGAGAGAGAAAGCAACATCCAACGTGTAGCCTAAACAATATAAAACGATTGCGTACATGTGAACGATCTATTGTAAACAGGTCTAAATGGCTAAAAAAAAACAAAAAAACAATCAACTTTACTAGGCTGCATAAAAATATGTAGAACTGGCAGCGGAGTCGAGCGAGAGAGAAAGAGAGAGAGAGAGAGAGAGCGCGCGCAACATCCAACAACAATATACGTGCTTACATGTGAACAATCTATTTTAAACTAAAATGATTAGATTAAAAATATAGTCAAATATGAACTTTTCCGTCATAAATTATATATATATAAAAAAACAGTCAACTTTATTCTGCATAAAAACATATTGGCAGCAGTGTCGAGGAAGAGAGAAAGAAAGCTAAAGAAAGAAAGAAAGAAAAAGAAAAAGAAAAAGACATTACACACGGTGCTTAAGGTTGCTATGCAAGAACAGAATATCATCAACCGTTGATGGTTTCAGATGACTCCTCCGCTCCTGAATTACAAATCCAGCACAGGAGAAGTCTCTTTCGCTTGCGGCGCTTGATGTTTGCAAATCCCGCTGTAGAAGCCCGGTCTTCAGACAGAGCGCGAACACAAGCACGGGACCATTTGAAAGGAGCTGCCTATCAGCGTGTACCGGATTAAGTCGAAATAGTCTTGGTTATAATTGTACCCACAACCCGCCCGTGCCTCTCTCCAGTCCGACCCGCACCGCACCCGACACGTCAATATTATTCCACCCGTTACGTCCATTTTTGCGGTTCACCCGTCGGGTACCCGCCCGCGTGCAGGACTCTGATGCATTACATAGATTTTAAATTTATTTATTGCAATTTTAAAAGCAGCACTTTCTATGATTGTTGTATTTTCACAGGGAGGATACTTTAAAAAACTAAACATTAAAAAAAAAAATGTTTTGCATCCACTCCAACTCATCTGAGTTCATTATTATATAAAAAGTATTAACAGCTGTTCATCAGTGAACACTGATCTCTCGCTCTCTTTTCTTCACAACAACATACACATTTCTACAGAAAGATCTAACACAATGAGTCAAGGGTCAAGAGCACAACTAAAGCAAACACTGATCTCTATGATGGTACACAGCAAAAAGCCCAGAGTTAAATTAACTCTCCTGGGAGTTTATTTGAGTCCACACTCAAGAGTGTGAAAGTGTTAAAATCAGAGTGTTAAATTAACACTGAGTCAGAGTTAAAGTTAATGAGATAATTAGTGATTAATTAAGTGATGATTGATCATTATTGAAGACACCTGATGATAACAAGCAGAATCACCAAAAGAGAAAATCACAATTTTTAAGCAACCATTATAGCGGTCAGTGTTTGCATTAGTTGGGCTCCTGACCCTTACACTTTCAACATTAGAGTTTGTTTTGCTGCTGTATCTATGTTAAAACAGACAGACAAACCAAAAGAAAGATGGCCATGTGGCCTTAATCTATGTTTTGACATGTTCTTAATGTAACGGCCTATATAACAGAGTTTAGTTTCTTTACTGATTAGATCAGCTCTGTGACAATATATCTATAATCAGACAGACGTTTTTAAAATGTATTTTAATTTAAAAAAAAAAAAAAATCCATTAATTAAGACATACAGACAAAAAGAATCAGCATGAGAATCACAACAATGGTGACCATCAAAAAAGCATGTTGTAACCAATCAAAACTCATCCATGCCTCCCATCATGCATTGCAGCATGAATAAATTATGAGCTGAGGCGTCTCTCCTTTATCTGTTTTTTTTTTTTGAATATGCTGTTTGTCACCATTGTTGAGATTCATACTCTGGTTCTTGATGTCTGTGTGTGCCTAAATAAATCACTTTTTCAGAAAAGGTTATATATTTATAACACATCTCAACAGCATGTAAGTAGTTCTTCTAAAATGTATTTTATTTTTTAGTGGATTCACAAGGCTAAACACTCAAGATAATTATTTGACCTGAATCATTGAACTCATTTAGAGTGTATCCTCTGAGTTATATTTCTAATAAAGGAAACATAAATTAGAGATTAGACCCCAAAAGTGTTAAATGATTATCACAACATAATCATCATCAGATGACTTGTGCTTGTGATTTGTCTGGCTGATTAAACTGAAGTCTAGCAGCCAAACAAATTCTGACTTTAAAAACATAATGGTCAAGTGACCAACTAATGCAAACACTGACCGCTATAATGGTTGCTTAAAAATTGTGATTTTCTCCTTTGGTGATTCTGCTTGTTATCATCAGGTGTCTTCAATAATGATCAATCATCACTTAATTAATCACTAATTATCTCATTAACTTTAACTCTGACTCAGTGTTAATTTAACACTCAGATTTTAACACTTTCACACTCTTGAGTGTGGACTCAAATAAACTCCCAGGAGAGTTAATTTAACTCTGGGCTTTTTGCTGTGTAGCATCATTTGAACCAATAAAACATCAACATCTGATCCTCTGTAATTCTCAATAACAGCAGGTGTTATCACTAATGCACAATCATCATTTAATTAGACACTTAATTATCTTATTGACTTTAACTATTTGAAAGTCCCGCCTCTGCTCAATTGATTAAATACTAGGACTCAACACTGGACTCGGGCTGGACTCGGATACAACACTGGTAGGTGATGCTTTTATACAGTTTTTACCCTATTCATCTGTAGTGTTCTACCTCTAAACTGATTTTACATCATTAGAGTCCAGGGAACAGGTAGAATCTCTTCTCAAGGGACGTCCTGTCAATACAAGGCACTATTTTCTGCTTCATGTCTTTGAATTCTGGGTCATTCACCATGCGTGATGTGATCTATTAAAAAGATTAAATATCAATCATAAAATCAATCAAATAAATTGATTTGACTTTTAGCTGGAATAAAGCAAACCAATTTACCTTTGTGAACAAGTCGAATATGTGACATTTGTGAGCAGATGTACTAAACGTATCAACTATGTAATTGATAAAATAACTTCCATGGTAAGGATCCCTGAACGCTTTAACATCTGTGGAGATAATGCATTGTTAAATCATACAATAAAGTACAAAGCAAACTTTGAATCTTTGTTCATTAATAAAGAAGCACTGTCTGTTTTGGATGATCTTTCTTTCTTTCTTTCTTTCTTTCTTTCTTTCTTTCTTTCTTTCAAATCAGTCTCATTTCAGCAATCAGTGTTTTTGTTGAATACTCACTAGGGAGGGCAGACATAAAGCAGGCAAAGTCTTTCTCCTTGTGAATGTAGGCGTCTGCTTCAAACATGGCGTCTGACTCAAATGCGGCGTCTGATTGAAACCCACCGCCTTTGACATCCACACCTCCTTCTTCACCTCCACGGCGAAAGTCTTGCAGCGTACAAGAGGAATAAATTAGGAAAAAGTAACTGGGAAATACAACAAGCAATGAGAAATGGCAATACAGTAACAGTGTTATTGCTGTACCTCCTCTGCAGGCCTGAATGAGAATAACCTTTGGTTTATTAATCAGAGCAGGGCAATTGACTGAGTTCAAATTAGAGAAGATTTCCTCAACAAAGAAGATGTCGTTGGGGTTGTCTGTCTTATGAAAATTGACACCTAAAATGGCATCTTTGTTGTCAATTCTTGCCCCATGAGACATGATGACCACAAAGGTGCTGTCTGCGTCTCGATGCTCATATCGTTTAGAGAATTTTTTGACTGCTCTCTTTATCGCCTGTGAATAAATGATCTATGTTTAGAAAACATGCATGGAATGAAATATATAGTCTAAAAAGACTTAAACGTGTTCACATTTATATTTTGACACTAGAAATCTACTAGCTCTACTGGGTATTGGTTTCATGAAGCCAGACTTTTGTTTTACATACTTCTCCAGAAAGATTTGTGTGCATCTCAACACTGTAACCCAAAGCTTCCAGCAGCCACTCCATGTTGGCCTCATCTATCTCTGCCCCTTTCCTGTCCTTGATTTTCTCAAATTTAAAGTTGGTGATTAGCAGAGCTGAGCCTTTCCACTGAGAACGGCTTGTTGGTTCATAAACCTATGAAAAAAACATCAGAATTTAAACACAAGAAACTCCAAAAGACCATTCCACATGAAATGCCACGAAATCATTTGATTTTTTAAACATATCTCAAATATGTAAGATTATTTCATGTTTTTTTTAAGTGTCACCAGGGCTACATTTATTTGATCAAAAATAGTTTTTTTTTTACTGAGCAACACAAAATATCATAATATCAAAATATCACAACTCATTCTGTAAAGACAAAAAAAGTTTGTAGATTAATGTGCATGATTGTCAAAGTCAACAGTCTGACATCGTTCATTAACTCTGCAGGAAAGTGGCTCTCCAAAAGTGGAACTAGTGGCTCCTGAAAGTATTCTTTTCACAAAAGTTCAAAGCAACAGATGTACTTGCTTCATTTTTCTCTTCTTTAAGAATTCTGTCCTTAAATTGTTGACTGCATGGAGTAATTCTGTCTGGGCTGCACCAGTCAGGCTGGATAGACTGCAGCTTTCTCTCTTCCACCTGCACAGACCGCATAGACACTGGAGCATTTCTCTCTTCCACCTGCACAGGCTGCTGAACTGAAGACACATAATATACTTACATATTAAATAGATATTCATATACTCCATTTTATATACATTTATTTCTTTATTTTTTAAAATGACGACTACTGTATGCATACTTCAAAATCCTTTAAAAACAGGACATCTTACAGCAGTACATTTTTATACCTTTTGGAAGTTTTAATTCAAGCTGCTTTGCAAGATTGTTTTGTTTCATGTTGCGCAGCGCTTGGACTGCGATCTTGCCAGCGTCATCGCAGTAATGTTTTACCATGCAGTCCACCACATCCTCACGAGTAAGATTCTGAAGATCCGCTTTAGGAATCGGCTCAATGCCTGGTTTCACACCTTTGCTCAGTTGCCAGATGAATACTTTGAGCTCGCTATCCACAAGGTTCTTAAGCTCCTCAGTCATCACTGCTTCGGTGTTCATTTTGTGTCACTAGAAGAAAATCATTTAATAAACACTAAATTATCTCATTAACTTTAACTCTTTGAAAGTCTCACCTCTGCTCAGCTGATTAAATATCAGGACTCGACACTAGCAACCTCTATTCAGAGCTCAAAAGGGTACTGTCTTTAAAAGCTTTATACATCATGTGAATGAGATTTTCTTGTATCTTCTAAGTTTTAAGATGTGCACACAAAACATGCAAGCCTTGTCGCAGTAATGTACATTTGAATACAGACATCTTTCAACATCACAGTAGGTCTTTAAAATCCAGATACAGTTAGAAAGTTGTAACATTTAGTAATTGTTTATTACAGAGGTGGGACTTTCAAAGTCATAAGCAAGTCATAAATCCCAAGTCATCAAAGAGTTTAATTTAATGAGATAATTCACTAATTAAATGGTAATTGAGCATTAGCGATGAACACCTGCTGTTATTGAGAATTACAGATGATCAGATGTTGATGTTTTAATGGTTCAAATGATGCCACCATCATGAAGATCAATGTTTGCATTAGTTGGGCTCTTGACCCTTAAGGGCTTGTGTTATATCACTCACTGTAGCAATAAATGTGTTTTTGAAAAGCAGTGTAGTCAATAAGAAAATATTAGCTGTTGTTATGTGATGAGTTTGTTGTGAGCTGGCTGGAATACAATTGAAGTTATTATTTTTTTTTATTTATGTTACGGTTTTATTTAATTAACCCTGTGGGGTTAAACTGTTCTCAAAGAAAATACGACCCAGTGTTACGTTTTTTAAGTCGCCTTATACGTTTTAAAGTTAAGCGCCCTCTAGAGGGCATAAAAATAAAGACAGTGTCCCGTTGGATGTGACGTCATGAAATGACGTATGAGTTTTTACACCACTCTCACGGTAATTCAAACCAGTGTAATTCATATGGATGACTACACCTAGCCTTACCCTAAACCTACCCCTTAAAGAAATCATGATTTATAGTGCATATTCCAAAAAAAAAAAAACATACACATTCTCCAGTATCAAACCCCTGTTTGTATGACTACACCACTTCGCAATGCAATGCTCTACCGACTGAGCTACTCACAATCCCAAAAGTGCATTGCATACCTGTTCCTGATATAGGAGCAATTGTTGAATACGCTCTATGGAGACGTATTTTGGGATTTGTGAAAACGACTTACGTCGGGCGTATAAATTGGAGGACATGTTGGAGGGATTTCATCACGTTTTATTGTAGACTTATTTATTGTGGTCAATGTTGTCTAACTTCTTGTAAAATGTATAATAGATTAATTGTTAAAAAATAGATTTTTCCTATAGATTACATTACAACTGCGTCATAGCTATTGTTTCTACTTGTGCAGGTTGTTTTTTTTTTTTTTTTTTTATAAAAATGCATACAGATTAACAATAAAAAGGTCATTACTGGCCTGGTAAAGTTTAATACAGTACATGCTGTTAAGAACTATATACTACGCTTTCATAAGAACAAGCGCAAGCCATGTGTAAAATGGGTTCCTAATGAACTGGAGTAAGAAAATACACAATATCTGAGAAAATGTTAAGTTAGATAACATGTTAGAAAATGCTGAATTAGAACATTCTGTCAAACTATAGGCTGCAAGTGCCTAAATAATACATTATATATCTGTATGTTATTTTACAAAAATTACCATATAGCCTAAGCAAACAAAGCAAAAAATAAACCTTGCGAGCTAGCATGACCAGGCACTCCACTAAAACACCCCCCACCCCAATGTTCAAAATGAACTACGCCCTTCCTGCTGTGTGCAAATGGCGAAGACCACAAGAATGAATATTTGGACAAGGCTGCACACTTCACATTCAATAATTTAACAAAGCTCCTAAGGCTATTCCCAATGGTGTAATAATTTTAACCAAATTGTTGCCTATACTTGCTTTTGTTTAATGATGGAACTGAATGAAAAAAAATAAATATATGTGAAAATAAATAATAATAATAATATTATTAAATAAATAAATAAATGTGAAATTAGATTAGATAATACATATAATTTGGTAGTAAAACGAAGGGTTGAATGTTTTATTAACATAGGAAATATGTCAGATAAGCAGTAAATTAATATTTGGACAGGGTGCATGTCTGACAGTACATGTGAAGTAAAGTTGTAAGTAAACAGTTTTTCCTCTGAAATATAGCTCAATAATACAAATAATTTGCAGTATACACCGCCGCCTCCAGTAATCAAGTAAATTATTCACTCTGTTTTTTGATTATTTTATTTATCCCCCGTAGTGCTTAATAGTTGAAAATTAACTTATAATTAAAATCAAGACCATTGTGATGCTGATGCTATTCACTTCTAATGTTTATTACTGTAAAATTGCTTTTAGTAATCTGTAAAGAGCTGTAGAAAAACATAAACGTGACTCTACTTACATTCTGCTTGAACAAAGTTTTCGTGTACAGTCTGCACTTCCTTGCTCTTTTTTTGTTTAGAGGTTTCACTTTCTTTAAAACCCGCCTAATGTTCCTGTTTCCTCATTCTGGGGTTTTTTAATTTATTTTTTCACAACCGTGTTTATTTACTATGATAGTGCGTTGGGGAGGAGCTCTGTGATGGCAGTCCATAACATGAAACAAATGTGTTAAGTATTTGTGACATTATTTTTAAACATGAAGTTGAAAGCTGAAAGAGTAGTACACACACACACACACACACACACACACACACACAATTTTAATATTTCAGTATTTTAATATGTTTAAATGAGGAGGTTTATCCCATTGACTATTCCATAGACAAGTTGTGAGGGCATAAATAAACTACAAGCTATGAGAGAGAGCCAAATAAAAGTTACAAAATAAAAGAGCACACCTGAAACTCCCCCAAGTCACTAAGTCCACACCTCCTTTACACAACTAGGCTATATAAAACAACACATTGTTTTAGTCATGCCACTAGGGGTGTGCGATATGACCCCTTACTGAAAAAATATTCAGTAAGTCGTAATAACGAGAAACTTTCTCATAAAAATGAGTTACAAGGTAATAATATTTTTTTTTAAAAATCTCATAATAATGAGAAAGTTTCTCAAAATAATGACTTAACATCTCGAAATAATGAGAAACTTTATTGGTTATTAAAGCCACATAAAATGCTGTATAAAATGTCCTAACAAATGCATTTTATGATGACGTTACAATTGTCATTTCGTTTTATAAGCCATCACATCTTTACAAAAATTAACCATGGTTTTATTATAGTGAAAGTGGTGTATAATAACCAATAAAGTTTCTCGTTATTACGAGATGTAAAGTCATTATTTCAATAAAGTTTCTCGTTATTATGAGATGTTAAGTCATTATTTCAATAAAGTTTCTCGTTATTACATTTGTTTCTGAATATTATTAGATAACTCATTATTACAAGAAAGTTTCTCAATATAATGAGATACTAAGTCATAATTATAAGAAAATTTCTCATTATTATGACTTACGTAATAATTGCTTTCTTCTCAACAGTGGCAGGAACAGGCTTCCATAATATACTGTACAACACAACATAAATTCACTCACGGGACACTGTACTTATTCGCTATCATAAAAGAATATCATTTGCATGTATTTTTATTTCTTGTTACTATCTTTCTTGTCTAATTCTCTAATACTGCCAAAAACACACGAGGATTACACATAGTGCCGGCCTGTGAAGAGTGAAGAGAGGATGCATAAATTGACAATTTCTATATTTTAGAGTGAATGTGTATTAACTGTAACACATTCAACAAACATATGCAGATGTGTAAGTATAGATTTCAGTTGTTTAGATATCCATTTGTTTTTTCACTGTAAAAAATTGCACTGTAAAATAGCGGTAATCTACCGGCAGCTGTGGTTGCCATGCATTGTCCTGTTAGCTTTCTAGCGTTAACTTACAGCTCTTCATCGTTACAGTATGTTACCGTTATTATATTATGTGGTAATTCATTTCATTTTGGAAACCGATTGCTTCAAACCATTCAAGTTTTTTTTTTTGTTAAAGTAGTGTTTATAGTGTTAGTTCAGTGAATTTATTTCAAGTCCAATAAAACAGCAAACACTTAAAGTGTAATAAAAAACAGCCATAACATAACATTTACTGAAATCTTTGTAGATTATCATTAGCACACAGAACAGCCACTGTTCATCAGTGTCTGAATTCACTCATTAGTTTTCATTCTCTCTTTTAGGTGGACTATATTAGTAAACTCATGAAGGGAATAGTGAATGAGTGTGTAGGATGTGATTTGAAACACAGATTCTGAACTCTGTTAATTCATGATATATAGCAGCAGGCTATTTTCTCAAAAATGACAAATATTACTCATAATGCATGTTACTGTCAAAAATGGCCTTTTTAAACAGTGTTTTTTAGCTGTGTAAGTCAAATCCTCTTTTTTTCTGGTACCCCTAACTGTTTTAAGAGTCTTAATAAGCCAAAAAGTTGACTGAGAAAAGCAGAGTTTATTGAATAATCATAGACCAAGTGTCCAAATCTAACAAGTGTCATTATACCACAAAATAATAGCAATGGAAAATTACTGCTTCACAACAATGTCTACTGATGATAAAAACACTGAAATGGAGACATTCTCTGGTCTCTTACTCATGAAGACAAATATCCCTTGAAACCCTTGAAAAATATAACGCAAATGAGTAATCAATGAATAAATCAATTAAATGACTGGCTTAATGATTATCATAAAGGATCATATGATTAAATGGAATAATAAAATGAGTATAAATTAATGATTATAGAAGAAAGAAAATAAATCAACACAGATGTATGGTTCCTCTCTTGAAGAATCCTTTAAACCCTCAAATCTTTACAGGTTTTTTTGAATTCTGAACCTGACTTTATTTAATGTTTTAGATTTTGTTTCTTTAAAATGTATGTAAATGCATGCATATTTAGTTAGATAATGTAAGGTGATGCTTTTATACAGTTTTTACCCTATTCATCTGTAGTGTTCTGCCTCTAAACTGATTTTACATCATTAGAGTCCAGGGAACAGGTAGAAATACTTCTCAAGGGACGTCCTGTCAATACAAGGCAGTATTTTCTGCTTCTTGTCTTTGAATACTGGGTCATTCGCCATGCGTGATGTGATCTATAAAAAAGATTAAATATCAATCATAAAATCAATCAAAGAAGTTGTTTTGACTTTTAGCTGGAATAAAGCAAACCAATTTACCTTTGTGAACAAGTCGAATATGTGACATTTGTGAGCAGATGTACTAAACGTATCGACTATGTAATTGATAAAATAACTTCCGCTGTCAGGATTCCTGTACGCATAGACACCTGTGGAGATAATGCATTGTTAAATCATACAATAAAGTACAAAGCAAACTTTGAATCTTTGCTCATTAATAAAAAAACACCAGCTGTTTTTGATGATCTTTCATCAAACATTTGAGTTTCATCAGTTCACAGTTGTTCAGAGAATGAATCAACATTAAACAAATATATTTCACCGAGGGAAAACTGCGTTATTTTTTTAGCGACCAAAATGAACAGGTGTGAGCTACAAATCAGTCTCACTGCAGCAATCAGTGTTTTTGTTGAATACTCACTAGGGAGGGCGGACATAAAGCAGGCAAAGTCTTTCTCCTTGTGAATGTAGGCGTCTGCTTCAAACATGGCGTCTGACTCAAATGCGGCGTCTGATTGAAACCCACCGCCTTTGACATCCACACCTCCTTCTTGACCTCCACGGCGAAAGTCTTGCAGCGTACAAGAGGAATAAATTAGGAAAAAGTAACTGGGAAATACAACGAGCAATGAGAAATGGCAATACGGTAACAGTGTTATTGCTGTACCTCCTCTGCAGGCCTGAATGAGAATAACCTTTGGTTTATTAATCAGAGCAGGGCAATTGACTGAGTTCAAATTAGAGAAGATTTCCTCAACAAAGAAGACATCATCAGGGTTTTTGTCAAAATTGACACCTAAAATGGCATCTTTGTTGTCAATTCTCGCCCCATGAGACATGATGACCACAAAGGTGCTGTCTGCGTCTCGATGCTCATGACGTTTAGAGAATTTTTTGACTGCTCTCTTTATCGCCTGTGAATAAATGATCCATGTTTAGAAAACATGCATGGTATAAAATATATAGTCTAAAAAGACTTAAACGTGTTCACATTTATATTTTGACACTAGAAATCTACTAGCTCTACTGGGCAATATTGGTTTCATGAAGCCAGACTTTTGTTTTACATACTTCTCCAGAAAGATCTGTGTGCATCTCAACACTGTAACCCAAAGCTTCCAGCAGCCACTCCATGTTGGCCTCATCTATCTCTGCCCCCTGTCTCTGCCTTGTGTTGGTGATTAGCAGAGCTGAGCCTTTCCTCCGAGAATGGCTTGTTGGTTTATAAACCTATGGAAAAAACAAACATCAGAATTAAAACATAAGAATCACCAAATGCCATGAAATCATTCATTTTTTAAACATATCTCCAATATATATTAGGGGCCGGTAAGATTATGTAAAGTCTCACCAGAGCAACATTTATTTGTTATACAGTTTTTTTTTTTTTTGAGCAACACAAAATATAATTCACAACTCGTTCTGTAAAGACAGAAAAGTCTTAAGATTAATGTGCATGACTGTCAAAGTCAACAGTCTGACATTGTTCATTAACTCTGCAGGAAAGTGGCCCTCCAAAAGTGGAACTAATGGCTCCTGAAAGTATTCTTTTCACAAAAGTTCAAAGCAACAGATGTACTTGCTTCATTTTTCTCTTCTGTAAGAATTCTGTCCTTAAATTGTTGACTGCATGGAGTAATTCTGTCTGGTCTGCACCAGTCAGGCTGGATAGACTGCGTAGACACTGGAGCATTTCTCTTTTCCACCTGCACAGACTGCGTAGACACTGGAGCATTTATCTCTTCCACCTGCACAGGCTGCTGAACTGAAGACACATAATATACTTACATATTAAAAATATATTCATATACTCCATTTTATGTATATTTATTTCTGCGTTTTTTAAAATGACGAATCTTACAGCAGTATATTGTTATACCTTTCTTAAGTTTTAAGTCAAGCTTCTTTGCAAGATTGTTTTGTTTCATGTTGCGCAGCGCTTGGACTGCGATCTCGCCAGCGTTATCGGGGTAATATTTTACTATCATGTCCGCCACACCCCCATGACTAAGATTCTGAAGTTCAGCTTTAGGAATTGGATCAATGGCTTTCGTCACACCATTACTCAGATGCCAGATGAATTCTTTGAGCTCGCTATCCACAAGGTTCTTAAGCGCCTCAGAGATCACTGCTTCGGTGTTCATTTTGTATCACTAGAAGAAAATAATTTAATTAGACCAGGTATACAGGTCCTTCTCAAAAAATTAGCATATTGTGATAAAGTTCATTATTTTCTGTAATGTACTGATAAACATTAGACTTTCATATATTTTAGATTCATTACACACAACTCGAAGTAGTTCAAGCCTTTTATTGTTTTAATATAGATGATTTTGGCATACAGCTCATGAAAACCCAAAATTCCTATCTCAAAAAATTAGCATATTTCATCCGACCAATAAAAGAAAAGTGTTTTTAATACAAAAAAAGTCAACCTTCAAATAATTACGTTCAGTTATGCACTCAATACTTGGTCGGGAATCCTTTTGCAGAAATGACTGCTTCAATGCGGCGTGGCATGGAGGCAATCAGCCTGTGGCACTGCTGAGGTGTTATGGAGGCCCAGGATGCTTCGATAGCGGCCTTAAGCTCATCCAGAGTGTTGGGTCTTGCGTCTCTCAACTTTCTCTTCACAATATCCCACAGATTCTCTATGGGGTTCAGGTCAGGAGAGTTGGCAGGCCAATTGAGCACAGTAATACCATGGTCAGTAAACCATTTACCAGTGGTTTTGGCACTGTGAGCAGGTGCCAGGTCGTGCTGAAAAATGAAATCTTCATCTCCATAAAGCTTTTCAGCAGATGGAAGCATGAAGTGCTCCAAAATCTCCTGATAGCTAGCTGCATTGACCCTGCCCTTGATAAAACACAGTGGACCAACACCAGCAGCTGACATGGCACCCCAGACCATCACTGACTGTGGGTACTTGACACTGGACTTCAGGCATTTTGGCATTTCCCTCTCCCCAGTCTTCCTCCAGACTCTGGCACCTTGATTTCCGAATGACATGCAAAATTTGCTTTCATCCGAAAAAAGTACTTTGGACCACTGAGCAACAGTCCAGTGCTGCTTCTCTGTAGCCCAGGTCAGGCGCTTCTGCCGCTGTTTCTGGTTCAAAAGTGGCTTGACCTGGGGAATGCGGCACCTGTAGCCCATTTCCTGCACACGCCTGTACACGGTGGCTCTGGATGTTTCTACTCCAGACTCAGTCCACTGCTTCCGCAGGTCCCCCAAGGTCTGGAATCGGTCCTTCTCCACAATCTTCCTCAGGGTCCGGTCACCTCTTCTCGTTGTGCAGCGTTTTCTGCCACACTTTTTCCTTCCCACAGACCTCTTGCTTGAGGGTGTCAATGATGGCCTTCTGGACAGCAGTCAGGTCGGCAGTCTTACCCATGATTGCGGTTTTGAGTAATGAACCAGGCTGGGAGTTTTTAAAAGCCTCAGGAATCTTTTGCAGGTGTTTAGAGTTAATTAGTTGATTCAGATGATTAGGTTAATAGCTCGTTTAGAGAACCTTTTCATGATATGCTAATTTTTTGAGATAGGAATTTTGGGTTTTCATGAGCTGTATGCCAAAATCATCAATATTAAAACAATAAAAGGCTTGAACTACTTCGAGTTGTGTGTAATGAATCTAAAATATATGAAAGTCTAATGTTTATCAGTACATTACAGAAAATAATGAACTTTATCACAATATGCTAATTTTTTGAGAAGGACCTGTACTTGAACCGAGGTAGAAAATCCAGGTGCCATGATATTTTCAAGATCTGTTAAACGTAAATATAGCGTGGGAATTAAATACCGGATTTATATCCGTTTTGCAAATTAAACATTTCATCAAATCAGACAGATATCCGATCAGAGAAACCTTATGAAGTGACCAGGTGTAAATAGTATACAACATTAAGTTTGCTAGTCCGAGTCCCAGGTCCGGCAGGTATTGTCGTTGGCAGAGTGAATGATAAGCGCTCTCTCCACCCTCGATACCATGACTGAGGTGAGACCCTTGACCTTGAGCAAGGCACCGAACCCCCAACTGCTCCCCTGGTGTTTCTTTCTCTTTAGGTTTTTCCAGAAATACTTCATTTTTTGTTACTTTTAGTCTCGTCCACAGTTGCCTGCGTGTTCAAGCCTTTCAAAGTATTTGCCTTTTTCATGAACAACCAAGTAATCTCCCAGTCACAGTAGTACTAGTCTACACTAAAAAATACTATTAAAGGTCAGATGAACTACTACAATATTCACAGTAATGTCCCTTTTTAAATGTCATTTATGGTTACAAAGCACATTGGAATTTTAATATTTCACCCTCATTTTCATTCAAAATGTTTTATAAAATATATATTTTATATTCATAAATCATTTTCATAAATTAAACCTCTATAACTTTTTTTTTTTTTTTTTTTTTTTTTTTTTTTACAGCTTTTTAACTTCAACAATTATCTGGCAAGGGTCTTCTTTAAAATGAGACTGCATTTATGTCTGTACTTCCAATATTCATATTTTTATGATAGTTATTTTGACATGGACATTTTTGTCCTCTCTGAACCTCTGTGTAACTTTTTTTTTTTTTTTTTTTTAATGCACAAGGGTAAATGACTTTGTGAATTGAGTTTAATGGGTGTAATGAGTTTAAGGATTTTTCTAATAAATATCTCTACTGTTTCCCTACATTCACAGTAATTCACTGTCATTTCCACAACACCCTGTCAAAAAAATATTCTCATCACACATTAAAAATATATCCACAATTGATGAGATCATGCTCTATTTAATATACAAATGCAAGGTATTTATTATCTAATAAGCTCTTACTCAAACCAATATTTAATTTGAGAGTGTGACAGGTGTACAGTTCAGCATTTGTTGCTTAGGGCAGTTTATTTATCTCATTGACAAATATATAATTATTGTACATTGTGGAGAAACTGGTAAAACTTGTTACAAAAAAAATATCTTAGACGATTCTTGAGTGGCATAAGTTATTCTGTTTTTAAATAACAACTGTATATTGAGATGTGGTGGAAATGACGTTTGTTCATTGCAGATCTGAAAAAAAAAGTAAAATATTAACAATTTCTCTTGTAATTTAAGTTTGTCCTCTTACAGACCTTAAAACTAGACAAATTATTTAAACTTATGAGACTGTGTTAAGTGACTTTTGAACAAGGTTTTTTTTTTGTTTTTTTTGTTATTCAACTTCACAATGCTAAAACTGCATCTAGTTGAAGAAACTCCCTAGGGTCGTCTTTGCGTGCGCAACGGTGTAAATCGGGTGCCCTACAGGCCATCTATTGGATTATACTGATATTGCATTAAATTATCAATTTTAAAAGAACTGCCTCACGGGCCAGATGAAAGCGCCTATAGTTTTCCCAACACTGCCAACAGGAACTCTGCAGATTCGCATCATTAATAATAATAATAATAATAATTATTATTATTATTATTAATAAATAAATAAATTGAGGGCCGCCACAGCAGTTTTGGACACCTCTGGTATAAATACTGGCTAAACTTAAAAATAAATGCAGATGATAAACTTTAGTGACGATGCATGTAAACTGTGGCCATTCCTCTGTCGACTGTGTAGTTTGCAGCTCGCCTATAGAGCAGACGCGATGTGATTTAAAGCCATTTGCGCACTTTGAGAAGGAAAGACAGAGAGCTCGTGCTCGTGATTCACTCGTGCTGTTTGTAAAATAACACCTCACAGAAAGTTTTCAAAGTAGTTTCTAAGTTATTTAATAAAGAAATATGAATTATTTAGCCTTATAATTATTTTCCCCATGCCGGACAAAGATTGGGACGGTGCTCAGTTGTTTCAATCTCAATTATTGTTTGTCCTGAAGTTTATCGGTAGTTCGGCATAGTACGCACCGGTCTTCATTGAACGTTTTTCCTGAAATCCTGTTCCAGTGGCTTGGGTTGCGTGGTGCCTAAACAAGCTACTGGTTTAATCTCTATAGGCTTGTTTTTGTTTTTGTTTTTTTTTTGTTTTTGTTTTTTTTACAATACAATCAAATGGCTTTCCCAAATATTTTTTTAGCTTGCGTGCGAGACATTATTTATTCTGTGCTGACACGGTGCGCGCAGCTTTGAAGGAACATTACGAGTATTTTTCATGTTTAAATAAATTTGTAAACAGTTTTTTTTTTTTTCTTTTAAATCTTCTGAAGCGCTTATTGTGCCAACATCAAAACACAATGCTATGCGCACACACAGCAAAAAGCCCAGAGTTAAATTAACTCTCCTGGGAGTTTGAGTCCACACTCAAGAGTGTGAGTGTGTTAAAATCTGAGTGTTAAATTAACACTGAAGCAGAGTTAAAGTTAATGAGATAATTAGTGATTAATTAAGTGATGATTGATCATTATTGAAGACACCTGATGATAACAAGCAGAATCACCAAAGGAGAAAATCACAATTTTTAAGCAACCATTACAGTGGTCAGTAGTTTCATTAGTTGGTCACTTGACCCTTATGTTTTCAAAGTTAGAATTTGTTTGGCTGCTAGTTTTCAGTTTAATCAGCCAAACAAATCACAAGCACAAGTCATACGATGATGATTATGTTGTGACATAATCTTTTAACTCTTTTGGAGTCTAATCTCTAATTTATGTTTCCTTTATTGGAAATATAACTCAGAGGATACACTCTAAATGAGTTCAATGATTCAGGTCAAATAACTATCTTGAGTAGTTAGTCTTGTGAATCCACACACACAAAAAAAAAATACATTTTAGAAGAACTACTCACACGCTTTTGTGATGTGTTATGTGTATTTAGCCATTTCTGAAAAAGTCATTTGTTTAGGCACACACAGACATCGAGAACCAGAGTATGAATCTCAACAATGGTGACAAACAGCATATTCAGAAAAACAGATAAAGGAGAGTACAGAGACGTTTCAGCTCATAATTTATTCATGCCGCAATGCATGATGGGAGGCATGGATGAGTTTTGATTGGTTACAACATGCTTTTTTGATGGTCACCATTGTTGTGATTCTCATGCTGATTCTTCTTGTCTGTATGTCTTAATTAAAGGATTTTTTGTTTTAATCAAAATAAATTTTAAAAACATCTGTCTGATTATTGATATATTGTCACAGAGTTGATCTAATCGGTAAAGAAACTAAGCTCTATTATACAGGACATTACATTAAGAACATGTCAAAACATAGACTAAGGCCACATGGTCATCTTTCTTTTGGTTTGTCTGTCTGTTTTAACATAAATACAGCAGCAAAACAAACTCTAAGGTTAAAAGTGTAAGGGTCAAGAGCCCAACTAATGCAAACACTGACCGCTATAATGGTTGCTTAAAAATTGTGATTTTCTCCTTTGGTGATTCTGCTTGTTATCATCAGGTGTCTTCAATAATGATCAGTCATCACTTAATTAATCACTAATTATCTCATTAACTTTAACTCTGACTCAGTGTTAATTTAACACTCTGATTTTAACACTTTCACACTCTTGAGTGTGGACTCATATAAACTCCCAGGAGAGTTAATTTAACTCTGGGCTTTTTGCTGAGAAACAGGTTACCTGGCACACAATATTGCAAAATTCAGTCTTTTGATCATTAAAGAGGACAAAATTTAAAACACGGAGACAGGAGAATGTTGAGTGCCAAAAATAAGATTCACATTCAAGTTTTTAGTTAAAACTTAAAAGACTTGTATTATACTTTCAATAGGCCACCTTATTTTTAAAGCCTTTAGGTGAACTAAAAAAAAAAAAAAAAAAGCAATACTTACGTGTCCGACTAAACCAAGAATGTGTCTGCTTTTCTTCCTCTGTAGGCTTCTCTATAAATACTTTTTTTTCTTTCAGACTCGCCCACAGTTGCGTTGGTGTTCAAGGCTTTCAAAGTATCCGCCTTTTTCATTAAAAAAAAACATCCCAACTTATGTTGTGGCCATGACAAATTAAAGTGAACAATCAAATAATCTTCCAGTCAACGTAGTAGCTACACTAAAAAAAAAAAAAAAGAAAAAAAAAAAACTATTAAGCGTCAGATAAACTACTACAATATTCACAGATATTTATCAATGTATGGCAGTGATCCTCAGTTTTTTTTTTTTTTTTTCACGAGAGCCGCACTTATAGGACAAAAACGTATCAAAAGTTACATCCAGTCAATAGCATGCCAATCTGTCATCCCTGAACATACAATATGCAATGCAATACAAAGGGAGTTATGTTTGGAAGTTATTTAAAGTAATGTTTAAAGTTATTTATTTAATGTTATTTGCTTCTACATTAGCCAATGACGAATCTAACCATCTTAGAGCACATTTGGCTTTAAGAGAAAGATTGCCAAAACAACTCCGCAGTGACATGAGTCAATATAAGGGCAGATCAAGTTTAAATGTCTTTCTCTGTATTTCCATCTTGTATTTCCGCTGTTTTTGGGTAATTATTTGTAATAGAGTAGACGCTGACTGTTGTTCATGTATTTAATGTCCTCATTTAGCGAGACAGCAGACGCAGAAAACACTACGAGCGTCATCTGCACTTCAGTATGTGTGTAGGGGAGAGTGGGGACGGCTGCAGCACTTTTTAGTTTTCCTTCAGTTTCTAAGAGACTCTTTACATTAGAAAGCCAGGATTTTAATACAGTAAAGCCACATCAGTCAGCTACCGACCCACATTGCTGTAACATGTACACATATTATTATATACATAACATTTATACTTGAATAGAGAAAGTCAAATGTTGCAACTGACCCCACAACAGTCCAACATTCATTAAAATGCAATTAAAAAACATTCTTAAATATAATTTTTTATTTTCTTTATTTTATTTGTTTATATACATGGTCTTTAATAAGCTAAATGGCTGTATAAAACAAATGGTTGGTTAATTATTATAATACATTTGAACTCCAAAATATTAATTTAATCAGAATCAAGATATCAATTCAATAATGTGTGTGTGTGTGTGAGTAAGTGATGCATGTATGTGTGTAAGACAAAGAAAGGGTGTGAGTGAAATTAGTGAAATTAGTCTCAAACCTTATCAGACTCAACCTCATTTTTAACCTATTTACTTAAAATAAAATTAAATAAAACTATTGAAACGGGTTTGATATTAATCCACAATTAATATTAATTAATAATCCTTTTACGTGAATGTTGTGGTAATATTGTGTATATTAGCTTGACACAATATCTTTGACACATATGCCTATTAGAAGCTGAACACACAGATATAAATCATATGTTTTTTTTTTTTACAGTGCTTCATGCAAACAAATTTTGACAGTATGACAAAAAATTTGATAATTAAAAAAAAATACTTTTTTTATCATGAAATTTATTTTTTATAGAAGGAATGGCTGATTTCATCCATGAACAATGGGGGCTGATTGAGCATGTGCAGTATGAATCACTGTAGCTTATTCCTGATAAGCAATAAGCAGTGTTGCAACTGCCCCCACTCTCCCCCACTAAATGAAACAGGGCCTCTGTGCCATTCATGCAATAAAGAGATCACGCAGGATTCATATATAAATGGTATTTTTGCAGCTTAATATTTACAGATAGTCCAGTTCGCAATTTAAGTGTAATGACCTATGTGCTACTTTTGATTTATTCATCCAAACTTCTGTGATATTCCACATTAAGCGGCTTTCACACCAAATGCGTACACACACACACACACACACACACACACACACACACACACACAAAACTGTCTAAACATAAACTTTATGTAATTAAATTACATACAAATTTTCCATCCATTTAGATTACATTTTAATTTAAACAAATCAATAAACTTAATGTGATTGATATGCATCAGTCATATGTGAATGAAATAGGTAAGATTTATGTAAAAGTTCCCAGTGTTTAATAAGCACTGCTCAGTGTTCATGTGTTTCCACACTACAGAGTGTTCAAGCAGCATTGACACAATGTTAGTTAAGGAGATAATTATGTGATGATTGACCATTAATGATGAACACCTGCTGTTTACAAGCACAATCACTGATGGAGAGAAAAACACAAGAACTATGACTTCAGCCACAAACAAGATGAAATCAACTGAAATAAAACAGATCTGATTAAACAACTCCACAAACAGCTTTACCAGCTTCACTCCTTACGAACCCACCCCCCCAAAAACCTTTATTTAATGTATTTTGGTTAATTATTAGTAATGGTGTAATCATCATAATTTCATCCAGTAGTTGATCTATCATCTATATATGATCTATATGTTATTTAAAACGGCTGTCTGAAAGCTTATCCTATGCACAAAACATTTACATCTATGGCATCATTCAGACACACAGACATCAAGAATCAGCATATGAATCTCAGCAATGGTGCCATTCAAAAACTGCATGCTGGGAGTTAGTGTTGTAGTACTTGAGACTGGTCTTGGTGTTGTCTCGGTCTCAGAGCCGGCCCAAGGCATAAGCGAACTAAGCGGCTGCTTAGGGCCCCATGGCCACCAGGGGGCCCCCAAGAGTACATAAAATTACATTGTTTTTTTTATTTTTATTTTTATTAATATATGTATAATATTTCAGTGGATATCATATTGGTAATGAAATCCATTATTCAATTAAAAAAAACAACAACGCAATATTATTTTAACTGGCTGCTGCAGGATGCATGCACAGTTGGAGTATGACAGCCATACGATGCCTGACTGAGGTAACTTAAATTCATTGAAGAAGCAGCGTCACTGCAGCAAAACAATTAATAATGTCACAAAAAAGCACATATCTTTCTGGTGCAGAGAAAAGAAAACGGAAGAAATCAGAGGAAGAGAAAAAACAGCAAGATAAAGGTAAGTTCAAAAAAACAAGTATAAACTAAACGAGGCTAAATTGCAAGCTAACGTTAGCTGGCTAGTTAATTAAGCAAACAAGAAAGTTAATGTTTTATTTAACATCCGCAAATTTAAGCTTTGCAATATTAATATATTAATACAGCATAATACTTAGCTGGATTAAGATTCAATATTTTGCATTCTTTGTAAAAATAACTTTCCTACATTATATTTTTGTAATAAAAATAAGCTTCTGTTTCATAAACTTGGTGTTAATAATAAAAAATAAGCTTCTGTTTTATAACTTTGGTACTGATAACAGTTTAACATTACTTACATTGGCCCGTTTGGGGTCTGTGTTATTATATCATTATGTCTTAATGTTTTAGGTGTACAGATGGCTTGCTGCGGTGCTGTGTCATATAGGTTGATGTTAAAATAACTGTTGTTTGTTGTTATTGTCATAGTCATATTGGTGGCACAGAGGGGCCCCCAAATAAAATTCTGCTTAGGGGCCCCCTGAAGGCTTGGGCCGGCCCTGCTCGGTCTCAACTGCATTTGGACTCGGTCTTGTCTTGCACTTGGGATTTTGCTTCAAGACCAGTCAAGACCACAACTGTGTGGATATCACTAAATCGCAAGTGCATTGTCTTTGTGAACATCATGAGATCATCATGTTTTTTTGTCACTGCAGTTTGTTTAAACAGCTCCCAGTGAAACAAATCTGATTTTTTTTTTTTTTTTTTTTTTTTTTATGAAGGAGTCGCAGTTAGGTCACTAAATAAAGTTAAAACACTTGTATGCAGTTCAGACTCTCAGTGACTGTTCATAAGCTAAAATATTTCACATAAAGTGTAATTATTCTATTGTTTTGTTGAAGGAGTTCTCACGGTATTTATATACACTGGGGGTCAAAAGTTTAGAATAATTAAGATTTTTCATATTTCTGAAAGGAGTCTCTTGCTCACCAAGGCTGTATTTATTTGATCAGGAATACAGTAAAAATGTATTATTGTGACACATTATTACAAATGTAAATAAATGGTTTCTCTTGTAATACATTTTAAAATGTCATTTATTGCTGTTATCAAAGCTGAAGTTTCAGCATCATAATTCCAGTCACACACTCCTTCAGAAATAATTCTAATATGCTGATTTAGAGCTCAATTATTATTAAATACTTAATTATTATTACTGAATAATTTTGAATTATTTTAAATTGTAATAAAATTGTACAGTATTAATGTCTTACTGTATTTTTATCGAATAAATGCTGTTTTGGTGAGCAAAAGAAACATTCAAAATACTAAAAAAATCTTAATTATTCTAAACATTTGACACCGAGTGTATATCTTGGGTAATTACAATTTTCTACATTTTAAATTTTGAATGTTTTGCTTTTTTTCTTACAGCAAAATAGTAATATGTTGGTCATATGATAAAACAGACAGTAAGTGTTGAATAAACATGGTTAAATAGTTTTTTTAGCTTGTACATGTATATGTTTGCCAATTTAAATGGAAAATTTCTATAAAAAAATAAATAAGAAAATTCACCACTGCAATTACTTTTTTCTGTATGTTTTTACAGTGCTTAACACAAACAACATTTGACAGTATGACAAAAAATTTGATAATTTAAAAAAATACCTTTTTTTTATCATGAAATGCATTTTTTATAGAAGGAATGGTCATGATGTGGCTGATTTCATCCATGAACAATTGGGGCTGATGCACAGCAAAAAGCCCAGAGTTAAATTAACTCCCCTGGGAGTTTATATGAGTCCACACTCAAGAGTGTGAAAGTGTTAAAATTATAGCGGTCAGTGTTTGCATTAGTTGGGCTCTTGACCCTTACACTTTTAACATTAGAGTTTGTTTTGCTGCTGTATCTGTGTTAAAACAGACAGACAAACCAAAAGAAAGATGGCCATGTGGCCTTAGTCTATGTTTTGACATGTTCTTAATGTAATAGCCTATATAATAGAGTTTAGTTTCTTTACCGATTAGATCAACTCTGTGACAATATATCAATAATCAGACAGATGTTTTTAAAAAGTATTTTGATTTAAAAAAAAAAAAAAACTCCTTTAATTAAGACATACAGACAAGAAGAATCAGCATGAGAATCACAACAATGGTGACCATCAAAAAAGCATGTTGTAACCAATCAAAACTCATCCATGCCTCCCATCATGCATTGCAGCATGAATAAATTATGAGCTGAAATGTCTCTGTACTCTCCTTTATCTGTTTTTTCTGAATATGCTGTTTGTCACCATTGTTGAGATTCATACTCTGGTTCTTGATGTCTGTGTGTGCCTAAACAAATCACTTTTTCAGAAATGGTTACATACATATAACACATCACAACAGTGTGTCAGTAGTTCTTCTAAAACTTTTTTTTTTTTTTTGTGGATTCACAAGGCTAAACACTCAAGATAATTATTTGACCTGAATCATTGAACTCATTTAGAGTATATCCTCTGAGTTATATTTCCAATAAAGAAAACATAAATTAGAGATTAGACTCCAAAAGAGTTAAAAGATTATGTCACAAAATAATCATCATCAGATGACTTGTGCTTTTGATTTGTCTGGCTGATTAAACTGAAATCTAGCAGCCAAACAAATTCTAACTTTAAAAACATAAAGGTCAAGTGACCAACTAATGCAAACACTGACCGCTATAATGGTTGCTTAAAAATTGTGATTTTCTCATCACTTAATTAATCACTAATTATCTCATTAACTTTAACTCTGACTCAGTGTTAATTTAACACTCAGATTTTAACACTTTCACACTCTTGAGTGTGGACTCAAATAAACTCCCAGGAGAGTTAATTTAACTCTGGGCTTTTTGCTGTGTGTGTATTAAAACATGTGCAGTATGAATATCATCACTGTAGCTTATTCCTGATTGAAGAAATAAGCAATGTTGCAACCGTCCCCACTCTCCCCCACTAAACAAAACAGGGCCTCTGTGCCATTCATGCATAAAGAGATCACGCAGGATTCATATTTAATTGATATTTTTGCAGCTTAATATTTACAGATACTAGTCCAGTTCACAATTTAAGTGTAATGACCTATGTGCTACTTTTGATTTATTCATCCAAACTTCTGTGATATTCCACATTAAGTGGCTTTCACACCAAATGCGTAAAGTCCTGCGCTGCACTATGAAACCCATTCACTTCAAAGGCTTGTGCTTCGTGGGGACGGTTTATTGCTGCGTCGACCAAAGCAAATGCGCAAGCCGTGCATGCTGCGCTTAAATTTCGGATAGTTCAAATTTTGCCGCTGTGCTCTGAAGGGCTGCACTAAACCCGCTTTCCGCGTTCAGTGTGAAATAATATAGTATTTCTGTTTTTATGACTGGATTCCGTGGTTCCGACCGTGTGTTCCGCATCGCGGATATCATAGAGCCCTACATATAATGGGTTCTATTGTCTTTTGTTGCGTCGCACGCACTTGGCCCAATGAGTAACACTGCACAGCAAAAACGCTCAGTGTTAATTTAACACTACTTCAGTGTCTATATGTGTCCACACTCAGAGTGTTAAATTAACACTGAGTGTTTTTGCTGTGTGGGCAATACTTATTCTGATAAATACACCTGAACCAGATAATCAAGGTTTTAATATGTATACTTGAACAGAGGTGGAAAATCCAGGTTCCATGAGTAAAAGTCCTCCCCAGTTTTTTGTTCCAATCACCTGGATTTGCTAATTAGCACAGTTTTTCAGCAGGAGGTAAGAGATGGGACTCATGTCGGATATATTGTATTTTCGAGTTCAACGCACATCAATGCCACCACAAAGTCGTTATTACAAATGGGAATCTCGAAATGTTCTTTAAAGGGTACATAACATATACAGTTTCACCTAATTTCAAGTTAATCTTGAGTACCTATAGGGTACTACTGCATTCTTAATATCTCCAAAAAGTCTTTAGTTTGATCACATTTATAAAAGAAAAATACAGTTTTCCGATTCTTTCCGGAAAAAGCCGAGCTTCAGGGTGCGCCCCGTGGGCGGAGCTAAATTCGACGCGCACGGATTGCCAATAAAACACAGATATGACACGGTTGATGCCGTTTCACTTACCATCTGCAGTTCTGAATCATGAGTGGGATCTTTTATAGCTGGAACCACTCCATCTTTCAGTATCAAACAATGTGCAAATCCAGCGTAGAACTGGGCCTCGTTTATGAGGGCCATTTTAACATTCAAGCAGAACAAGAAAGCACAAAATTGACTTGAATAGCTGGGGTGTTAGCTCACATTTCTTTTAAATTGCTATAAAAACATTTTTGTGTTATACTTAACAAAAAATGTAAACCGTGTCTGTGCATTAGGCCTATGTTATATATTTGTTCCATTTTTAACAGTTACCTACTATATTTTAACTTGTCAAAAGTAAAAAAGCTGCTTTTGTGTCTTGTCTGGTGCTGAGCTAAATAGATGTGCTCAGTGCTTAGCCTATATTCAATTGGTTTCAACCAAAAAATTATGTTTCAGTCATTTAAATTAATTACTAACAAAAAGACATTTGTTAAATGCACACTGATGTTTGTGAGTTTGTTAAATGCATGCATGCGCAGGTGTGTAAAGAAAGTTTTATTTTTTTTTAATCCTTTCAATTAAAATCTGATGATCTATTTTATTCATATAATAAAATTAGAGTTTTTTTCTCTCGTCTTCCATAGCTGCCGTTCTCAGTCTTCTCTGACACACAGACCTTTGGCAGGCAATGACACCGTTGTCTTTATATATTGTTAAAGCATTTATTTATAGCCTATAACTGTTAAAAAAGTTCATTACCGTTAGGTAACCTAGCAACGGCGTCATGTTACCTTGCCTCTGAAGCCTGTCCGAAAGTGGCCTTCACAGCCTTCGAAGTCTGATAGGGCAGCAAGGCAAAATCAGCTGAATACACATACAGTGTATAACTTAACACTCTGAGTGTGGACACATATCACTGAAGTAGTGTTAAAATAACACTGAGCAGTGTTGAAGTTAATGAGATAATTGGGTAATTAGCAGCTGATGAATAAACATTAGTATAGACACCTGATGATAACAAGCAGAATCACCAAAGGAGAAAATCAACATTTTTAATCATACATTATAGTGGTCAGTGTTTGCATTAGTTGGGATCTTGACCCTTATATCTTTAATATTAGATGCCTACACTGCTGTGTAGGCTTTCAGACACAGCCAACGTATCTTGATGCGGTTCAGACGCGCCTGGAAAAAAGAGAGTGCGTTGCGACCGCTACTATTATATATAGCATACTGTGCAACTACATTTGAAATAAGAACTTGAGCGTGCAAAAGACATGTGAATGGCCCTTAATGAAGGGCTGGATTGCGTTATATTTTTGACTTCAGTTGAGGGGGAGGGAGGGATGTAAGATTTTCGGCACAGAAATTCTCTGTCATTTGTCCAAATTTTTTTTTTTAAACTTTGGCCATGTTTAGCATGAGAATCCAACTCTGAATACATGAAACACCCTTTAAGCCCAGAGTTTCCGAGTTGGGGGCGTGTCAGTGAGAAAACATGTTGGATGCGATGGACGTAGCCAAAGACTATATGTAGCATCTTTACTGACAGTAAATTTGTTGCTTTTTTTTTTTTGTAAAGTACAATAAAGCTAAGTAAGTTACATATACAAAACATTATTGTGTAATTACCATATAATATATAAGGTTTGCATTAACATCACCTTCATAAATGTAATAAAAGCAAAAACACAATTATGCACATTCTTTATTAGTCATTTTGTAGACACTGAGTTAAAAAAAAGTCATTACATTTTATGTAGAAAAGGTAAATCCCCATCTTGTTCTGACCAAAGTGACTTGAACGCACCTGACGTCGCAATGATGGTTTGTCAACTCGTAAGTACAAACACTGACCGCTATAATGGTTGTTTAAAAATTGTGATTTTCTCCTTTGGTGATTCTGCTTGTTATCATCAGGTGTCCTCAATAATGATCAATCATCACTTAACTAACCACTCAAATACCTAATTAACTCTAACACTGCTTCGGTGTTACTTTTAACACCCTGCTGGTGGTTCCCATATGAACACCGAGCGGTATTGATTTAACACCGGGGAATTTACTGTAAGTTATTAATTCCATGTTGAAAGCAAGTCTCGAGTCAAATCCCAAGTCCTCAAGGAGTAAAGGAGGTAAATTAGTGACTATTAAATGATGATTGTGCATTTATGATGACTTGATAAATTGTTTTCTAAATATTGAAACATTGCAATAGCACTTGTTCAATATGATTTTTTTTTGTAATAACAGTATATAATGTCAGTCAATAAATCAGTTAAACTGCCACTTCAAGGTCTGATTCAGCAATGTTTGCTGTGTAACAATATTGCAATTGCTTAAAAGCAAATTACTCTGAATCAGTAAATCAAAGTCAAGATTTATAGTGACATTTTTTTTTCTGACAAAAGCATACTGTAACAGATGAAATCTCCCGTAATGTGAAAAATGCAGATTTTGCCAGAGGCAGAACCCCTGTAAAGATGGTGAAAAGAAAGTGATAGGTGTTATACTGGTTTTCTGTTAAGAAATAAGGCTTTTCTCAGAAAAAATACTGTTGTCAGAAAAAATGTGTTCGGTCTGGTCTGTACTTGTCTGTTCATACATTTGCTATCCCTTATGTGACGCCCTTCCCAGAAGCTCATGTCGGTTGCTTTTGTACACCCTTGTATGGTGTTTGGGTCTGTGGGGCCCACACAGCAAAATCTTCAGTGTTAACTTAACATGGCTAAGTATTTATGTAATGAACTGAAGCAGTGTTAAAATTAAAGAGGTAATTAAGAGATTCATTGAGTGATTGTTGACCATCATTGTTAACAAGCAAAGGAGAAAAATCACATTTTAAGTCAACATTATAGTGGTCAGTATTTACTTTAGTTGGGCTCTTGACCCTTAACTATTTAATACAATTTAAATGATTTAATTTGGCTGCTATAACTGAATGAACTCAAAATTAATGCAATAATTTAGTGATTAATTAAACAATGATTGTGCATTAGTGATGAACACTTGCTGTCATCAAGCAGCATCACTGAAGAAAAAAAACAAAAACAACAACAACTACAACTGACTTCAGCCAAAGCTTTGAACTGAATCAACGGAAAAAAAAAACAAAACAAATAAAAACAGAATGCCACTATAAATCTTGACCTGTTTACTGATTCAGAGTCATTTGCTTTTAAACTATTGCAATATTGTCACACAGCAAACATTTGCGCGTTGCTAAATTAGACCTTGCAGTGGTAATTTACACTTTGTGCTTCTAATTCATTAAGAATGAACGTCATGGAGTGACAGACATTACACCATGTTCCAAATTATTATGCAAGTAACATAACAGTAGAATTTGGTCAAAATAAATGTTGAGGTTTTATTTTTTTTCCTAAGAAAGTGTTTGTTTGTTTTATTTCTCATGTTTTAAGATCAATCTTAGACAGGTTAGTTAAATAGTTTGCCAGGTCATCTTAGTTAAAGGGAAACCTACTTAAAGAGGTTGTTCCATATTATTAAGCAAGTCACAGTTCTTATGCAATATGAGGAGGAAGAAAGATCTTTCTGAAGTTAAAAAGTGTGAAATAGTGCAAAAGGCATGAAAACAACTAATTTATCGCAAAAACTGAAAAGAGATCATCAAACTGTTAAAAGATTTGTGAGTGATTCACAGCACAGAAGAATTTGATCAGATAAAGGCTTATTATGAAAGGTTTCTGTCAAAAAAATGTTATTAAAAGGGCAGCTATAAAAAAAAAAAAAAAGCCACTGTTGAGCATCAGAGGATAGCAGTTGTGTATAAAGCTGCATTTCGACCACCCCAAAAGTCACAAAGAGAAATATTTGCAATTACATAAAGACTAATTTTCAAACAGTTTTATTCACTGACGAATGCTGTGCTACACTGAATGGTCCAGATGGATGAGTTCTGGATGGTTGGTGAATTTCCACCCTGTTCCAACAAGTCTGGGAGGTGGAGGAGTGATGATTTGGGCTGGAATATTGGGAAGTGAGATGGTTGGTCCATTGAACACCATTGATTCCTTGTTCACAGCAAAAAGCCCAGAGTTAAATTAACTCTCCTGGGAGTTTATTTGAGTCCACACTCAAGAGTATGAGAGTGTTAAAATCTGAGTGTTAAATTAACACTGAGTCAGAGTTAAAGTTAATGAGATAATTAGTGATTAATTAAGTGATGATTGATCATTATTGAAGACACCTGATGATAACAAGCAGAATCACCAAAGGAGAAAATCCCATTTTTTAAGCAACCATTATAGCGGTCAGTGTTTTCATTAGTTGGGCCCTTGACCCTTATGTTTTTAAAGTTAGAGTTTGTTTGGTTGTTAAATTTCAGTTTAATCAGCCAGACAAATCAAAAGTCATTTGATGATGATTATGTTGTGACATAATCATTTAACTCTTTTGGAGTCTAATCTCTAATTTATGTTTCCTTTATTGGAAATGATTCAGGTCAAATAATTATCTTGAGTGTTTAGCCTTGTGAATCCACAAAAAAAAAAAAAAAAAAATAGAAGAACTACAACTACTGTTGTGATGTGTTATATGTATATAACCATTTCTGAAAAAGCCATTTGTTTAGGCACACACAGACATCAAGAACCAGAGTATGAATCTGAACAATGGTGACAAACAGCATATTCAGAAAAAAACAGATAAAGGAGAGTACAGAGACATTTCAGCTCATAATTTATTCATGCCGCAATGCATGATGGGAGGCATGGATGAGTTTTGATTGGTTACAACATGCTTTTTTGATGGTCACCATCATTGTGATTCTCATGCTGATTCTTCTTGTCTGTATGTCTTAATTAAAGGATTTTTTAAAAAAAAAAATTAAAATACATTTTAAAAACATCTGTCTGATTATAGATATATTGTCACAGAGTTGATCTAATCGGTAAAGAAACTAAACTCTATTATATAGGCCGTTACATTAAGAACATGTCAAAACATAGACTAAGGCCACATGGCCATCTTTCTCTTGGTTTGTCTGTCTGTTTTAACATAGATACAGCAGCAAAACAAACTCTAATGTTAAAAATGTAAGGGTCAAGAGCCCAACTAATGCAAACACTGACCGCTATAATGGTTGCTTAAAAATTGTGATTTTCTCTTTTGGTGATTCTGCTTGTTATCATCAGGTGTCTTCAATAATGATCAGTCATCGCTTAATTAATCACTAATTATCTCATTAACTTTAACTCTGACTCAGTGTTAATTTAACACTCTGATTTTAACACACTCTTGAGTGTGGATTCATATAAACTCCCAGGAGAGTTAATTTAACTCTGGGCTTTTTGCTGTGTTTGGTATGGGCATAAAAAAAGAAAAATCATGGTGTGATCACCATCATACTCTGACCTTAATCCTATTGAGAACCTCTGGAGTATCCTTAAAATGAAGGTTTATGAGGGTGGGTGGCACTATACCTCCAAACAACAGCTCTGGGAGGCAATACTGTCATCCACAAATTAAATACTGCCAGAAACTATACATGGACTTACATGTTCAATGGATCAGAGAATTGTAAAAAGTCATGCCGAGAAGGGTGCATATATCCATATGTAACTTGATCTGTAAATAGTTTTTTTTTTTTTTAATTGTGTTTATTTTTGGAAAAATGGTGTCCATGCATCACATATGACAAATGTCTGTTTTGAGTTAATTTTAATCCATTGAATGTTTTCAAGCGGCATTCTGCATAATTATTTGGAACAACATATTTCGTGTTTTATTATCAAAATATCAATAAAATTGTTGACACTATCAGTTCTTTCACATGTAATAACATTCTAATTGTAAAGTAAACATTGAGGAGAAAAATAATCCTTAATCATACTGACTGATTTGGAAAAACAAACAAAAATGGCATGTGCATAAAAATTTGGAACACGGTGTATATATTGTTATTACAAAAAAATCATATTGAGTGTCACCCGTATTAACCAATCATCAAATGTGTAACATCTCATCAGGGAGCGGCACATTAGGCTTCCTTGACTTTATTTTTGCCGGCTGTATACGGTAGATGCAAATGTACAGAAGGACTGTCTCCAGTGATCAATTGCTTATTGCTGCTGCCTCTTCCTTATATCAACTAGAACTCGCTTGAAGAATTAGAGAGATAAGAGAGAATGTTTGTTATAAGAGAAATACACACTGATCCACATCAGGCATCATTCATAACATACCCAGATTGCACACGTACATCTGCAATACGTCAATTGGACGTTTCCTATCAGATGTCAAATAGTCGTCTATTAGATGTCTTTAAGATGTTTATGATTTAGAATGTATGTACACTGTAAAAAACAACCTATAGAATCTACCCAATAAATTAGAGTAAAACTTCACTTTGTTTGGGTAGATTATATCCTATATATTTGAGTAAAGATTACCTAATTTTAACAGCTAGGACGTACTAGAAGAAATCAACATTTTTAAGCAACCATTATAGTGGTCAGTGATTGCATTAGTTGGGATCTTGACCCTTATATCTTTAATATTAGTTTTTGTTTGGCTGCTGTATCTATGTTAAAACAGCCAGACAAGTCAAGAGCAGCAGTCATCAGGTGATCATGATTATGTTTTATCATAATCGTTATTTCACCTAGAGTCTAATCTCAGAGTTATTTTTCTTTCATTGACTATATCAGCCTTGTAAACCAACAGCAGTTCCTGATTTTTTTTTTACATTTTGAAAAGCTTTCTTTCAAGCAGTTCTGATTTAAAAAAAAAAAAAAAAACTCCAATCTTGGAGTTATTTTTCCTTTGAGGTTGTTTTTTACAGTGTAAAACTGACATCTTACAGATGCCTGCCAGACGTTTGTACACAGCAGATGCTTTCCAGATCAAGAGATCTTTAACAGATATCTTGAAGATGTACGTCTGCTATCTAGGATGCATTTCAGCCAATACTACACAGACAAACAAGCAGCGGATTTGGCAAAACTGATAAAAATAACAAGGCTTTCATTCAAAATTAGCAGAAAAAAATGCTTATATTTGATTGAGAACATTTGAAGTCATACATTTTCTTGACGAGCGGGTGAGACAGGAGATATTTAAAGCAGTTCAGAGAGATTCTCAGTATCGCCCCAGAGGAAACAAGGGTCTGTTTCTATTGTCTTGATGCTGTCCATCTTATTGCAGATTAAGCCTAAAAGTGTAGCATGCAGCACTGACGGCATTCCCAAGTCAGTGTCTGTGTTGCGGGACACAGGGGCGGCCCAGAGTCTGTTGCTAGCTGGTACACTACCTTTGTAACAGAAAACCTATATGGTACTCATGTAATTTTGAGGGGCATAGGAGCAGGTTGTGTCAAGATTCCCCTTCATAATTTCTACTTTCAAACAGATACAGTTGTGGGTAATGTGTGTGTTGGAATCTGCCCTGATCTCCCTGTGGAAGGTGTGGATATTATTTTAGGAAATGATCTAGCAGGTGGTACAGTTGTTAACAGTCCCATAACACATTTACATTTAGACATTTAGCATTTAGACAATTTAGCTTTTATCCAAAGCAACTTACAAAGGAGTAAATGAATAGAGTGCAAATCTAAAAGAGCATAATTTAAATAAAATTAGAAAAGACTGTGCTAGAGTTAGAGGGTTAAATAAAGATGGAAAAGATGAGTTTTTAGACGATTCTTGAAGATGGCTAAGGACTCAGCTGTTTGGAGTGAGTTGGGGAGGTCATTCTACCAGGAGGGTACATTAATGAGAAAGTTTTTTTTACATTTTGAAAAGCTTTCTTTCAAGCAGTTCTGATTTAAAAAAAAAAAAAAAAAAAAAAAAGCATTTGGTATAGACACACACAGACATCAAGAACCAGAGTATGAATCTCAACAATGGTGACAAACAGTTTATTCAGAAAAACAGATAGAAAAACAATTCAGCTCATAATTTATTCATGTGGCAATGCATGATGGGAACAATGGATGAGCTTTGATTGGCTACAACATGTTTATTTGATGCTCACCGTTGTTGTGATTCAAAAAAGCAGAAAGAAATCTTTCCAAAATGTATAGAAAATACAGAAGCTATTGCTGTTGTTTTACAAGTCAGTAAAGAAAATAAAAAAAATAAAATAATAACTCCGAGATTAGAGGTGAAATAACGATTATGATAAAACATAATCATGATCAACTGATGACTGCTGCTCTTGACTTGTCTGGCTGTTTTAACAGCAGCCAAACAAAATCTAATATTAAAGATATAAGGGTCAAGATCCCAACTAATGCAATCACTGACCACTATAATGGTTGCTTAAAAATGTTGATTTCTTCTAGTTCGTCCTAGCTGTTAAAATTAGGTAATCTTTACTCAAATAAATAGGATAGAATCTACCCAAACAAAGTGAGTGCAAATTCTTACCTCTTTTACTCTAATTTATTGGGTAGATTCTATAGGTTGTTTTTTACAGTGTATATATATATATATATATGTGTGTGTGTCCTTAAATATATATTTAAGGACATGCTCTAACATGACCATGTTATATGCAAATTTTCATTGTTACAAATGAGCAATTAATTTAGCAATTTGCCCAGTTTTGAATAAAGCAAACAATTTACAAAAGAAAACTACAAAATAAAAATGAGATGATATTCATATGAATGTTAAAATAATAAAAATTAAAAATATTAATAGTTTGCATTACATATTAAAAACAGTAAATATACATGTATCGCATGCAGCTACTAACAATGACCAATTCAATTCAATTCAATTCAGATTGCTTTATTGGCATGACATACTTGGGTACATATTGCCAAAGCACTGTACATCAGAATAAACAAAAACAAAGCAAAATACATGTAAAATACATCCATATAAATATATTTACATAAATATTAATGTGTTCACTCTTTACTTCTTAGTTTGTGGCATTTATAAATATAATGTGCTACCAAAGAGGAAGTAGGTCCTTCACCTAGTAATATTCTTAATTTGTCACTTTCATAGAGTGACTGGAACTCAGGAATAATAAGCTGTATTTGACTGTACAGTGAGTCTCTTAAGGATGTGTATTTGTCACAGTGGAGGAGGAAGCGCTCTCCACCAAAAGGCTGCTTTCCCTTTAAAAAATAATGCTACAAATATTTTAACATATTTATTTTGAATAAACTGGCATGCCAAATCTCCTCCTATTCATACTACCATACCAAAAATGGTGTGGTAGTATTAAAACAAACAAACAAAAAAAAACAAAAACATGAGGGCTTTAAATAATAAGATAAAGCAAACCTCTAAACAGACAACTGCAGACCAGACCAAACACGATTTTCTTCAAGCAGAATCGTAAGTAGAGTCATGCTTGTTTTGTTTAGAGTAATAAACAAGGGGGAGTTGCAAAGTTCTACTATTTCTTTAGTCAGGTCGAGATTTTAATTTACTGATGCACTTAAGTGATTGCTGTAGAGAGTTCATGTGGTCACTCCACAAACTACTACCACATCATAAAGATATGCCTCACAGTTTGCTCTTCTGGGGATTAACACAATACGGATGCTGTTTATTGGTGAGGAGTTTACAATTTCGATGACGTGAAACAGAACATGGGTTTGCATGGAGCTGTCTGAATAGAGAGAAGAGAACTTTTTGAATTAGCAAAACAACATCTTCACATTGAGACTGTGGAAGATATGATAAATGCTTTTCTATATCTTGTAATATTTCAGAATTAGACAGTCTAGTGGTGGACATAGTTTCAGGGGCAACCAGTCCATCATTATCATTATCAGACTCAATAGCAGAGGGCAAAGGAGTAACTGTCATTACAGGAGCCATATCTGCAGAAGGTTTAACAGTCGTCGTTCTACTGACGTAAGATTTTAGCATATTGACATGACACGACTCATTTTCTTACTCTCAGGAGTATGAATCAGATAATTTGTCTCACTCAATTTATTTTCCACCACATAGGGTCCTGAAAACCTTGCTTGCAGCGCAGAACCTGGAAGTGGTTAACATTTTCAGAGGTCGACGCACAGTATGCCCGAAGACTAATTCGGCCGGACTGAGCCCCAAAGATTCCTGCACCGTCTCACGGACAGCAAATTACAACATCGGCAGACCTTCATCCCAGTCCTTTCCTGTTTCCATGCAAAATGCACGCAGCATGGATTTAAGAGTCTGGTGGAATCGCTCTAGTGCACCCTGCGATTCAGGATGAAAGGCAGTCGAAAGCTGATTTTTAACAGCCATTTTGCGGAGAACCTGGGATAACAATGCGGAAGTAAAATTAGAACCTTGGTCAGTTTGAATCATTTTTGGAAGACTAAATGTAGAGCAGAATTTAATTATTTCCTTTACCACTGCTTTAGCCTTAAACTATGCATTGGGACGGCCTACAGGAAACGTGTGGCGGCACACATCAAAGTGAGTATGAATTGATAACCTGATTTAGATTTGGCAATGGTCCCACGCAATCAATGATGATATGTTCAAAAGGTTCATCTACTATGGGAATCGGATGTAGAGGAGCGAGAGGAATGTTTTGATTTGGCTTACCGGCCAGCTGAACAAACATGGCACCTCCCATTAAGACAGATGGTAGGATAATTTGACAGCGAAAAATGCTACCTATCAGATTTTGCTTCCAGCATGACATGGTATGAAAAATACAGTGTTGGTAGCATAACCTGATAGGTAGCATTATTTGTTAGAACACCGGCAGTGAGCAACAACATCAGACTTTAGACCGGCCCAAAAAATATATCACAGCACACGATCATAGGTTTTACAAATTCCCAAATGGCCAGAAATGACATGGTCATGAGCAAGATTTAATATTTGGGAACGGTAACCCATGAGGACAACAACCTGATGAACACTATCGCCATCTTTCCACTGTCACATTAACACAGCGTCGTCAATAAAAAAAAAAAAAAAATGTTTTCATTAGGAACTTTTGTTTTGTCAGATACAGCTGCAAAACATGTCGCTAGCGATGGATCAGCCTTTTGCGCCGCCGCCAAGTGCAAGCAACTCATCTGTAATGGGGCAATATCACAGGTAGAAGAGGGTGGTTCCAAATACAACTTCCCTGAGATACCTGGAGATTGCAGAAAAGAGTCAGATATGTCAACTACATCTTCAAATTTACGTGCCTGGGCACATCAAAGTCAAAAGTCAAAGTCAAAAGCTGAACTGAACATGTAACCACACGTGAAGAAAACACCGCTGGAAACTGAGAAGACAAGTCATTTTTCTCATGTGTTATGTCTCTTCATCAGTCTGCATTGGCTACCAGTAGCTGCTCACATTAAATTCAAGGCATTAATGTTTGCCTACAGAACCACCACTGGCTCTGCACCCCTTTACTTGAATTCATTACTTCAGACTTATGTGCCTCTAGAAGCTTGCGTTCTGCAAGTGAAGGGCGCATTCCTCAGAAGCATATATTTGTAAATCGTGTTTGGTCTGGTCTGCAATTATCTGTTTAGAGATTTGATTCCTCTTAAGATATGAAGCCCTGAAGCAAATTCCTCTCTCTTTTTTCCCACCTTTGTATGGTAGTGACGCTTTGATGTGCGTATCGCACGCAACACAATTTCTAGTGAAGCCCGTATCGGGGTTTGTATTGGTTTCTCAGAGTCACGTGATCGATGACAAATGAAGCCACACTATCTGTCCAATCACATGAGCGATTCACTTTGCGTGTCGGAAGGTCCGAACCCCCAGATCATACTTTACCAGTAAGTTTCTATTCAGGCAATTATATTTTTAATTACCCAGTCATACAAGTAATATGAAGAATACTATAATTACATTAAAATTAAATATTTGCCATAAGCAAATATTTCATATGTGCACATTATTGTTCTACTACATCATGTTGATATTTGCAATGGCATTAAATGCCAGTGTTTAATGGGTAAATGAATCTATTAGAGACATAAATTCAACAACCAAACACACACATACTGTTAAGTTTTTATTAATGCACATAAAATGAACTGATATATTGAATGTGCGATGGCTGCTTCGTCCGACTGCCTGTTTTATTTTTATTTTTTTACTAACCACCAGAGAGTGCTGTTTTTGACACTCTCGAAGCTTCGAATCTTTTCCCGAAACAGTCAGAGGAAAGCCTTATTGCTTCATGGGGCTTCATTTGCTCATCACTTCCACAAACACTGACGTTCTGCTGCTTTATTTAAAGACAGTAATTGTGGAGTTACTGATATGGTGATGATCTCTTTAAGTATTTCGGCACATATGCGTGTTATACACAGCAAAAAGCCCAGAGTTAAATTAACTCTCCTGGGAGTTTATTTGAGTCCACACTCAAGAGTGTGAAAGTGTTAAAATCAGAGTGTTAAATTAACACTGAGTCAGATTAGGTTGTGACTTAATCATTTAACTCTTTTGGGGTCTAATCTCTAATTTATGTTTCCTTTATTGGAAATATAACTCAGAGGATACACTCTAAATGAGGTCAATGAAAAAATAAATAAATTACATTTTAGAAGAACTACTGACACACTGTTGTGATGTGTTATATGTATATAGCCATTACTGAAAAAGTCATATGTTTAGGCACACACAGACATCAAGAACCAGAGTATGAATCTCAACAACGGTGACAAACAGCATATTCAGAAAAACAGATAAAGGAGAGTACAGAGACATTTCAGCTCATAATTTATTCATGCCGCAATGCATGATGGGAGGCATGGATGAGTTTTGATTGGTTACAACATGCTTTTTTGATGGTCACCATCGTTGTGATTCTCAATTCGATGACGTGAAACAGAACATGGGTTTGCATGGAGCTGTCTGAATAGAGAGAAGAGAACTTTTTGAATTAGCAAAACAATATCTTCACATTGAGACTGTGGAAGATATGATAAATGCTTTTCTATATCTTGTAATATTTCAGAATTAGACAGTCTAGTGGTGGACATAGTTTCAGGGGCAACCAGTCCATCATTATCATCATCAGACTCAATAGCAGAGGGCAAAGGAGTAACTGTCATTACAGGAGCCATATCTGCAGAAGGTTTAACAGTCGTCGTTCTACTGACGTAAGATTTTAGCATATTGACATGACACGACTCATTTTCTTACTCTCAGGAGTATGAATCAGATAATTTGTCTCACTCAATTTATTTTCCACCACATAGGGTCCTGAAAACCTTGCTTGCAGCGCAGAACCTGGAAGTGGTTAACATTTTCAGAGGTCGACGCACAGTATGCCCGAAGACTAATTTGGCCGGACTGAGCCCCAAAGATTCCGGCACCGTCTCACGGACAGCAAATAACAACATCGGCAGACCTTCATCCCAGTCCTTTCCTGTTTCCATGCAAAATGCACGCAGCATGGATTTAAGAGTCTGGTGGAATCGCTCTAGTGCACCCTGCGATTCAGGATGAAAGGCAGTCGAAAGCTGATTTTTAACAGCCATTTTGCGGAGAACCTGGGATAACAATGCGGAAGTAAAATTAGAACCTTGGTCAGTTTGAATCATTTTTGGAAGACTAAATGTAGAGCAGAATTTAATTATTTCCTTTACCACTGCTTTAGCCTTAAACTATGCATTGGGACGGCCTACAGGAAACGTGTGGCGGCACACATCAAAGTGAGTATGAATTGATAACCTGATTTAGATTTGGCAATGGTCCCACGCAATCAATGATGATATGTTCAAAAGGTTCATCTACTATGGGAATCGGATGTAGAGGAGCAAGAGGAATGTTTTG
This sequence comes from Cirrhinus molitorella, assembly GCA_033026305.1. Classification (NCBI taxonomy): domain Eukaryota; kingdom Metazoa; phylum Chordata; class Actinopteri; order Cypriniformes; family Cyprinidae; genus Cirrhinus; species Cirrhinus molitorella. The sequence continues at coordinate 42,958,343 of CM065120.1, forward strand.
ATTTGGCTTACCGGCCAGCTGAACAAACATGGCACCTCCCATTAAGACAGATGGTAGGATAATTTGACAGCGAAAAATGCTACCTATCAGATTTTGCTTCCAGCATGACATGGTATGAAAAATACAGTGTTGGTAGCATAACCTGATAGGTAGCATTATTTGTTAGAACACCGGCAGTGAGCAACAACATCAGACTTTAGACCGGCCCAAAAAATATATCACAGCACACGATCATAGGTTTTACAAATTCCCAAATGGCCAGAAATGACATGGTCATGAGCAAGATTTAATATTTGGGAACGGTAACCCATGAGGACAACAACCTGATGAACACTATCGCCATCTTTCCACTGTCACATTAACACAGCGTCGTCAATAAAAAAAAAAAAAAATGTTTTCATTAGGAACTTTTGTTTTGTCAGATACAGCTGCAAAACATGTCGCTAGCGATGGATCAGCCTTTTGCGCCGCCGCCAAGTGCAAGCAACTCATCTGTAATGGGGCAATATCACAGGTAGAAGAGGGTGGTTCCAAATACAACTTCCCTGAGATACCTGGAGATTGCAGAAAAGAGTCAGATATGTCAACTACATCTTCAAATTTACGTGCCTGGGCACATCAAAGTCAAAAGTCAAAGTCAAAAGCTGAACTGAACATGTAACCACACGTGAAGAAAACACCGCTGGAAACTGAGAAGACAAGTCATTTTTCTCATGTGTTATGTCTCTTCATCAGTCTGCATTGGCTACCAGTAGCTGCTCACATTAAATTCAAGGCATTAATGTTTGCCTACAGAACCACCACTGGCTCTGCACCCCTTTACTTGAATTCATTACTTCAGACTTATGTGCCTCTAGAAGCTTGCGTTCTGCAAGTGAAGGGCGCATTCCTCAGAAGCATATATTTGTAAATCGTGTTTGGTCTGGTCTGCAATTATCTGTTTAGAGATTTGATTCCTCTTAAGATATGAAGCCCTGAAGCAAATTCCTCTCTCTTTTTTCCCACCTTTGTATGGTAGTGACGCTTTGATGTGCGTATCGCACGCAACACAATTTCTAGTGAAGCCCGTATCGGGGTTTGTATTGGTTTCTCAGAGTCACGTGATCGATGACAAATGAAGCCACACTATCTGTCCAATCACATGAGCGATTCACTTTGCGTGTCGGAAGGTCCGAACCCCCAGATCATACTTTACCAGTAAGTTTCTATTCAGGCAATTATATTTTTAATTACCCAGTCATACAAGTAATATGAAGAATACTATAATTACATTAAAATTAAATATTTGCCATAAGCAAATATTTCATATGTGCACATTATTGTTCTACTACATCATGTTGATATTTGCAATGGCATTAAATGCCAGTGTTTAATGGGTAAATGAATCTATTAGAGACATAAATTCAACAACCAAACACACACATACTGTTAAGTTTTTATTAATGCACATAAAATGAACTGATATATTGAATGTGCGATGGCTGCTTCGTCCGACTGCCTGTTTTATTTTTATTTTTTTACTAACCACCAGAGAGTGCTGTTTTTGACACTCTCGAAGCTTCGAATCTTTTCCCGAAACAGTCAGAGGAAAGCCTTATTGCTTCATGGGGCTTCATTTGCTCATCACTTCCACAAACACTGACGTTCTGCTGCTTTATTTAAAGACAGTAATTGTGGAGTTACTGATATGGTGATGATCTCTCTAAGTATTTCGGCACATATGCGTGTTATACACAGCAAAAAGCCCAGAGTTAAATTAACTCTCCTGGGAGTTTATTTGAGTCCACACTCAAGAGTGTGAAAGTGTTAAAATCAGAGTGTTAAATTAACACTGAGTCAGATTAGGTTGTGACTTAATCATTTAACTCTTTTGGGGTCTAATCTCTAATTTATGTTTCCTTTATTGGAAATATAACTCAGAGGATACACTCTAAATGAGGTCAATGAAAAAATAAATAAATTACATTTTAGAAGAACTACTGACACACTGTTGTGATGTGTTATATGTATATAGCCATTACTGAAAAAGTCATATGTTTAGGCACACACAGACATCAAGAACCAGAGTATGAATCTCAACAATGGTGACAAACAGCATATTCAGAAAAACAGATAAAGGAGAGTACAGAGACATTTCAGCTCATAATTTATTCATGCCGCAATGCATGATGGGAGGCATGGATGAGTTTTGATTGGTTACAACATGCTTTTTTGATGGTCACCATCGTTGTGATTCTCAATTCGATGACGTGAAACAGAACATGGGTTTGCATGGAGCTGTCTGAATAGAGAGAAGAGAACTTTTTGAATTAGCAAAACAATATCTTCACATTGAGACTGTGGAAGATATGATAAATGCTTTTCTATATCTTGTAATATTTCAGAATTAGACAGCCTAGTGGTGGACATAGTTTCAGGGGCAACCAGTCCATCATTATCATCATCAGACTCAATAGCAGAGGGCAAAGGAGTAACTGTCATTACAGGAGCCATATCTGCAGAAGGTTTAACAGTCGTCGTTCTACTGACGTAAGATTTTAGCATATTGACATGACACGACTCATTTTCTTACTCTCAGGAGTATGAATCAGATAATTTGTCTCACTCAATTTATTTTCCACCACATAGGGTCCTGAAAACCTTGCTTGCAGCGCAGAACCTGGAAGTGGTTAACATTTTCAGAGGTCGACGCACAGTATGCCCGAAGACTAATTTGGCCGGACTGAGCCCCAAAGATTCCGGCACCGTCTCACGGACAGCAAATAACAACATCGGCAGACCTTCATCCCAGTCCTTTCCTGTTTCCATGCAAAATGCACGCAGCATGGATTTAAGAGTCTGGTGGAATCGCTCTAGTGCGCCCTGCGATTCAGGATGAAAGGCAGTCGAAAGCTGATTTTTAACAGCCATTTTGCGGAGAACCTGGGATAACAATGCGGAAGTAAAATTAGAACCTTGGTCAGTTTGAATCATTTTTGGAAGACTAAATGTAGAGCAGAATTAATTATTTCCTTTACCACTGCTTTAGCCTTAAACTATGCATTGGGACGGCCTACAGGAAACGTGTGGCGGCACACATCAAAGTGAGTATGAATTGATAACCTGATTTAGATTTGGCAATGGTCCCACGCAATCAATGATGATATGTTCAAAAGGTTCATCTACTATGGGAATCGGATGTAGAGGAGCAAGAGGAATGTTTTGATTTGGCTTACCGGCCAGCTGAACAAACATGGCACCTCCCATTAAGACAGATGGTAGGATAATTTGACAGCGAAAAATGCTACCTATCAGATTTTGCTTCCAGCATGACATGGTATGAAAAATACAGTGTTGGTAGCATAACCTGATAGGTAGCATTATTTGTTAGAACACCGGCAGTGAGCAACAACATCAGACTTTAGACCGGCCCAAAAAATATATCACAGCACACGATCATAGGTTTTACAAATTCCCAAATGGCCAGAAATGACATGGTCATGAGCAAGATTTAATATTTGGGAACGGTAACCCATGAGGACAACAACCTGATGAACACTATCGCCATCTTTCCACTGTCACATTAACACAGCGTCGTCAATAAAAAAAAAAAAAAAAAATGTTTTCATTAGGAACTTTTGTTTTGTCAGATACAGCTGCAAAACATGTCGCTAGCGATGGATCAGCCTTTTGCGCCGCCGCCAAGTGCAAGCAACTCATCTGTAATGGGGCAATATCACAGGTAGAAGAGGGTGGTTCCAAATACAACTTCCCTGAGATACCTGGAGATTGCAGAAAAGAGTCAGATATGTCAACTACATCTTCAAATTTACGTGCCTGGGCACATCAAAGTCAAAAGTCAAAGTCAAAAGCTGAACTGAACATGTAACCACACGTGAAGAAAACACCGCTGGAAACTGAGAAGACAAGTCATTTTTCTCATGTGTTATGTCTCTTCATCAGTCTGCATTGGCTACCAGTAGCTGCTCACATTAAATTCAAGGCATTAATGTTTGCCTACAGAACCACCACTGGCTCTGCACCCCTTTACTTGAATTCATTACTTCAGACTTATGTGCCTCTAGAAGCTTGCGTTCTGCAAGTGAAGGGTGCATTCCTCAGAAGCATATATTTGTAAATCGTGTTTGGTCTGGTCTGCAATTATCTGTTTAGAGATTTGATTCCTCTTAAGATATGAAGCCCTGAAGCAAATTCCTCTCTCTTTTTTCCCACCTTTGTATGGTAGTGACGCTTTGATGTGCGTATCGCACGCAACACAATTTCTAGTGAAGCCCGTATCGGGGTTTGTATTGGTTTCTCAGAGTCACGTGATCGATGACAAATGAAGCCACACTATCTGTCCAATCACATGAGCGATTCACTTTGCGTGTCGGAAGGTCCGAACCCCCAGATCATACTTTACCAGTAAGTTTCTATTCAGGCAATTATATTTTTAATTACCCAGTCATACAAGTAATATGAAGAATACTATAATTACATTAAAATTAAATATTTGCCATAAGCAAATATTTCATATGTGCACATTATTGTTCTACTACATCATGTTGATATTTGCAATGGCATTAAATGCCAGTGTTTAATGGGTAAATGAATCTATTAGAGACATAAATTCAACAACCAAACACACACATACTGTTAAGTTTTTATTAATGCACATAAAATGAACTGATATATTGAATGTGCGATGGCTGCTTCGTCCGACTGCCTGTTTTATTTTTATTTTTTTACTAACCACCAGAGAGTGCTGTTTTTGACACTCTCGAAGCTTCGAATCTTTTCCCGAAACAGTCAGAGGAAAGCCTTATTGCTTCATGGGGCTTCATTTGCTCATCACTTCCACAAACACTGACGTTCTGCTGCTTTATTTAAAGACAGTAATTGTGGAGTTACTGATATGGTGATGATCTCTTTAAGTATTTCGGCACATATGCGTGTTATACACAGCAAAAAGCCCAGAGTTAAATTAACTCTCCTGGGAGTTTATTTGAGTCCACACTCAAGAGTGTGAAAGTGTTAAAATCAGAGTGTTAAATTAACACTGAGTCAGATTAGGTTGTGACTTAATCATTTAACTCTTTTGGGGTCTAATCTCTAATTTATGTTTCCTTTATTGGAAATATAACTCAGAGGATACACTCTAAATGAGGTCAATGAAAAAATAAATAAATTACATTTTAGAAGAACTACTGACACACTGTTGTGATGTGTTATATGTATATAGCCATTACTGAAAAAGTCATATGTTTAGGCACACACAGACATCAAGAACCAGAGTATGAATCTCAACAATGGTGACAAACAGCATATTCAGAAAAACAGATAAAGGAGAGTACAGAGACATTTCAGCTCATAATTTATTCATGCCGCAATGCATGATGGGAGGCATGGATGAGTTTTGATTGGTTACAACATGCTTTTTTGATGGTCACCATCGTTGTGATTCTCAATTCGATGACGTGAAACAGAACATGGGTTTGCATGGAGCTGTCTGAATAGAGAGAAGAGAACTTTTTGAATTAGCAAAACAATATCTTCACATTGAGACTGTGGAAGATATGATAAATGCTTTTCTATATCTTGTAATATTTCAGAATTAGACAGCCTAGTGGTGGACATAGTTTCAGGGGCAACCAGTCCATCATTATCATCATCAGACTCAATAGCAGAGGGCAAAGGAGTAACTGTCATTACAGGAGCCATATCTGCAGAAGGTTTAACAGTCGTCGTTCTACTGACGTAAGATTTTAGCATATTGACATGACACGACTCATTTTCTTACTCTCAGGAGTATGAATCAGATAATTTGTCTCACTCAATTTATTTTCCACCACATAGGGTCCTGAAAACCTTGCTTGCAGCGCAGAACCTGGAAGTGGTTAACATTTTCAGAGGTCGACGCACAGTATGCCCGAAGACTAATTTGGCCGGACTGAGCCCCAAAGATTCCGGCACCGTCTCACGGACAGCAAATAACAACATCGGCAGACCTTCATCCCAGTCCTTTCCTGTTTCCATGCAAAATGCACGCAGCATGGATTTAAGAGTCTGGTGGAATCGCTCTAGTGCACCCTGCGATTCAGGATGAAAGGCAGTCGAAAGCTGATTTTTAACAGCCATTTTGCGGAGAACCTGGGATAACAATGCGGAAGTAAAATTAGAACCTTGGTCAGTTTGAATCATTTTTGGAAGACTAAATGTAGAGCAGAATTTAATTATTTCCTTTACCACTGCTTTAGCCTTAAACTATGCATTGGGACGGCCTACAGGAAACGTGTGGCGGCACACATCAAAGTGAGTATGAATTGATAACCTGATTTAGATTTGGCAATGGTCCCACGCAATCAATGATGATATGTTCAAAAGGTTCATCTACTATGGGAATCGGATGTAGAGGAGCAAGAGGAATGTTTTGATTTGGCTTACCGGCCAGCTGAACAAACATGGCACCTCCCATTAAGACAGATGGTAGGATAATTTGACAGCGAAAAATGCTACCTATCAGATTTTGCTTCCAGCATGACATGGTATGAAAAATACAGTGTTGGTAGCATAACCTGATAGGTAGCATTATTTGTTAGAACACCGGCAGTGAGCAACAACATCAGACTTTAGACCGGCCCAAAAAATATATCACAGCACACGATCATAGGTTTTACAAATTCCCAAATGGCCAGAAATGACATGGTCATGAGCAAGATTTAATATTTGGGAACGGTAACCCATGAGGACAACAACCTGATGAACACTATCGCCATCTTTCCACTGTCACATTAACACAGCGTCGTCAATAAAAAAAAAAAAAAAAATGTTTTCATTAGGAACTTTTGTTTTGTCAGATACAGCTGCAAAACATGTCGCTAGCGATGGATCAGCCTTTTGCGCCGCCGCCAAGTGCAAGCAACTCATCTGTAATGGGGCAATATCACAGGTAGAAGAGGGTGGTTCCAAATACAACTTCCCTGAGATACCTGGAGATTGCAGAAAAGAGTCAGATATGTCAACTACATCTTCAAATTTACGTGCCTGGGCACATGTAACCACACGTGAAGAAAACACCGCTGGAAACTGAGAAGACAAGTCATTTTTCTCATGTGTTATGTCTCTTCATCAGTCTGCATTGGCTACCAGTAGCTGCTCACATTAAATTCAAGGCATTAATGTTTGCCTACAGAACCACCACTGGCTCTGCACCCCTTTACTTGAATTCATTACTTCAGACTTATGTGCCTCTAGAAGCTTGCGTTCTGCAAGTGAAGGGCGCATTCCTCAGAAGCATATATTTGTAAATCGTGTTTGGTCTGGTCTGCAATTATCTGTTTAGAGATTTGATTCCTCTTAAGATATGAAGCCCTGAAGCAAATTCCTCTCTCTTTTTTCCCACCTTTGTATGGTAGTGACGCTTTGATGTGCGTATCGCACGCAACACAATTTCTAGTGAAGCCCGTATCGGGGTTTGTATTGGTTTCTCAGAGTCACGTGATCGATGACAAATGAAGCCACACTATCTGTCCAATCACATGAGCGATTCACTTTGCGTGTCGGAAGGTCCGAACCCCCAGATCATACTTTACCAGTAAGTTTCTATTCAGGCAATTATATTTTTAATTACCCAGTCATACAAGTAATATGAAGAATACTATAATTACATTAAAATTAAATATTTGCCATAAGCAAATATTTCATATGTGCACATTATTGTTCTACTACATCATGTTGATATTTGCAATGGCATTAAATGCCAGTGTTTAATGGGTAAATGAATCTATTAGAGACATAAATTCAACAACCAAACACACACATACTGTTAAGTTTTTATTAATGCACATAAAATGAACTGATATATTGAATGTGCGATGGCTGCTTCGTCCGACTGCCTGTTTTATTTTTATTTTTTTACTAACCACCAGAGAGTGCTGTTTTTGACACTCTCGAAGCTTCGAATCTTTTCCCGAAACAGTCAGAGGAAAGCCTTATTGCTTCATGGGGCTTCATTTGCTCATCACTTCCACAAACACTGACGTTCTGCTGCTTTATTTAAAGACAGTAATTGTGGAGTTACTGATATGGTGATGATCTCTTTAAGTATTTCGGCACATATGCGTGTTATACACAGCAAAAAGCCCAGAGTTAAATTAACTCTCCTGGGAGTTTATTTGAGTCCACACTCAAGAGTGTGAAAGTGTTAAAATCAGAGTGTTAAATTAACACTGAGTCAGATTAGGTTGTGACTTAATCATTTAACTCTTTTGGGGTCTAATCTCTAATTTATGTTTCCTTTATTGGAAATATAACTCAGAGGATACACTCTAAATGAGGTCAATGAAAAAATAAATAAATTACATTTTAGAAGAACTACCGACATGCTGTTGTGATGTGTTACATGTATATAGCCGTTTCTGAAAAAGTCTTTTATTTACGCAAACACAGACATCAAGAACCAGAGTATGAATCTCAACAATGGTGACAAACAGCATATTCAGAAAAAACAGATAAAGGAGAGTACAGAGACGTTTCAGCTCATAATTTATGCATGACGCAATGCATGATGGGAGGCATGGATGAGTTTAACTCTTTTGGAGTCTAATCTCTAATTTATGTTTTCTTTATTGGAAATATAACTCAGAGAATACACTCTAAATGAGTTCAATGATTCAGGTCAAATAATTATCTTGTTTAGCCTTGTGAATCCACAAAAAAAAAAAAAAAAAGTTTTAGAAGAACTACTGACACACTGTTGTGATGTGTTATATGTATATAGCCATTACTGAAAAAGTCATATGTTTAGGCACACACAGACATCAAGAACCAGAGTATGAATCTCAACAATGGTGACAAACAGCATATTCAGAAAAACAGATAAAGGAGAGTACAGAGACATTTCAGCTCATAATTTATTCATGCCGCAATGCATGATGGGAGGCATGGATGAGTTTTGATTGGATACAACATGCTTTTTTGATGGTCACCATCGTTGTGATTCTCATGCTGATTCTTCTTGTCTGTATGTCTTAATTAAAGGATTTATTTTTTTTTTTTATCAAAATACATTTTAAAAACATCTGTCTGATTATTGATATATTGTCACAGAGTTGATCTAATCGGTAAAGAAACTAAACTCTATTGTATAGGCCATTACATTAAGAACATGTCAAAACATAGACTAAGGCCACATGGCCATCTTTCTTTTGGTTTGTCTGTCTGTTTTAACATAGAGACAGCAGCAAAACAAACTCTAAGGTTAAAAGTGTAAGGGTCAAGAGCCCAACTAATGCAAACACTGACCGCTATAATGGTTGCTTAAAAATTGTGATTTTCTCCTTTGGTGATTCTGCTTGTTATCATCAGGTGTCTTCAATAATGATCAGTCATCGCTTAATTAATCACTAATTATCTCATTAACTTTAACTCTGACTCAGTGTTAATTTAACACTCTGATTTTAACACTTTCACACTCTTGAGTGTGGACTCATATAAACTCCCAGGAGAGTTAATTTAACTCTGGGCTTTTTTGCTGTGCAGCTTGCTCAATGTGATGTGCACACAAAATCTTGCCTAAGGGTAGGAATGCAGTCAATCTCATGGCAATTCCAATGAAGAGCCAGCGGAAAACTCCTGTTAAGATTGAGCAAGTGCTAGCTGTTTGACTGGCTTTCTGTTAAGAAGTAAAGTCTTCCTCAGAAGATGATTGCACATTTTGTCAACCACCTTGAACTTAAGCTGCCTTCTACGGTGACCGGCAGGGGACATGTTCGGTTCACTTAGTTTTGTCGTGACCACGACATGCTATGTTGAGGGAACGACATCCTTCCGTGGCCACTTTATTGTTTATTATTAGAGCTTTATTATTTGTATTATTTTTTATTTTTAGAATTTGTTTCTTAAATAAATTCGTTTTGGTTAGATTTATGCTGTTTAAAACGAATACCATTGTAATTTGAGTTTTATTTTATAATTTGTCTGTTTTTTAATTAAATTTGTTTTGGTTAGATTTATGTTGTTTATAACGAATGCCATTATAATTTGTTTTATATTTTAATATTTTATATTTGTTTTATATTTTAAGTCTTTCTTAAATTTGTTTTGGTTAGACATAGCATATGTTGTTTATAACGAATGTCATTAGAACTTGTGTTTTATTGTATGATTTAATTTTTATAGTTTTTAATAGGGGCAACATCTTGGAAAGTGCTATTGGAGCCTTTAGACGTCAGAGATTTAACCCAAAATTAGATGTTGTGTTTAGAGATGATGATGTACACTGTAAAAAGTGACTACTGTTGGCTGACCACTGTAATGGTAACCAACAAAAATGGTTTTCTCCTTCACTAATTCTGTTTGTTAACATCAGGTGTCTTCAACAACTTATTGGGGGCCTGAAAACACAAGTGTTTGATATGATGCCTGTATCATCTCCAAGTCAAGTAAACAACAAACAAATGTGAATTTGTGAAATGGTGACATCATGTGCATGCTTATTATGTTTTTTGCAGGGTGTTTCTTGATCGCCAACTACTGGCCTGGCGTGCATAACAGTATGCATTAGCATAGTGGTTTTTTTTTTGCTCAATGAAACCAATGTTTTTGATTAAATTTTACTTAATTATTTTTGTATGGTTTTACTCATTTTGAATGGATAATTTGTAAGCATCTAATTTGATTAAATCTAGTTAATTCTTATGTGTTGAATTTAATTAATAATATTGCTTGTAATCTGTTGCCTCAATTTTATTGAGTAAATACAATGTATCACTTTTTACAGTGGTGAGGGAGCTGCCGATGAAGGTGGTCGTACACGTGAATTTTTGTTGATGAGGGAGATCCACTCCTGTGAAAGTTTTGAATTTCGTTTTCATAGGGGGGCACAATTATGAGAAGATTTTCAAATTACAGTGTATTTATATATACAAATTATAATAAATCCCAATTTATAATGCCATTCGTTATAAACATGCATAAATCTAACCAAAACAAATTTAAGAAACAAATTATAAAATAAAGCACAAATTATAATGCCATTTGTTATAAACAACATAAATCTAACCAAAACAAATTTATTTTAAAAAACAGACAAATTATAAAATAAAACTCAAATTATAACGGCATTCGTTTTAAACAGCATATAAGTCTAACCAAAACGAATTTATTTAAGAAACAAGTTCTAAAAATAAAAAAAATAATACAAATAATAAAGCTCGTGGCCACGAAAGGATGTCGTTCCCTCAACATAGCATCTCGTGGCCACGACATATTATGACGTTCCCACGAATTAATATGTCGTGGCCACGACAAAACTAAGTGAACCGAACATGTCCCCTGCCGGTCACCGTAGCCTTCCCAGCTAACTGAATTTTCTTATAAGAACATTCTCCAAATATTCAATTTGGTTCTGGGAACATAAAATATGTCCAGTTTTCTTGACATTAGAGGAATGTTTTTAAAAGGTATGATGTTCCTCAAACATTCAACTTAACTTTGATTTAAAATTCAAAATTTTAGGAACGATGATTTGTAACATTCCAAGAACATAAAAATGTCCAGTTTCCTTAATGTTAGTAGAATATTATTTAAAGTTTAGTGTGATGTTCCTGAAACATTCTTTCAATCATTCACACACCTGCTGTGAACAACCACTGAAATAAAGAGAAATAAGAACACAAACTACAACTTTCTTCAGCTTTAGATAAACTGAAGATAAAAGACATTAAATCTCTCAAGATCTGATTAAACAACTCCAAAAAACAGCATTACCAGCTTTACTTATTACTAACCAGATTGACTTTATATCTATCAGATGTCTACTTCAGTTCTTACTGAGAATTAACAGAGGTTTAGATGCTGGTCTTATAAAAAAAAAAAAAAAAATACTAATTTGAGGTCACCATCATGGACTTTAGTTGGGCTCTTGACCCTTGACCTTTGTTTTGTTGCTAATATTTGAGCAGCTGCAGATGTTTTCAGAAAACATTTCTGCCTTGATAAAGCAGATTGACAAATTAGAGTAGTTTATATAACTGCATTTTTTGTTGTTTCGCTTATTCTTGCAATGGAAATGTTATGCGAAAGAAATAATAACCTCAAATGTGAAAAATATTGTTTTGTCTACTTGCTGTCCTTTGTGTTATTAACATGATGGCATAAATGTACATTTTGTATAATATGCCCTTCGAAATACATATTAAAATAATATAATACATATTAAACAAGAGATGACTCAGAGTAATGTCTTTGTTCTTACTGAATCAGGATTACATTGTTGTTGCATTTATGTTTCAACTGAACTCAGAATTGTTAAATTTATTCCTAAAATGTACATCTGGATATAAATCCTGTTATAATTTATCATGACGTGGTGATTCAAGGGAAATGGCTGCGTAAACTGAGATAATGCACTCAAATGTACAGGAGATGGAGCACAGAAAACTATCCGGTGCTATGCTGAGCATGTTATCTGGATGAGTGAGCGGTCGTGTGGCCATATACATTACAAACAAATAAAATGTTATTTCTTTATATAACAACAACTTGGAAAACAGACAAAACAGAAAATGGTAGAACCATTATTTGAAAAAAAGGACATAGTAATATAATATGCAGAACCCAGTCCTGTAGCGGAAGTAACTTTATCCTGACGTAATTTCCGATTACATTATTAGCAGTCCGGAGAGAAGGAGCTCTAGAATGTTCATTCATGTTCATTCATAACAAATAGTCTACAAAATGAGTGTGTTGTGCAGTTTAGGACAATTTAGACAAAGCAGACAAATTGTGTGACCCGTGCCGATTCATGTTGAACATAACTGGGATGGAAAATTAATTGAAGATGCAAATAATCCATAAATCGCTTATGACAGCCACCCTGGATATTACTGGGATTCCAACCGAGCGCAGCTGCTTTTCTTAAAGGGGTGGCGAAACAGGCGAACACACGACTGTTTGTAGAGTTTAATTACAGTCTGTACAGTTTAATTACCGTAAATTATAATCTCTCTGTCATTTACCAGATGATTGAGAGTGCTATATTTTCCCGATTTTTTTGTACTGCAATCTTTCTCTTTTTAGTAAGAAGCCCTTTCCTTTAAATCTCCTCCCAGGAGCACCTAGTGTCACTCCGTATTTCTGTCGGTTGGCAAAAATTCGCTGATGGTCACTAGTGATGGGAAGTTCGGATCATTTACTGACTCAGACCTTTGAGTTTCGTTCAGCAAAATGAACAAATCTTTTTTCGAGTCATTTCGTTCATTCCGTTCATTTTAGCAAAATGTAATTAAAATGTTACGTGTTACTTCCCTAACACATCTACTGCTTACACAAACATTGATCACACTACAAACCATAAAACTATAATGCTATAAGAAACAGAAAATATTAATTGTTTACCTGGGTCTTTTGTCTATGCTTAGCTCACCTCACCTCATATCTGACTAGTTTTCAGTTTGAGTCGTTCGTTCATCATGTTACAGCCCCATAAGCTTAACCTATGCAGTCTGAGCCGGAAAGAGAATTGATTCGTTCGTCTCTCGAGTCCGGGTTTGAGTCGTTCTGAGCCGGAAAGAGAATTGATTCGTTTGTCTCTCGAGTCGTTCGTTCATCACATGACAGCTCCATAATATGAACGAACGACTCGAAAAACCCGAACTAACAACTCGGTGCACTCTCTGCTGCACGTCCTCGGGAATTGTGGAATAAAGTTGTTATTTTTGTTTTATTTGCATGCAAAAGGTATTCTCATTGCTTTCCAAAATTACGGTTGAACCCCTTGATGTCACATGGAATATTTGACTGATTTCATTGCTACGTTTCTGGACGTTGATCGTGTTAATTACACTGCTGTCAGAATGCAGTAAAAATATCTTAATATATTAAAATAAAGCTTTTATTGGTTTGGAACAAAATGGGGGTAAGTGTTTAATGACAATTTTCATCTTGTGGTAGAGTAACCCTTCAATGTTAAAACACTTCTAAAATGTTTTCAAGGTGTCTAAATGATGCCTGTGTTATTATTACGGTTATTATTATTTTTGACCAAGTAGGCATACTGTACATTTTTTACTTCACATTTAAGTAGTTACAGTACAGTTTTTTTTTTTTTTACATTTTTGGAGTACAGTACATATTTTATTTTATTTACCTGTATGTAAGCACAGTGCAGTGTTAATGTTCAAACTGTATTTACAATGTTTAAAGTGGCCGACATTAATAAATACTCTCATTTTTGAACTGTGCATGACCAGAAGTAGTGAAAGCAATTGAATGTGTCATAATAATAACTCCGCCGTTTTGGAGCCATGTGTCATCTAGCATCTTCGTTTCACTTGCACAACTTTCTGCCCCAACCTGCTTCACTGCAGTAAAAAAAAAAAAAAAAAAAAAAAAAAAAAAACAGCTTAAAGGTGCTGGTTAAAGGTGCACAGTGTCATTCGCACAAACACTAAACACCATCATGAGAACACACATGAAACTGAAATAATGCAAAACACGACATTGTAATTTAACAACACTAGACATAAAGACAACAACTTTCATGATTTCACTCTCCATCACAGCGTCATCAAACTTCAATAATCTGCCAGAAAGTTTGTGTGCGTGGCTAACATACACTTACATACAGGACAAATATACAAGCGTGCTACAGTAGTGACTCTCATCCACAAATATAGTTTGGAATAGTTAAGAAAAATATGGCAGTGGGAGAAACTGTGCTTGCTGAAACACAAAGCGAACCAGTTCACAGTTTCTAGCAGTGCTGCCAACTTTTTCCAATGGAAAGTAGCTAAACCTCGCTTAAAAATTCGCCAAAATGTGGCTAGATGATGTCATACGCCAATTAGCATATTCACGACCAGAGGCGGACAATCCATGTGCCATGAGTAAAAGTCCTCCCCAGTATTTTGTTCCAATCACCTGGATTTGTGAATTAGCACAGTTTTTCAGCAGGAGGTCAGAGATGGGACCAAGTCATTCCTTTCGAGTCACAAGCAAGTCTCAAGTCAAATCCAAAGTCCCCAAAGAGTTAATGAGATAATTATGAAATGATGATTGTGCATTAGTGATGAACACCTGCTGTTATCGAGAATTACAGAGGATCAGATGTTGATGTTTTATTAGTTCAAATGATGCCACCGTCATGAAGATCAGTGTTTGCTTTAGTTGGGCTCTTCACCCTTAACTTCTTGTGTTAGATCATTCTATAGCAACACATGTGGTGTTGTGAAGTAGTGAGATCAGTGCTCAGTAATGAGGAAAAAAATTAGCTGCTTTTGTATGATGAGATGGTCATCATGAGCTGGCTGGAAAACAAAGTAACTGTACACATACAAGTTTATGTGTTGCATAACCAACCCTGTAGAGCTACAGTATGCAAGCAGAATATTAAATAAATGTGGTTATAAGAAAACTATGTAGTGCATACTATTCACTGAATAACACTGATCTCCAGTGCTATTTAGACACACACAGACATCAAGAACCAGCATATGAATCTCAACAATGGTGACAATTTATTTATACTGCAGTGCATGATGGGAATTTTTACTATGGTGTTACCCAGCATAAAACATTTGTTGATTGTCACCATTGTTGAGATTCATGTGCTGGTTCTTGATGTCTGTGTGTGTTTAACAAACACTGGGCTTTTTTTTTTTTTTTTAATGCATTAAAGGTTTTTTTTTTTTTTATTAATAATATTTACAAATGTTAGAACAACATGCTGTTTGCATGGTGTAGTTTTATAGGGCTGATTGTACAACACACATATACATTCATATTTACAACTTTTTAGATTGTTTTCCAGCCAGCCCATGATGACCATCTCATCATATAAAAGCAGCTAATATCTTCTCAGCACTGATCTCACTACTTCACAACACCACATGTGCCGCTACAGAAAGATCTAACACAAGAAGTTAAGGGTGAAGAGCCCAACTAAAGCAAACACTGATCTTCATGACGATGGCATCATTTGAACTAATAAAACATCCACATCTGATCCTCTGTAATTCTCAATAACAGCAGGTGTTCATCACTAATGGACAATCATCATTTCATAATTATCTCATTAACTGTTTGGGGACTTTGGATTTGACTTGAGACTTGCTTGTGACTCGAAAGGAATGACTTGGTCCCATCTCTGACCTCCTGCTGAAAAACTGTGCTAATTCACAAATCCAGGTGATTGGAACAAAATACTGGGGAGGACTTTTACTCATGGCACACGGATTGTCCGCCTCTGTCCATTTTGTATCCTATTTGTTATGAATGAACATGAATTAACATTCCAGAGCTCCTCCTTTTCTGCACTGCCTGTGTCTGTTTGTCTCCTTAAGAAGAATCGCTCTATGTTCTCCCAACTGTATGTCGCTTTGGACAAAAGCGTCTGCCAAATGCCTAAATGTAAATGTAATGTAAATGCCTTCATGCCATGTTGTAATTAGCCTTTTTCACAAAAAGCGGAAATTCTGTCAGCGCAGGATAAAGTTAGTTCCGCTACAGGACTGTGTCTGCGTATTATATTACTATGCTCTTTTTTCAAATAATGATTTACTTTTTTTCCAAGTTGTTATATCAATAAAGATATAACATTTTATTTGTTTGTAATTTATATGGCCACTCAGACCGCTCACTCATCCAGAGCGGGGTTGAAAGTAAGACAGGACGAAAGTAACAAAGCGATTTTCTCAGAGCCCTGACTACATTTGCTTTCCAAGCTACGACAGCGAATTCAGCACGCAACCTTTGACAGAGCTGAGAAATATCTTATGATTTCATCAATTCCCGCAGTTAGGTCCAGAAAGCAGTTTTTGAGTATAAGTAAATTATAGAAGCTGTAATTTTTTTAAATTAGTTTTTAGTTACTTTTTCCCGTACAATGACAACAAGTGTTTCTTTTGTCCCGCTGCATGCTAATTTGGACTTTCTGTGTCTTGCATCATTTATTAAAACATGTTTATGTCATTTCATACCAAAGGGATATGCCAAGAGTAAGAATCAGAAAGACAGACAGAGGTCTAAATCAGACAGATGTTCATGAGAGGAACATAGGCCATGTCATGAACATCAGTCTAATTACAGCTGCTACATTGCATTTCCTACACAGCAAAAACGCTCAGTGTTAATTTAACACTCTGAGTGTGGACACATATAGACACTGAAGTAGTGTTAAAATAACACTGAACAGTGTTGAAGTTAATGAGATAATTGGGTAATTAACAGCTGATAAATAAACATTAGTATAGACACCTGATGATAACAAGCAGAATCACCAAAGGACAAAATCAACATTTTTAAGCTACCATTACAGTGGTTAGTGTCTGCATTAGTTGGGATCTTGACCCTTTTGTCTTTAATTTTCAATTTTGTTTGGCTGCTCTGTCTATGTTAAAACAAACAAACAGACAGACAAGTCAAGAGCAGCAATCGTCAGGTGGTTCTGATTATGTTTTAACAACCTCATCATTATTTCACCTAGAGTCTAATGTTTTCCTTCACTGATATTAACTGCCTTGTAAACCAATGATGGATCCTACATTTTCTATACATTTTGGATAAATTTCATTTAGACAGTTCTTGTTCAAAATTCAAAAATATTTTTTAGGCACACACAAACATCAAGAATCAACATATGAATCTCAACAATGGTGATAAACAGCATGGTCGGAAAAACAGGTGATCTCAAAACAAATAGAAAGACAATGTGGCAATGCATGATGGGAACCATGGATGAGTTTTGATTGGCTACCACATGCTTATTTGATGCTCACCGTTGTTGTGATTCTCACGCTGATTCTTGATGTCTCTGTGTGCCTAAACCAATAGATTTTTTTTTTATTCAGAACTACTTAAAAGAAATCTTTTCAAAATGTATAGAAAATACAGGCTCTATTGCTGTTGGTTTACAAGGCGTGAGCCAGGTGAAATATTAAAACATAATCATGTGCAACTGACGACTGCAGCTCTTGACTTGTCTGTCTGTTTTAATGTAGATACAGCAGCCAAACAAAATTGAATGTTAAAGATGTAAGGGTCAAGATCCCAACTAATGCAGACACTAACCACTGTAATGGTAGCTTAAAAATGTTGATTTTGTCCTTTGGTGATTCTGCTTGTTATCATCAGGTGTCTATACTAATGTTTATTTATCATCTGTTAATTACCCAGTTATCTCATTGACTTCAACACTGCTCAGTGTTATTTTAACACTACTTCAGTGTCTATATGTGTCCACACTCAGAGTGTTAAATTAACACTGGGCTTTTTGCTGTGTAGTTATATTTAGGTTTTAGCCATACTTTAGCTTTTCCACCTCTACCTATGAATTTGCAGTGTTTCCAGATGTTTTTATGCACAATTTTTTAGTATAATTTTTTTTTTATAAGACCAACATCTAAACCTCGGTTAATTCTCAGTAAGAACTGATGTAGACTTCTGACAGAAATAAAGTAAATCTGGTTAGTAAGTGAAGCTGGTAATGCTGTTTTTTGGAGTTGTTTAATCAGATCTTGAGAGATTTAGGCACGGTTTCACAGACAGGGCTTAGACTAAGTCAGGATTAGGCCATAGTTCAATTAGGACATTTAAGTAGTTTTTATAAACATGCATAGAAAAAAAATAGTACTGGTGTGCATCTTGAGACAAAACAAAGGCACTGATATGTTTTAAGATCAATCAGTGCAATTTTATTTCAGTTAAAACAGCTCAGACTTACATTTTAGACTAGGACTAGGCTTAAGCCCTGTCTGTGAAACTGGGGGTTAATGTCTTTTATCTTCAGTTTATCTAAGGCTGTGGCTGACAAAAGTGAAACTTGTAGTTTGTGTTCTTATTTCTCTTTATTTCAGTGCTTGTTCACAGCAGGTGTGTGAATGATTGAAAGAATGTTTCAGGAGCATCATACTAACCTTTAAATAACATTCTACTAACATTAAGGAAACTTCTTGGAATGTTACAAATCAATGTCCCTAAAATGCTGAATTTTAAATCAAAATTAAGTTGAACGTTTGAGGAACATCATACCTTTTAAAAAAGTTCATCTAACATCAAGAAAACTGGACATATTTTATGTTCCCAGAACCAAAACTGAATATTTGGAGAACATTCTTATAACAAAATTCTGTTAGTGTTATGAACTGCGCCGTTGTGGCTCCCTCCTTTCACCACTAGAGGGAGCCTTCATTTCACCATGGACAATTCACTCACTACATTTCCCATAACCCCTCACTCATGAACTTCCTGTCACCTCTCACCCCTGTCGGCCATCTTGCTTTCACCGTACACACCTGCCCATCATTACACCTCATTACACTCAGTATAAAAGCCATGGACACACCAAGCCATTCGCGAAGTCTTGATTTGTTTATCCTGTCATTTCCGAGCACTTATTCCTGGTTTCCTTCCCGTGTATGATCTCCTTTGTTCCTGGTTCCTGTGATCGCTCTCCGCCCGCCTTTTGACCTCGCCTGTTCCTCTTTTTATGATTGTTTGCCTGTGCCCCTTGTGACCTTCTGCTCGGACTGACTACCCTTTGGATTACCTGTGTTGTTCCCGTCTGCTGTGTTTCTACCCTGCCTGTTGACCTTGAGCATTAATAAAGTTTTGCGTATGGATCCACACGTCTCAGCCCCGTTCGTTACAGTTAGCTGGGAAGGCAGCTTAAGTTCAAGGTTGTTAAAAAAAAACAGATTGACAAAACATGTTTCTGAGGAAGGCTTTATTTCTTAACAGAAAGCCAGGCAAACACCTAGCACTTGCCCAATCTTAACCAGAGTTTTGCCACTGGCTCTTCATTGGAATTGGCATGAGATTGACTGCATTTACTGTTAGGGGAGATTTTATGTGCACATCACATCACAGTCTTTATAACCCACATATCAAGGACGTGTTTTAACAAAAAATTGTGCTGTTAAATAACAGGAATTTACTGGCAGCAGGGTTTTTTTTTATACGGTATTTTACCGTAATTCTACCATGGAAATGAACTCCACTTGAAATGCCTAAAATAAGTTGAATTTATAAACTAGCATCATACAATGTTAGTACTGTGAACTTCTTCACATTTTGTGTCCACTGAGAGGGAATATTTTTTAGTATAAAACACTTAATGTGTAATAGTAAAATAACTAAAAACATGAATTTAACTCAAATTGCCACTGACAACAAAACAGCAATGTTTGTGGCTCATCATTGACTGAAGCACAAGCTCTACTCTCCAGCACAATGGTGACCCACAAAGACAGATCTCTCTTGTGTAAAAACTTATTAATACAGTACAGTTAAATATGTACTCTCCTTATCAGTTCATGACTTTGCATATTTCATTTAGTTAATCTGACTGTTACGTTTTACAGTATATTCCTGTTTTTCCTTGAAATAACATGAATTTACTGGCAGCACAGTTGCCAGGAAGTAACTGTTTTTCTACAGTTTGATGTAATAAATTAATTACATTTAATTGCTGTTAAATTTAACCCTTTAAACCCCACAACAAAATCCTGAGTTTTAAATGAGCATAATGTGTGCAAACTACAGAGTGTTCAAGTAACACTGAAGAAGTGCTGGAGTTAATGAGATAATTATGTGACCAATTAAGTGCTGATTGAGCATTAGTGATGAACACCTGCTGTTAACAAGCAGAATCACTGAACAAAAGAGAAACACAATAACCCCAACTGACTTCAAACACAGCCTTAGATGAAATCAACAGAAATAAAAGACATTAAATCTCTTAAGATCTGATGAAACAGCTAAAACAGCATTACCAGCTTCACATATTACTAACCTGACTGATGCTATTTCTGTTAGATGTCTACAGAAGTGCTTATTGACAAATGTTGTGGCAAAACAGGACCAAAGTATAGTATATTACATTGGTGACTATGTTTTGCTAATGACATAACCAACTTAAACACCAGGTTCATTGATTTTCAGTGTTTCTTCTATTACCAAATCCGTGCGTCATGTTATGGCAAAGGCAGAATAATATAAAAATATAAAAGTAAATAAACATAAACTCTGGGCATCACAAAACATGCTACTAAAACTCACAAAAAAGCAAAAATAAAAGCAGATAGTAAGAATTAAAGAAAATAAGTGGACAATTCAGCAGAGGTGGAAAATCCAGGTTCCATGAATAAAAGTCATCCCCAGTATTTTGTTCCAATCACCTGGATTTGTTACAGTTTTTAGCAATACTTACAGTACTTTTTCTAAACTCTTAACACAGCAACACACCTACATCACACAATTAGCCAAATAGTTCATTTTCTCTCCAAAACCACATTTTGTTAAATAAATTCAAACTCTACATTTCAAAATGCTTAAAACCTTTTTCTACATATACTAACTCTATAAAAACACAGCAAAACTTTTTCAAAACTGAGTCATTCAGACAAAACTTTAGCACTAGAAACATATAGTCAATCATAGCACAGTGATTGTCAAAATACTAACAGTTGATGGCTTTACAAAAACTGCATTACTTGTCATGTTTCAGTTCTACCTGCATATAATAGAAAATATAATAATTATTTTTTTGTTTAATTTAGCCTGAAAACCATTTTACATTTTAAAGTGTTGAATGTATTCTTTCTTAGCAACATACTCTCTAAAACTGAATTAAGTCATTACTTAGTGGGTATGGATGGTTTGATATGGATGGTGCCCCCTTGGTAGCAGATTCCAGTGATCAACAAAAATTCCAACAGTTTTGCCACAGAATATAAAAGGTAAAGGGTAACGATGACCTTTTTTCTTACAATTCGGACTTCTGTTCTTGGAATTCACATCTTTTACAATTCAGTTTTACCGTTTACAATTCAGACTTTATCAGAATTGTGAGATAAAAAAAAAAAAAAGTCACAACTACCCTTTACCCTTTTCTGTGGCAGAAATAAGCTTTCATATGTTCCACATGTATAAGTGGAAAAAACAAACATAAAAATGCACAGTCCAACACACATTCTTACTCCTCTCCCCTTACCTCTTCTTCTCCCTTTATCTAATCCAACTACTCCTCTACCTCCTACAACTATTTCTCTCCCTCTCCCAGGCATTTTTTTCTCTCTCTGATTCTTTGTATTGTACCCACAAAACCAATTCAAACCAATTTTTTTTACTCTATGTTGATGTAATGGACGTAGCTTCAACACCTGACATTCCTCCAGTTGAGACTGGAATCAGCTATATCTAAATATTTCATTGATCTGTTATTTAAATATGCTTATAAGTTGTTACAATATTTTATATAGACGTGTTCAATCATTTTGAGCTGTTGTTGCAGAAATATAGGCTTTATACTGTATTTAAGGTTTGGAACATTAGGTCTTCATTTCTGACATGCTGTGTTTAAGCATTTGCAAATAAGACTTAAAAAGTCCCATGATTTTGGTTTTGGGTAAGCTTGTATGAAAAGAAAATGTTTGCATTTTAGAAACATGGTAATTGACTGCATATTGTGTGAAAACAACACAAATTGTGTTAATGGTATGGTCACAACAGACTGATGTTGTGCTAATTGTGTTTAGAGTTTTGAAAATGTAACTACAGATTGGACAAAAGTATGTTTAAAAAAAAAAACTGTAATTAGCACAGTTTCTCAGCAGGAGGTCAGAGATGGGACCAAGTAATTACTTTCGAGTCTCAAGTCAAATCCAAAGTCCCCAAAGAGTTGAATTTATTGAGATAATTTAGTGACTAAATAAATGATGATTGTTATTATAAAAATAAAAGTTAAATGAATTGTTATCCAGCCAGCTTATGATGACAATCTCATCTTTGTTGAGCACTGATCACTACTTCACAAGACCACATGTATTGCTATAAAACGATCAAACACAAGAAGTTAAGGGTCAAGAGCCTAACTAAAGCAAACATTGATCTTCATGACTGTGGCATCATTTTAACCAATAAAACATCCACATCTGATCCTCTGCAATTCTCAATAACAGCAGGTGTTCATCACTAATGCACAAGCATCATTTCATAATTATCTCATTAACTCTTTGGGGACTTTGGATTTGACTTGAGACTTGCTTGTGACTCAAAAGGAATCACTTGGTGCCATCTCTGACCTCCTGCTGAAAAACTGTGCTAATTAGCAAATCCGGGTGATTGTACAGTGAGTGGTCATCAAAAATTTGTTCTGATAAAGAAAAAAAAAAAAAAGAGCCAAGGCCAATGAGTCTGATTTTTTAAAATAATGAATAGTATAATACAGGTCCTTCTCAAAAAATTAGCATATTGTGATAAAGTTCAATATTTTCTGTAATGTACTGATAAACATTAGATTTTCATATATTTTAGATTCATTACACACAACTCAAAGTAGTTCAAGCCTTTTATTGTTTTAATATTGATGATTTTGGCATACAGCTCATGAAAACCCAAAATTCCTATCTCAAAAAATTAGCATATTTCATCCGACCAATAAAAGAAAAGTGTTTTTAATACAAAAAAAGTCAACCTTCAAATAATTATGTTCAGTTATGCACTCAATACTTGGTCGGGAATCCTTTTGCAGAAATGACTGCTTCAATGCGGCGTGGCATGGAGGCAATCAGCCTGTGGCACTGCTGAGGTGTTATGGAGGCCCAGGATGCTTCGATAGCGGCCTTAAGCTCATCCAGAGTGTTGGGTCTTGCGTCTCTCAACTTTCTCTTCACAATATCCCACAGATTCTCTATGGGGTTCAGGTCAGGAGAGTTGGCAGGCCAATTGAGCACAGTAATACCATGGTCAGTAAACCATTTACCAGTGGTTTTGGCACTGTGAGCAGGTGCCAGGTCGTGCTGAAAAATGAAATCTTCATCTCCATAAAGCTTTTCAGCAGATGGAAGCATGAAGTGCTCCAAAATCTCCTGATAGCTAGCTGCATTGACCCTGCCCTTGATAAAACACAGTGGACCAACACCAGCAGCTGACATGGCACCCCAGACCATCACTGACTGTGGGTACTTGACACTGGACTTCAGGCATTTTGGCATTTCCCTCTCCCCAGTCTTCCTCCAGACTCTGGCACCTTGATTTCCGAATGACATGCAAAATTTGCTTTCATCCGAAAAAAGTACTTTGGACCACTGAGCAACAGTCCAGTGCTGCTTCTCTGTAGCCCAGGTCAGGCGCTTCTGCCGCCGTTTCTGGTTCAAAAGTGGCTTGACCTGGGGAATGCGGCACCTGTAGCCCATTTCCTGCACACGCCTGTACACGGTGGCTCTGGATGTTTCTACTCCAGACTCAGTCCACTGCTTCCGCAGGTCCCCCAAGGTCTGGAATCGGTCCTTCTCCACAATCTTCCTCAGGGTCCGGTCACCTCTTCTCGTTGTGCAGCGTTTTCTGCTACACTTTTTCCTTCCCACAGACCTCTTGCTTGAGGGTGTCAATGATGGCCTTCTGGACAGCAGTCAGGTCGGCAGTCTTACCCATGATTGCGGTTTTGAGTAATGAACCAGGCTGGGAGTTTTTAAAAGCCTCAGGAATCTTTTGCAAGTGTTTAGAGTTTATTAGTTGATTCAGATGATTAGGTTAATAGCTCGTTTAGAGAACCTTTTCATGATATGCTAATTTTTTGAGATAGGAATTTTGGGTTTTCATGAGGTGTATGCCAAAATCATCAATATTAAAACAATAAAAGGCTTGAACTACTTCGAGTTGTGTGTAATGAATCTAAAATATATGAAAGTCTAATGTTTATCAGTACATTACAGAAAATAATGAACTTTATCACAATATGCTAATTTTTTGAGAAGGACCTGTATTTCTTTTGATAAAAAGTGAAAACGGTTCCCACGGGACCAGACACCATACAAGGTTAAACAAATTAATAAATAAAAAAGAGATTTGCTTCAGGGCTTCATATTTTAAGAGAAAGCAAATCTCTAAACAGACAAGTGCAGACCAGACCAAACACTGTTTACAAAAATGAGCTTCTGAGGAAAGCTTTATGTCTTAACACCTAGCACTTCATCAGTCTCAACAGGAGTTCTGCCACTGGCAGGATTTTTTTGCCCTTATGGGAGATTTGTTATGTGCACATCACATTGACCAATCTGTGTCTTCAGAATCCAGATATACAATTAAGGACATGCTCTAACATGACTTTATGTAAAATGCAAATTGTCATTGTTACTACCTGCCCAATAGATGGAATGAGAGGTAATTAGCAATTTGCTAAAATAAGACCAGTTTAAAAGATCAATTTGAACTACAAAGGAAAAAAAAAAAAAAAAACATTGTGCTTTAAGGACAAAATTGTGCCCAGACCTGAGCTAAACCTTACAATACCTGTTCGTTCGACAACATTATATATGAATGTTAAAATTATATATATATATATATATATATATACACACACAGTCGTGTCCAAAAGTTGAGAATTACATAAATATTGGAAATTGGAAAAGTTGCTGCTTAAGTTTTTATAATAGCAATTTGCATATACTCCAGAATGTTATGAAGAGTGATCAGATGAATTGCATAGTCCTTCTTTGCCATGAAAATTAACTTAATCCCAAAAAAACCTTTCCACTGCATTTCATTGCTGTCATTAAAGGACCTGCTGAGATCATTTCAGTAATCGTCTTGTTAACTCAGGTGAGAATGTTGACGAGCACAAGGCTGGAGATCATTATGTCAGGCTGATTGGGTTCGAATGGCAGACTTGACATGTTAAAAGGAGGGTGATGCTTGAAATCATTGTTCTTCCATTGTTAACCATGGTGACCTGCAAAGAAACGCGTCCAGCCATCATTGCGTTGCATAAAAATGGCTTCACAGGCAAGGATATTGTGGCTACTAAGATTGCACCTAAATCAACAATTTATAGGATCATCAAGACCTTCAAGGAAAGAGGTTCAATTCTTGTAAAGAAGGCTTCAGGGCGTCCAAGAAAGTCCAGCAAGCACCAGGATGGTCTCCTAAAGAGGACTCAGCTGCGGGATCGGAGTGCCACCAGTGCAGAGCTTGCTCAGGAATGGCAGCAGGCAGGTGTGAGCGCATCTGCACACACAGTGAGGTGAAGACTTTTGGAAGATGGCCTGGTGTCAAGAAGGGCGGCAAAGAAGCCACTTCTCTCCAAAAAAAACATCAGGGACAGATTGATCTTCTGCAGAAAGTATAGTGAATGGACTGCTGAGGACTGGGGCAAAGTCATATTCTCCGATGAAGCCCCTTTCCGATTGTTTGGGGCATCTGGAAAAAGGCTTGTCAGGAGAAGAAAAGGTGAGAGCTACCATCAGTCCTGTCTCATGCCAACAGTAAAGCATCCTGAGACCATTCATGTGTGGGGTTGCTTCTCATCCAAGGGAGTGGGCTCACTCACAATTCTGCCCAAAAACACAGCCATGAATAAAGAATGGTACCAAAACACCCTCCAACAGCAACTTCTTCCAACAATCCAACAACAGTTTGGTGAAGAACAATGCATTTTCCAGCACGATGGAGCACCGTGCCATAAGGCAAAAGTGATAACTAAGTGGCTCGGGGACCAGAACGTTGAAATTTTGGGTCCATGGCCTGGAAACTCCCCAGATCTTAATCCCATTGAGAACTTGTGGTCAATCCTCAAGAGGCGGGTGGACAAACAAAAACCCACTAATTCTGACAAACTCCAAGAAGTGATTAAGAAAGAATGGGTTGCTATCAGTCAGGATTTGGCCCAGAAGTTGATTGAGAGCATGCCCAGTCGAATTGCAGAGGTCCTGAAAAAGAAGGGCCAACACTGCAAATACTGACTCTTTGCATAAATGTCATGTAATTGTCGATAAAAGCCTTTGAAACGTATGAAGTGCTTGTAATTATATTTCAGTACATCACAGAAACAACTGAAACAAAGATCTAAAAGCAGTTTAGCAGCAAACATTGTGAAAACTAATATTTATGTAATTCTCAACTTTTGGCCACGACTGTATATAATAAATAATAGTTTGTATTACATATTAAAAATAGCAAATATATATGTATAACATGCAGTAGCTACTAATCTACAATGACCACCAAAAGGCTGCTTTCCATTTAAAAAAATAATGCTACAAATATTCAACATATCCATTTTAACATATTTATTATGAATAAACTGGCATGCCAGATCTCCACCCATTCGCACTACCATACCAAAAATGGTAGTTGCTAAAAAAAAGGGGGGAAAAAAATAGAAACATGAGGGCTTTATATATTAAGTGAAAGCTAATCTCTAAACAGACAAGTGCAGACCAGACCGAACACGATTTTCTTCAAGCAGAATCGTAAGTAGAGTCACACTTGTTTTCTATGGTGCTTTAGAGTAATAAACGGGGGTTGCAAAGTTCTACGATTTCTTTAGTCAGGTAAAAAAATTAATTTTGAGAGTATTTTTGGACTGATGCGCATGGAGTGCTGTATGATTTTTTCTTAAAAAGATGTTTCCTTAAATTGCTGCAGAATTTAGAGGATTTTCCTGGCATCTAGTTGCCAGGAACAATCCTGTAAAAAAAAAAAAAAAAAAAAAAAGGATGTTAATTGCTGTAAAATGGATTACAGTACAATACTTTAAATCAAACTACAACTGACATACAGCCTTAGATGAAATCAACTGAAATAAAAGAGCAGAACAATTCCATTACTGTTTGACTTGATCTCTGTCTACAGTTCTTGATCTACACATTTTTTGAGAACATCTAAACAGAGGTTTAGATGTTTTATTTAAAAAAAAAATAATAATAAAATAAATAAATAAATAAATAAAATAGGCTACTGTATTTCGAAAAACTTAAAAAACTTCGAAAAAACTTCGAAAAATAGCCCAGCATAATGACCCAACAGGCATAACCCAGAGTTGGGTAGTTTTTATATAACCCTGTTGGGTTACAGTCGGAGCGCGGGCTTTTCATTTTCTTCAGGAGAGAATGCGTCCTCAGCACTGGTTATTTGGTGGACTTCTTCAGTGATATTAGGTTTGTACACTTTTTATTTGTAACTTAATCATTATATTATATACATTGTATTTATACTATATTTATCTAAGTCTTTACTGTGCTGCAAATGATTTTATTTTGAAGGTCATGTCAGCTAAATGCGTCAGCAATGGTTGTGTTGCATGACAGAAATGTCTCATCTTGCATAACTGATTTTATTCACTGTAATACTGATTTAAACTAATTTGGATGTTAAAATATATTCTTAAAACTCTGTACTGTTTATTTATTAACAGGTTGGGAATAGCAGCCCATTACCGGCTCAGATTTCAGCGGCACGCCAGCACGAGAATCACTATTTTGGTTAAAACTTATAACAGAGAAACATTTAATACACTTGAATTAAAATATTACTTTTTTAATGTTAATATTTTTATTTCTAAAATGCTTGTTACATGAGTTTAAATGTATGCAATGTTGAAAACTACAGTTATTATATTTTTATTATATAGTTTTTTTGACATGGGCATTTTCACTTATTAATAAATGTTCACGTTTTGATTATTACTGTTGCCTCCAGTAATTCTGTGTCTGCTTTTTATTTTCCAACCAATTTTAAATTTTAATTTTAAGCCAACAATAGTCATTAAAAGATTAAAGATTTAACCTAACTGTCTGGCTTAAAATACCCCAACGCTGGGTTTGAAACACAACTAATTTGAGAGAAAAAAAAATACTGCTTCCATAATTTACTTAATGTATTCAAAAACTTTCCACTTTCCTAACCGTGGGAAACAATGACAAAATCCTGTGATATTTCTTAGCTGCGTCAAGGGTTGCGTGCTGAATGTGCTTTTTTTTCTTCTAGTTTTTTCTTCTAGTGACACAAAATGAACACTGAAGCAGTGATGACTGAGGTGCTTAAGAGCCTTGTGGATGAAGAGCTCAAACAATTCATCTGGCAACTGCGCAATGGTGTGGAACCAGGCACTGTGCCAATTCCTAAAGCTGCACTTCAGAATCTTACTCGTGAGTGTGTGGTGGACTGCATGGTACAGCATTACTCCAATAACGCTGGCAAGATCGCAGTCCAAGCGCTGTCCAACATGAAACAAAACCATCTTGCAAAGCAGCTTGAATTAAATCTTCAGAAAGGTATATATATAAAATAAAATAATAATAATGATGTACTAAATAATAAAAAAAATGTACTGCTGTAAGATTTCCTATTTGTGAAGAACTCTGAAGTATACATACAGTAGTTGTCATTTTGAAAAATAAAGAAATAAATATACATAAAATGGAGTATAATATTTTTTGAGATTTAAGTATATTATGCGTTTTCAGTTCAGCAGCCTGTGCAGAAGGAAGCGATAAATGCTCCAGTGTCTATGCGGCTACAGTCCATCCATTCTGGCTGGCGCAGACCAGACAGAATTACTCCATGCAGTCAAGAATTTAAGAACAAAATTCTTACAGAAGAGAAAAATGAAGCAAGTATATCTGTTGCTTTGAACTTTCGTTAAAAGAATACTTTCAGGAGTCATAAGTTCTGCTCTTGCACAGTAAATTCCCCGGTGTTAAATCAGCACCGCTCGGTGTTCATATGGGAACCACAAGCAGGGTGTTAAAAGTAACACCGAAGCAGTGTTAGAGTTAATTAGGTATTTGAGTGATTAATTAAGTGATGATTGATCATTATTGAAGACACCTGATGATAACAAGCAGAATCACCAAAAGAAAATAATCACAATTTTTAAGCAACCATTATAGCGGTCAGTGTTTGCATTAGTTGGGCTCTTGACCCTTACGTCTTTAATCTTAGAGTTTGTTTGGCTGCTGTATTTCAGTTATAACAGTCAGATGAACCAAAGGAAAGGCATCCATGTGTCCTTTTTTGTAAGCTTTTTATAAACTTACAGTGTGGCCTTTATAACAGAGTTAGGTTTCTCTGTTGGTTACATCATCCCTGTGGGCAATATATCTATAATCAGACAGAAGTTTTTAAAATTTATTTTGGTCAAAATCATAAAAAAAAAAAAAAACTTTAATTAAGACACAGAGACATGAAGAATCAGCATGAGAATCACAACAATGGTGAGCCTCAAATAATCATGTTGTAGCCAATCAAACTCCATTGCTCCCATCATGCATTGCAGCATGAATAAATTATGAGCTGAATTGCCTTTGTAATTTATTTTGTCACCGTTGTTGAGATTCATACTCTGGTTCTTGATGTCTGTGTGTGCCCAAACACACAATTTTTTTTTTCTTTCCAGAAACGCTTTTAATATAAATCACGTCATGACGGCTTGTAAGAAACTCTTCTAAAACCAGTTTAAAAAATCTTTCATTGAAGTTTCACAAGACAGATGTTAAATATTCAAGATAACTATTTGGTGAACTCAATGATTCAGATCAAATCATCATCAGACAATCATCATTGTCTGACTGTTATAACTGAAATACAGCAGCCAAACAAACTCTAACGTTAAAAATGTAAGGGTCAAGAGCCCAACTAATGCAAACACTGACCGCTATAATGTTTGCTTAAAAATTGTGATTTTTCTCTTTTGGTGATTCTGCTTGTTATCATCAGGTGTCTTCAATAATGATCAATCATCACTTAATTACCCACTTAAATACCTAATTAACTCTAATACTGCTTCAGTGTTACTTTTAACACCCTGCTGGTGGTTCCCATATGAACACCGAGCGGTGTTGATTTAACACCGGGGAATTTACTGTGTGGAGGGCCACTTTCCTGCAGAGTTAACAAACTTTGTCAGACTGTTTGCTTTCATAGCCCTGCACATGAATCTTAAGACTTTTCTGTCTTTACAGAATGAGTTGTGAATTATATTTTATGTTGTTCAGTGTTTTTTTGTAAAAGATCAAATAAATGTAGCCCTGGTGAGACTTCAAAAAACATTCAATAATCTTACCAACTCCTAATATATATTGGAGATATGCGTTTTAATTGTGCATTATATATATATATATATATATATATATATATATATATATTTTTTTTTTTTTTTTTTTTTTTTTTTTCATAGGTTTATGAACCAACTAGCCGTTCTCAGTGGAAAGGCTCAGCTCTGCTAATCACCAACATAAGGAACAGGGAAGGGGCAGAGAAAGATGAGGCCAACATGGAGTGGCTGCTGAGAGCTTTGGGTTACAGTGTTGAGATGCACACAAATCTCTCTGGAGAAGTAAGTAAAACAAAAGTCTGGCTTCATGAAACCAATACTGCCAATACCAGTAGAGCTAGTAGATTTCATGTTTAAAGGATTAGTTCACTTTCAGAACAAAAATTTACAGATAATGTACTCACCCCCTTGTCATCCATGTCTTTCTTTCTTTAGTTGTAAAGAAATAGTTTTTTGAGGAAAACATTTCAGGATTTCTCTCCATATAATGGACTTCTATGGTGCCCCCGAGTTTGAACTTCCAAAATGCAGTTTAAATGCACCTTTAAAGGGCTCTAAACCATCCCAGCTGATGAAGAAGGGTCTTATCCAGCGAAGCGATCCGTTATTTTTGAAAACACATTGACAAATTGTGATCACACAGACTACACATGCGCATCGCAGAGATGAGACAAGACAAGCATATGAGGTTAAAAAATATATAAATTGTCAATTTGTTTAGAAAATAACCGATCGTTTCACTTCTTCCTCGGCTGGGATCGTTTAGAGTACTTTAAAGCTCTGTTTAAATTGCACTTTGGAAGTTCAAACTCAGGGACACCATAGAAGTCCATAATATGGAGAGAAATGTTTTCCTCAAAAAACTATTTCTTTATGACTGAAGAAAGAAAGACATGAACATCTTGGATGACAAGAGGGTGAGTACATTATCTGAACATTGTTGTTCTGAAAATGAACTAATCCTTTAAGTCTAATCAGACTATATATTTGATTCCATGCATTTCTTCTAAACATAGATCATTTATTCACAGGCGATAAAGAGAGCAGTCCAAAACTTCTCTAAACGATATGAGCATCAAGACGCAGACAGCACCTTTGTGGTCATCATGTCTCATGGGATGAGAATTAACAACAAAGATGCCATTTTGGGTGTCGATTTTAATGGGACGAACCCCGATGATGTCTTCTTTGTTGAGGACATCTTCTCTAATTTGAACTCAGAAAATTGCCCTGCTCTGATCAATAAACCAAAGGTTATTTTCATTCAGGCCTGCAGAGAAGGTACAACAATAACATTGTTACTGTATTTTCATTTCACATTTCTCGTTGTATTTGCCAGTTACTTTTTCCTAATTTATTCCTCTTGTACGCTGCAAGACTTTCGCCGTGGAGGTCAAGAAGGAGGTGTGTTTCAAGCAGATGCTGCATTTGAGTCAGACGCCATGTTTAAATCAGACGCCTTCATTCATAAGGAGAAAGACTTTGCCTGCTTTTTGTCAGCCATCCCTGGTGAGTCCTCAACAAAAAACACTGATTGCTGAAATGAGACTGATTTGTAGCTCACACCTGTTCATTTTGGTCACTAGGTCAAATAGAAGCAAAAAAAAAAGTTTTCCTTCTGTTAAATATATTAGTTTATGGTTGATTTACTCTCTAAAGAAGAAACAGTCACAGTGAACTGATGAAACTCAAATGTTTGATGAAAGATCATCCAAAACAGCCAGTGTTTCTTTAATAATCAGCAAAGATTTAATGTATGCTTTGTACTTTATTGTATGACTTAACAATGCATTATCTCCACAGATGTCTATGCGTACAGGAGTCCTGACAACGGAAGTTTTTTTATCAATTACATAGTCGATACGTTTAGTACATCTGCTTGTAAATATGAAATAATGGAGTTGTTCAGGAAGGTAAACTGGTTTGCTTTATTCCAGCTAAAAGTCAAAACTATTTCTTTGATTTTGCTCAGTTAAAATATTTTTTCATATGCAAATATGATCTTTTGTTATAGATCTCCTCACGCATGGTGAATGACCCAGATTTCAAATACGCGAAGGAGAAACTATTGCCGTGTATGGACAGGACGACCCTTGTGAAGAAATTCTACCTGTTCCCTGGACTCTAATGATGTAACATCAGTCTAGAGGCAGAACACTACACGTAAATAGGGTACACACTATATAAAATAATCATGTACTTCCTCAGAGTAATCACAGTACATTAAGACAACTGTCTTGTATTACAAGTTTTCTGAAATATTGTTTAAACATTTCAACTAAACTAACTAAATATGCTTGCATTTACATACATTTAATAAAGAACACACGTCTAAAACACTGAATAAAGTCAAAAGTTCAAAATTATTTGAGAAAAAAAAAACAAAAAAAAACCTGTAACGATTTGAGGGTTTAAAGGATTCTTCATAGCAAGTGTTACTTCAAGCGAGCAACCATACATCTGTGTTGATTTATTTTCTTTCTTTTATAATCATTCATTTATACTCATTTAATCATTTTATTATTCCATTTAATCATACTATCATTTATAATAATCATTTAAACCAGTCATTTAATTGATGACTCATTTATATTACATTTTCAGATTATTTTTCCATTGTTCTTTAGTCTTATGATGTGGGGTTTTAAGGGATACTTGTCTTCATGAGTAAGAGATCAGAGAATGTCTCCATTTCAGGGTTTTTATCATCAGTGGACATTATTGTGAAGCAGTAATTTTCCATTGTTATTATTTTGTGGTATAATGACACTTGTTGGATTTGGGATGTTTCAGTCTGAACATTGAAACAAATGCAACTATGATTATTCAATAAACTCTGCTTTTCTCAATCAACTTCTTGGCTTATTAAGACTCTTAATACAGTTAGGGGTACCAGAAAAAAAAAGAAGCTTTGCTGACTAGAGTTTGGATAAAAGACAAATGGATATCTAACAAATTGAAATCCATATGTAGATGGATATGGAAATGTGTATTTTGGATGTATTCTTTCCCTTAGTCTGAAAGAAGACATGTTACGGAAGTGCATGAAAAATAATGTTTAACATATTTATAATAAAACATTCTAAATACACACACAGTACAATAAATGCAGTTATAAATTATTATTATTACTTAACCCTTTAACTGTCACTCCCTTTTTTAACATAGATGTTTTAACATAAGATCCAAACTTACATTTTTATAATTTATGAATTAAAACATTTTGTAATATGATTTTGATGTGTATTTTCAATGGTAATGCAATATCTGATTTTAAAATGGTTTTCAAAGAATGAATTATGAGATTTTAAGTTTTCTACTGATATATAATTTCTTATGATTTATAAAGCGTGACAGAGTAAAAGGCAACAAAGAATGTCTTGTGATAAAGGTCAGAACTCTTTTTTCGAAAACTTTTTTGAGATGATTATTAAAATTAATCTAATACCTTTCCTACATAATTTGTAACACAAACATATTAACCTTTAATTTAACCTAATATCTAGACTTAATATTTGTTTGAAAAGAACAGCTTAAATCATTCAACAATGTTTAATTGTTCTGTTGGCTGGATTTAGAGAAATGTAAGCCATTTAAAAACAGAAAGTGTCTTACAGAAAGTTTAATCTGTTACAAGAGACACTGAAGAATCAGCATAAACTGCAAATCCAGCATAGAGGGGTTGAGTGAATGTGGTGTTGAATGTGTGCACAGTAAATTCCCCGGTTTCTCCAAGTATATATAACTGCAGACCGGAGATCTCAAAAATGGGGCGTGAACTCCAAAAGTGGGCAGAACCTCCAAAATGGGGCAGGGTCTTGTCGCACAAAGACTTTCACCATTGGCTCTGGCTTCAGCCAATTGTTATTGACATACATTTCAAAATATAACTTCATAAATTAAACATTATTTCTAGTTGATCTAAAGTAAAATAAAATATGCCATATAAACAGCCTAAATATGCTTAGTGAGAGCAGAGTCCCAAAGTTCATGGCCAGTGGTGTTTGGTCTGGACTTTGAACCTCCGCTTAATGATATAAACAGAATCTTATTAACTGTCTGTTTATCTACCACACTATTCAGCGCCAATCCTGCCATGCAGTCAGTTTCACTGGTTAAGGTTAGGGTAAGGTGTAGGGTAGGTTTAGGGGTTAGCATTTGTGTAGCATAGTGCAGGAAATCAACACTGTGATTGACACAACCAATAAAATATTTAAAATCAGCTGTGGGGCGGAGTTTGCACTGAAGCGGATTGGGGGAAAAAAATTGTGCATGCGTGTCAGGTGCCTGACTGTCAATGGGAAGAAGCCACGCCCTATGTTGGAGCGCCCACCCCGTTTTGGAGTTCCCACCCCCATTTGGAGATCTCCAGGCTGCAGTTATACCCTTCTCGGTTCTCTGGTGTTTTAATCAACACCGCTCTGTGTTCATATGGGAATCATCAGCAGGGTGTTAAAAGTAACACTGAAGCAATGTTAGAGTTAATTAGGTACTGATAACTACCCATTAGTGATAACACCTGCTGTTATTGAGAATTACAGAGGATCAGATGTTGATGTTTTATTGGTTCAAATTATGCCACCATCACGGAGATCAATATTTGCTTTAGATGTGCTCTTGACCCTTTTCTTAATTCAAAGTTATTTGTTTCTAAACATTTACAATATTTGCATGTCAACAAATATTTATGCACGGTGGAAATTGCGGATTAACTTAGACTTCAGATCTATAGCTCATGATGATTGATCGTCATGAAATGGTCTCATTTTATTGTTTAACGGCAAGGGTCATATTGCAATGCTTCAACATAAAAAAGGAATATGTTGGCTTAGTTATTTAGATAAACATTTATCACACCACCCCGAACTGTGGTGACAATTTTTCATACATCAATGATTATCACTATTGTTGAGATATATGCTCGTTCTTCATGTCTGTGTGTGTCTAAATAGAACTGGAGTGCAGATTTATATATGCATAACATAGGTTTGTAGTTTATTTATTAAAATTATGATAACATCACTATGTTTGTTGTTGCATCCACTCCAACTAATTTAAGTGTATTATCATATAAAAGTGTTATCACCTGTTCATTGGGGAATGATCATTCTACTTCATAACAACATACACATTGCTACAAAGAAATCTAACACAATGAGTCAAGGGTTAAGAGCACAACTAAAGCAAACATTGATCTCTATGATGATAGCATCATTTTAACCAATAAAACATCAACATCTGATCCTCTGTAATTCTCAAAGACACTTAATTATCTTATTAACTAACTATTTGAAAGTCCTGCCTCTGCTCAATTGATTAAATACTAGGACTGGACTCGGACCCAACACTAGTATTAACATTTCCAAAGTACCATAATGTATCATTATAGCATGCATACATACATAAAGAATGACGTTTCTTAGAAGCAAATTATGCTTCGAACCCGTAGATGGCGCTGTTCTGTTAAGAAAGTAACCTCGCCCCTCACTTCCGGTTCTGTGGCTGCGGTTCTGAAACTGCTGCTGCTGCGGGTCTGCAGGTGGATATATCTCGGAGAGGTGGGTAATCCATGATGATTATTAACAGCAGGTGTTGATCACTAATGCACAATCATCATTTAATTAGTCACTTAATTATCTCATTACCTTTAACTCATTAAAAGATTCTAACATGCTATGAAACATACACATCAAAAATCAGCATTTGAATTTCAACAATCAAGTGGCAATCAACAAAGTAAATAAACATCAACACTGAGCAAAACATGCTACTAAAAAACTCAACAAAAAAACAAATTGTAAATAGTATGAATTAAAGAAAATAAGTGGACAATTTATGCAGCAATGCATGCTGAAAGTCATGGGTGAGTACCACTCATCACTGGTGAGGAACCTGGGTTGTATACTTCTGTTAAACAGAGATGGAAAGTCCAGGATTCAAAAGTAAATGTTCTGGGTACTTGGATTTGTTTTTTCGCAGAGGGTCAGCGATGAGACCAAGTCTCAAATCAACTCTCAGGTTCTCAAAGAGTTAAAGTTAAGTAAAAGATTATTTAAATGATGATTGTGCATTTGTGATGACTTGATAAATTGTTTTCTAAATACTAAAACTTTACTATAGTGCTTGTTTAATATGATTTTTTGATAATAACAATATATAATACCTGAATGTCAGTCAGTAAACCAAAGAGAGAAACCACTTCATGACATTCATTCTGCATGAGTTAGAAGCACAAAGCGTTAGTTAATCTGCCACTTCAGGATTTGAGTCAGCAATGTGCAAATGTTTGCTGTGTAACAATATTGCAATTGCTTAAAAGCAAATGACTCTGAATCAGTAAACGGGTCAAGAGACTAACTGAAGCAAAGTTGACCAATTATAGGCGCATTCTGTTGTGTTTTTGTTTTGTTTTTTCATCCAAAGCTGTGGCTACAGGTCAGTTGTATATCCTATGTTTCTTTTTACTTCAACGATGCTGCTGGATAACAGCAGGTGTTCATTACCAATGCACAATCATCATTTAATTAATCATTAAATTATCTCATTAATTTTTTGTTCATTCATTTATAGCAGCCAAATAAAATCTACACTCTACACTCAGATTTTAGTCTAGGACTAGGCTTAAACACTGTCTGTGAAACCGGGGGTAAATCTCTCAAGATCTCAGCAGAGGATTAAACAGCTCCACAAACAGCATTAGCAGCTTCACTCATTACTGACCAGATTGACTTTATTTGTGTCATTCAAAATTTCTTAATGAGAATTAACTGAGGTTTAGATGTTGGTTTCATTTCTCAGAATGTCACCATCACTGGGGCCAGTGTTTGCAATAGTTGAGCTCTCAACACTTTCATGTATAATGTTACTTCTTTATTTTGCTGTTATAGTTGTGTTTGTAAAGCATATAATAAACACAAAAAAGTAAATAAGCTCAAATGAAACAAATTCAACATCTAAACCTCTGTTCTCAATAATAACTAAAAGTGTAATAACTTTTAGACAAACTGGTCAGTAATGAATGAAGCTGCTGATGCTGTTTGTGGAGTCATCATTAAGTTCAACTCTGCTTCAGCATTAATTTAACACTCTGTATTGTGAGACCAAATACACTCTGAGCAGTGTTAATAAATTAAAGAAGGTTTTTTTTTTTTTTGTATTGCATTCATTGTAACAGGTTAAGAATAGCATATCTATGACATATTGTGTGATTTTTGACACATTAGTGTGTTAAATATTTGAACACACTGCCTGTGTTAAAACTAACACAAAATGTGTTGTCTCCTTTTATCTTTATTACAAATCCCCCAGGCTTCACCTGGCTTTTAGGTCTAACAGTGGCTTCTGGAACTCTTGATTCAACCTGTTTCTCTGGTACAGCAATGTTAGAATCATCACCTCTCACATTTGCTGACACAATGCCATGAGCCCTTGTTTTCAACACAGTCATGTCAGTTCTTCATTTGGTTCTGTTTGCTGCAATTCTGAACCGATGAGCTGGTTTACATGTCTCTTACACAATTTTCCACATATTTTCACCAAATATTTAACAGGACTCAGCACCTTAACCACACTTTGTGGTTTCGAACCAAGACCTGTTGTTTTAGCAGGAACTGTCTTTCAGTTTTACTGTGAGAGTGTTTCTCTTGCTGAGCTGCTTTTTTCTGTATACTCTCAGTAAAGCTTGGTTTCAAGAGTGACATTCTGGTTTTGAATTCCCTAAACAACTCTGCTGGAGTTTCTCCCATTGTCGACTGAGAAATGCTTTGGTAACAACCCAGATAGCAACATAATTTTGGCCCACATCTGGCACATGTGGCATGATGATCTGGCCCACATGCAGCATGGAATGATGGCACTTGGGCAGACCACTACTGTTTGCCAGATCTTGGCCAAAAGCAGGTCACAGCAATGTCACATTTCAGCCAAGAGCAAAGAAATAAACCACAACTGGAACTGATCCGAGTCACAAAATCTGTGTGTATTAAATATGAACCCACTGAGCAAAGTTACGTCTTTTTATGTATTTACAGACGTTGAAAAGACGTCCACTGAGGAGCCAGAATGAAAGTTTTTAAGACGTCTTTTTCTGACGTGTTCTGGACATCCAATATAGACGTTCATGGAACCTCTGTACAAGGTTAAAAACTAGTTCAAATGAGGTTAGTAGTTAATTAAAGATTCATTTTGACATCATTTATACTGTTTCTGGAACAAATAAACACTCTCAGGATACATTAGATTTAAAATGTTACTGCAATGTCATTTCCATTTATACATGAAAAGCAACTCACAGACACTGTCCAAAAATGATGAAAATAAAGGAATCTTCACTGAAACAGTGTTTATGAGATAATTGAATGATCACAGCATGAGCTTCACTCATTACTGACTTGATTTCTGTCAGACATCTATAGCTTGTATTAATAATCACCAGAGGTTTAGATGTTGGTATTTGTTTCATTAGAAGTTACCATTGTTATGGATAGTGTTTGCTTTAGCTGGGATCTTGCATTAGCTTGTTGTTTGGCAATTGTAACTGTGTTTGAAAAAACACAACTGATCTCAGCTTCATGCTGGTGATAAATAAAATCATCAGGAAACGAGTATCTGATGTAATGATTTTAGTGTTGTGTTTAACACCATTAAACATTGTCTGCAGTACAGGTGCTAAGAGTAGTGAAATAATCACTTGATCTGAAGATGGACAAAGTGCATATTTTTATGGATATTTAAGAAAACGCAGCATGTAGACACACAGACATCAAGATTTTGCACAGGACTCACAACAATGGTGACAAACAAAAAAGCTTCATAGTACAAACTCATTCTTAATTCTCAAGGTTTTTTTGTTATGATTGTCACCGTTGTTGTGAGTCCTGTGCAAAATCTTGATGTCAGTGTGTGACTTCATGACAGATTTTCTAAAAAATATTTAGTGTATATGCTTTCTCATCCATAAATAAGTGCAACCAGCAAAATTGAATATCAGACACTCATTTTATTACATGTTTACCATCATTAACTAAAAGATGTTAACACTTGATGTCAGCTTTCTCTGTCATAACGCTTGTGTTTCACAAACACTGCTACAACAGTCAAAAAAAAAAGCTAACATAAGAAGTACAAGGATCAAGATCCCAGCTAAAGCAACCACTGTCCACAACAATGGTGACATCAAAT
Organism: Cirrhinus molitorella; assembly: GCA_033026305.1. NCBI lineage: Eukaryota > Metazoa > Chordata > Actinopteri > Cypriniformes > Cyprinidae > Cirrhinus > Cirrhinus molitorella. The sequence continues at coordinate 42,998,334 of CM065120.1, forward strand.
AAAAATACCAACATCTAAACCTCTGGTAATTATTAATAAAAGCTATAGATGTTTGACAGAATTAAAGTCAGTAATGAGTGAAGCTCATGCTGTGATCATTTAATTATCTCATAAACACTGTTTCAGTGAAGATTCCTTTATTTTCATCATTTTTGGACAGTGTCTGTGAGTTGCTTTTCATGTATAAATGGAAATGACATTGCAGTAACATTTTAAATCTAATGATTCCTGAGAGTGTTTATTTGTTCCAGAAACAGTATAAATGGTGTCAAAATGAATCTTAAATTAACTACTAACCTCATTTGAACTAGTTTTTAACCTTGTACAAAGGTTCCATGAACGTCTATATTGGACGTCCAGAACACGTCAGAAAAAGACGTCTTAAAAACTTTCATTCTGGCTCCTCAGTGGACGTCTTTTCAACGTCTACTGGATGTAACTTTGCTCAGTGGGAAGTCATCTCAGCCTTGATAAGCATATTAACAAGCAGAGTATAACTAGGCAGCAGGTGCAGTACATAATCAGCTTTTTGCTTCAGATCAGTTCGAGTCTGCAAATAAGATAACAAACCTCAAATGAGTCACACTCTACAGACAGCTCGTGTGTTGGCATTAAGGCACTTCAGCAGTGGTGGTCTCCTTGTCAGGTGGGTTGTCTTTATAAAGATGTGGCATTCAAACATGCCCTTCCACCCGTGCGCTTCTGGATGCAGTCGTTACCTGGCGTCGGGTGATCACTGCCTCATGTGTCTGGGAACTATGCATGCTGAGGCAGCCTTTGTGGACGAGTCATGCTCTCATTGGCAAGTTCTCAGAGAACTCTGCAGCGCCTTGGACCTCACTCTACGTGCAGAAAGGTGACCACGAATTCACGAGTTGGACCTCGAAGGGTTGTGCGATGTCCACTATGGTGGTCCAGGAGCACCAGCTCTGGCTGCGTTGGGCCGACATGAGGAGGACCGACAAACACCTTTCCGGTGATGCAGTGGAGAACTTGGCCCAGCAGTTCTCTGCCACACAGAAGGAGTCTGAGGCGCTTACTAGGCAAGCACATGCTGGTCTGTACAGACATCACTGCAACCATTGTGTACATCATCCAACAAGGTGGTCTACACTCCCATTGCATGTCGCAACTCGCCCGTCACCTCCTCTGAGGTCACCTCCCATCTAAGGTCACTTCGTGCCATTCACATTCTGGGCTTGCACAACCATGCAGCGGATGAGCTGTCATGAGCTGCGCTCCCCAGAGAATGGACTCTCCATCCCCAGGTGGCCTGGCTGATCTGGAGATGTTGCGGGGAGGCTCAGGTAGACCTGTTTACCTTTCCAGAAATGTCCCACTGAAAGTTGTTTAACTCCCTGACTGAGGGAATTCTCTGCACGGATGCACTGCACACAGCTGGCCATAGGGCCTGCACAAATATTTATTTCCCCATTGAACCTTCTCACACAGACACTGTGCAAGATCAGTAAGGATGAGGAGCAGGTCCTGCTAGTGGCACCCTACTGGCCGACCCGGACCTGGTTCTTGGAACTAATGCTCCTTGTGACAGCCTCTCCCTGGCAGATTCCTCTGAGGAAGAATCTACTGACTCAGAGAGGTGGCACCCTGTGGCACCCGCATCCAGATCTCTGGAAACTGCATGTCTCATATAGTGGTACAGCAGCTGTGGCAACGGGACATGACATCTCTGTCCCTCCTTCAGGGAGCGAGGATTACATACGTAACCGAGATGGAATTAAGGATCCCTACCAAAGAAAATTATTTATAAATGTTAAAATAATAAATACAAAAATATATTACAATACTTCATATTGCATATTAAAAAATAGTAAATATACACATATCCCATGCTATAGCTACAAATCTACAAAAGCTGCTGAAACTTCCCCTACTAAACTTCCCCTTAAATGCATTCATTGTAATGATTTTGTTACAAATGAAATGCCATACCAAATCTACACCCATTTGTGCTACAATAATAAATACAAGTTGTATAAAAATAAACAAACAAAAAAAAACTGGATTGACAGAAACATGAGCTTCTGAGGAGGGCGTATATCTTCAGAGAAAGCAAATCATTAAATAAAGGAACAAAGAAGTGCAAACTGTACACAAAAAATAATTTTCTTCAAGCAGAATCGTAAGTAGAGTCATGTTTGTTTTCTATTTTATGTAATGCTGATTGCTAAATGCAGCTTTAGACATGAAAAACAGTTGCAAAGTTCTTTGATTTCTGGAATCACAGATTTTAATTTTAGGACTGATGCATTTAAGGGTTTTATGGATGTGACAGTTTGCTAGTGGGAGATATGTGGGGATGCATATCCTGGTAAACTGGCTTGCTGTGAAAAGCATTACATTTGTTCCATTTGAGTGTGCATATTTAGACAAAGACATTCAAAAAGTATATTTTTGAAATAGCTTCCTCACATCAAACTCATCTAAACAATAGTTAGTACATTTTATTTTATATGAATATACATTTTATATGAATACAATACAGTGGATATTAAAATTAAACAACCTGCAATTTCCTAAATTTCAAGGTCACCGCTTAGTCCTATTTGAACTTATTCTAACAGATGTAGATGGGCAGTTTTTAAGCATAAATTATAAATTCATAAATTATTTATAATCAGAAGCACAGTATAAAACCACTTAAATTAGATATTTGACATTTACATTAATTTTTTTTTTTTTTTTTTGTCAAACCAAATTGAGTTCAAAGAGATGAGTTTTAAGCTGTTGCTTGAAGCTTGTCAGGGAATCAGCATTCCGGATAAGAGTAAGAAGATCGTGCAGCCAGGAACAGTAAAAGAAAATGTTCTGGACATATAATATAGGCCTATATATAATTTTAATAACTTTATATAATTATAAATGTATTGACAATATTTGTCAATATATGTACTGACTATGTATTATTATTATTATTATTATTATTATTATTATCGAACAGGGAAGCATAGAAGAGACAACAATACAAATCAAGTGTCACAAAGTACAAAACGAGGATTTGTAAAGAAAAGAAAAATGACAGAGGATTTTGATGGCTTCAAGTATTTATAGAGTGTTCTGTAATTTTGATATCCACTGTATTATGTTGATACATTGTATATCAGTATCAACCTGACACTTTAAATGCTTCTTTTGTAGGCTGAAATAATGCAGACAAACAATATTATTTGACACGCTGAGAACATCTAGTGGATATAAACAGCACAGCAGTATCTGCCCGCAGTACAGCTTGCCTAGTCCTCATCCAGCTGATAAACAATTACTAAACAATATCAAAATTCCAACACACTTTCACAGTTTTATCTGAACTTTAGAAAACAAATGTGATGTAGAATAAGGATGCTATTGATAGTTTCTGTTGTTATTTGTTTGGTTGCACAAACTGTTATTAGAACCAACCACAAAAGATACAAGAGAATCAGATAGACCTTTATAAATTTTATGAGCTCTGAAGTAAGAGGTGTTACATTATCTGCAAACTAAACTTAACTGTGAATTAAATTAATTAAAGACCATGTTTGTATTTGTATATAGTGGCACAAAATGGACACCAAAAGAGTGATGACTGAGGCACTTGAGGATCTTGTGGATGAAGAGCTAAAGCAATTCATTCGTCAGCTATGCAATGGAGTCAAACCAGACATTGAGCCAATTTCTCAAGCAATGTTTCAGACTTCTGAACGTGAGGATGTGGTGGACTGCATGGTACAGCAGTACCCCGATGATGCTGGGGAGATTGCAGTCCAAGCGCTGCGCAACATGAAACAATATGTGCTTGCTCAGCGCCTTGAATTAAAACTCCAGGAAGGAATAAAAATTGTACTGCTGTAAGATTTCCTTTTTGTAAAGCACTCTGAAGTATACATAGAGTAGTAATCATTTTGATACATAAAATGGAGTTAAGATAATTTGAATATATATTTGAGATATATAAATATATATCTTAATATATATTACGTCTTCAGTTCAGCAGCATGTGCAGGAGGAAGAGAGAAATTCTCCAGTGTCTATGCAGCCTTTGAGGGAGGAAGCGAGAAATGCTCCAGTGTCTACGGAGCTGCAGGCCATCCAGTCTGAATGGCACAGACCATACAGCATTACTCCATGCAGTCAACGATTTAAGGACAGACTTCTTAAAGAAGAGACAAATGATGCAAGTATATGTTTTTTTTTTTAACTTTAGTGAAAATAATACATTCATGAGTCATTAGTCCTGCTTTTTGTAGGGCAACTTTCCTGCAGAGTTGAGAAACGTTGTCAAACTGATGACTGTGACAATCTTAAGACATTTCTGACGCATTTTATGTTGCTCACTGTTTCCTGACCCTTCTAAGGTGTTCCTAATGTTCCTTCTAAGATGCATAATTCTGATGCATTAAATTGAAAAGTGACTGTAAAGACATTTGTTTTAAATGTTGTCAGACATTTAGATTTTAAATAAATGCTGTTGTTTTAAACTTTCTATTCATAAAAGAATCCTGGAAAAAAAAAGTAAAACAAACCACAACTTTTTTCAACACTGATAATGATCAGAAATGTTTTTGATCAGCAAATCAGCATATAAGAATGATTTCTGAAGGTCATCTGGAGTTTCTTGTTTTAATTGCATAATTCTTATGTTTTGTTCGTACACTGTAAAATCCAATAGCTGACCTTACTTAGAAATATTTAGTTATCTTTACTTAGTTGCTATATTTACTAGGTTTTATTAAGTTACAGCTACTTTCAAGACAAATAAAACAGTTTACTTACTTCTTTGAGTGACATTTACTTAAAATATTTAAGTAGCCACAAAGGAACCAATGGCATTAATAAACCAGTGAGAGGCAGCAGTGCACTAATATGTTGCTAATGTGCAACATAACAGCAGAAGAAGAAGAAAATAAGGCTTTTGAGGTGGGGCAATTCTTAACAGACTTTCACTCATTTCCGTCATGTCTGCAGTGATCTTTCTTTCACTAGTTGCATTTGCTCCTTTCCCAAAGTCATCTTGAATGTTGAATTTTCAATACAACTGAAATAATTGAGAGAACATCGCATACAGAATGCTGACATCATAAATTGATGTTCTGTTTTTGTTTTTCTACACTCACCATTAAAGTGAATAGTGTTCCTTTTGGTTGGGCACATTGAACTTATTACTGATGTTTTCTTCCTGCTGATGCAGCAGTGCAACATGAAATCAAAGTTATTCGATTTCTAGAGAAGAAAAGTAATAAATAGGTTGCTTTCAGAAGGTGACAGATAGATAGATAGATAGATAGATATAAATGCACATAGTACATAGGTACTTTTCATGTTGATTAATGGTGTTTTGCAATTTCATTATTTTTCATAAAAACGTTGAGGAGCTTTTATCTGTGTTGATGTAACCATTTAATTTTTGGGCTAATAAACACACAGTCACACACAGACTTCAACATTCAGCACGTGAATCACAACAATGGTAACAACTAAATTTTATTTATTTTTATTAACTGTAGCAACCATTCTATTCACATTTTGTTGTGCTACTATTGACACAAGACAGCAAATAAAATTGGCAAATAAAAACAACAGTAAAACAAAGCAATTGCATAATTTATTCATGCTGCAATGCACTCTGGGAGTCAGTGAGTAACTAAACTAAGTCAAGAGTAAACCTAACGTAAAGAATCAAGTACCCTCTACTGATCTTTTTTAGTTACTAGAACTCTTGTGTAAGTAAACTTTACTGACTAAGCGTTTGTCAGTACAACATACTATTCTTATTTCACTTTACTTAATTTTTTTAAGGCAATCGGTTTGCATGCTTTTTTTAAGTAAGCCCAACTAATTCGATTTTACAGTGTAGGTTTATATACCAACAAGCATTTCTTGGAAGAAAGGCTCAGCCCTGCTAATCAACATTATTAAATTTGACTACATAGTGGACAGGAAAGGGGCAGAGATAGATGAGGTCAACATGGAGTGGCTGCTGAGAGCTTTGGGTTACAGTGTTGAGATGCACACAAATCTCTCTGGAGAAGTAAGTAAAACAAAACTCTGGCTTCATGAAACCAATACTGCCAATACCAGTAGAGCTAGCAGATTTCTAGTGTAAAAATATAAATGAGAACATGTTTAAGTCTACTTAGACTATATATTTTATACCATGTATTTCTTTTAAACATGGATCATTTATTCACAGGCGATAAAGAAAACAGTCAAGAGCTTCTCTAAACATTATGAACATCAAAACTCGGACAGCACCTTTGTGGTCATCATGTCTCACGGGAAAAGAATCCAAAATAAAGATGCCATTTTAGGTGTCCATTATCATCCAGATCTACACCCCAATGATGTCTTCTTTGTTGAGGACATCTTCTCTAACTTGAACTCAGTCAATTGTCCTGCTCTGATTAATAAACCAAAGGTTATTCTCATTCACTCCTGCAGAGGAGGTACAGTAAAATAATAACATTTTTTATTGTATTGCCATTTCTCATTGTATATCCCAGTTACTGTTTCCTAATTTATTCGCCTTGCATGTTGCAATATTGTAAAGTCTTTTACAGTACATGAAAATGTCCAACATTGAAATGAAGCATTTCTCTGTCCAGGTGAAGATGGAGGTGTGTATGTTATTGACAATGAATGTGAATCAGATGCCTATGTTCACAAGGAGAAAGACTTTGTGTGCTTTATGTCCAGCCTCCCTGGTGAGCCCATGGTTTAATTTTAGTGTAGTCTTTGTGTGAAGCTGTCATTTTAGTTTTTATTAGTTTTAGTCATGTTCTTACTTTTTTTTAGTCTGGTCAAGTTTTAGTCAACTATTTTTACAAGCTTTTTAGTCTTATCTTAGTCAGAATTATCCATGACTATTTAGTCTAGTTTTAGTCTATGAAAATTGTATTTTAGACTCATTTTAGTAATGCAATTCTATTTAACCCAGTCAATATAATAATAGTACCTAGGAGTATAGACAAAACCAAAATTTTATTTTAGCCAAACCCAGTTTATCTTATTATATTACTGTTACTTTATAGACTCAAGAATACATGCTTTCCAGACACAGAAGACACTCTGATTTATTTTACCAACCAAACATGTTAAAAGTACATACACATAAATTTAAATGAAATAAATAAAAACAATGAATAAAATAAAATAGCATTACATGACAATGCTAGAAAATAGTTAATACATTCAAGTTTAACCCTTGTATTATGTTTGTTTCCCCATTTTGTTGGTCCGGGTCAAATTGACCCTAATTGCATTCAATGCAATTCGCTAAAAATTACATTACAAATAACACGAAGGAATCAAGTATGAACAGGACAATTTTAATATCAGAACTTTTCACACATTACAAACAATTCATATAAAAAAAATTTAAAATGATTTTTTTAAAAGTGTTTAACCACAATTTTTAACATGTTTATTTTAACAAATGTTGAAAAAATATATGCAAATTTTGACTTTTTAAATTTTAATTAAACATTTTTTTTTTCTGTTTTTCTTTTTTTACATGTTCAAAAGAGCCTAAATAAATTTGAAATCACACTGAAATTAAATTAATCTTTTATTTTCTTATACAGACTCATCTTTTGCTCTTTAGTCTCACTGAACCAATTCAAGAAATCACTGCTGGCATGACGTGCAAACAGCAAGTGATTTCTGCAGATTAATTTTCTTAAATTTCACACATATGGTGCTGGCTTTGGTGTCATGTTTGGTGGGGTACACCTCACATTTTTCTGTTTTTTTTTCCCCATTACCTGCACTCATTATTCGCTTGCATTGGAATGAGAAACAGACATAACAAAACATAAATCAAAAGAAATGCTTTTATTTTGTGTCTGTGCATCTACCTTTCTTGTGCCATTCTAACCTTTTTTGTTGTTGTTGCAAGGCAGTACTCAATGTAAAAAATATATTTAGGCAAAATAAGAAAAAATTACACATCTTCATTCTGTTCAAAAGTTTTCACCCCCAGGTCTTTATGCATGGTTTTCCTTCTGAAAAATCAGTGATTGTTTGAACTTTCTGTAATAGTTGCATATGAATCCCTCAGTTTACCTCAGTGTGAAAAGATGCATCTTAAAACCATACAATCATTGCTGGAAAGGGTTCAAAATATACAAAAATGCTGAAAAACCAAAGAATTTGTGGGACCTGAAGGATTTTTCTGAAGAACAGAAGGCAGTGTAACTTTTTATTTTGTTTATTTCTTTAGTTTATTTCTACTTTCTCTTAAGTTATATGAAATACTATGTAACCAAGCTTTTTAATCAAATGTGGGTCAAACAAAAATGAGTGTACAACCCATAGGTATATATATATATATATACAGGTCCTTCTCAAAAAATTAGCATATTGTGATAAAGTTCATTATTTTCTGTAATGTACTGATAAACATTAGACTTTCATATATTTTAGATTCATTACACACAACTCGAAGTAGTTCAAGCCTTTTATTGTTTTAATATTGATGATTTTGGCATACAGCTCATGAAAACCCAAAATTCCTATCTCAAAAAATTAGCATATCATGAAAAGGTTCTCTAAACGAGCTACTAACCTAATCATCTGAATCAACTAATTAACTCTAAATACCTGCAAAAGATTCCTGAGGCTTTTAAAAACTCCCAGCCTGGTTCATTACTCAAAACCGCAATCATGGGTAAGACTGCCGACCTGACTGCTGTCCAGAAGGCCATCATTGACACCCTCAAGCAAGAGGGTAAGACACAGAAAGAAATTTCTGAACGAATAGGCTGTTCCCAGAGTGCTGTATCAAGGCACCTCAGTGGGAAATCTGTGGGAAGGAAAAAGTGTGGCAGAAAACGCTGCACAACGAGAAGAGGTGACCGGACCCTGAGGAAGATTGTGGAGAAGGACCGATTCCAGACCTTGGGGGACCTGCGGAAGCAGTGGACTGAGTCTGGAGTAGAAACATCCAGAGCCACCGTGTACAGGCGTGTGCAGGAAATGGGCTACAGGTGCCGCATTCCCCAGGTCAAGCCACTTTTGAACCAGAAACAGCGGCAGAAGCGCCTGACCTGGGCTACAGAGAAGCAGCACTGGACTGTTGCTCAGTGGTCCAAAGTACTTTTTTCGGATGAAAACAAATTTTGCATGTCATTCGGAAATCAAGGTGCCAGAGTCTGGAGGAAGACTGGGGAGAGGGAAATGCCAAAATGCCTGAAGTCCAGTGTCAAGTACCCACAGTCAGTGATGGTCTGGGGTGCCATGTCAGCTGCTGGTGTTGGTCCACTGTGTTTTATCAAGGGCAGGGTCAATGCAGCTAGCTATCAGGAGATTTTGGAGCACTTCATGCTTCCATCTGCTGAAAAGCTTTATGGAGATGAAGATTTCATTTTTCAGCACGACCTGGCACCTGCTCACAGTGCCAAAACCACTGGTAAATGGTTTACTGACCATGGTATTACTGTGCTCAATTGGCCTGCCAACTCTCCTGACCTGAACCCCATAGAGAATCTGTGGGATATTGTGAAGAGAAAGTTGAGAGACGCAAGACCCAACACTCTGGATGAGCTTAAGGCCGCTATTGAAGCATCCTGGGCCTCCATAACACCTCAGCAGTGCCACAGGCTGATTGCCTCCATGCCACGCCGCATTGAAGCAGTCATTTCTGCAAAAGGATTCCCGACCAAGTATTGAGTGCATAACTGAACATAATTATTTGAAGGTTGACTTTTTTTGTATTAAAAACACTTTTCTTTTATTGGTCGGATGAAATATGCTAATTTTTTGAGATAGGAATTTTGGGTTTTCATGAGCTGTATGCCAAAATCATCAATATTAAAACAAAAAAAAAGGCTTGAACTACTTCAGTTGTGTGTAATGAATCTAAAATATATGAAAGTCTAATGTTTATCAGTACATTACAGAAAATAATGAACTTTATCACAATATGCTAATTTTATGAGAAGGACCTGTATATATATATATATATATCTATGGTACAACCGATGTACACTCAATGGCTAGAGATAACCCTATGCACTGAGTTGTGTGCCGAATGAATTCTCACATCTTGCCAAAAGATGGCACCCACAGCTGTATCATCCATCCATTCATTATACAACACACTCGTCCACGGTGTCATACAACACAGGTGCAAATTATTAAGTTGTTTAGGTTTATACATAATTTTCGTGACAGAGTTCAAGATAGATCATTTAATCTTACTACTGGAATTGCCGTTTCAAATGACGATTAAACAGCAAGCAAACTATGCAAAAGTGGCAGTCCTTCCAGTGCACTCAGTGTCCAAATTCACTTACTCATTTTCATTCACTCCTTCAAGTGAACTGTATGAGTGGACTAATACTGTAAACCACCTTTAGTGTCATTTTTATTCGTCAACAATATTGCATTATACATTTAATTCTGATCATCGTCACATGACCAGCATTTACGTTTTGTTTTGTCTTGTCTCCTTTTCGTCATGTGGTAAAGGTTCACTGACGACGATATTTAGTCATCATTTTCATTGACAAAAGCAACACTAAACCATATAAAAGCTACTGTATGTCATCAGTGTATCATAGAATCCACAGTTTCATCCTGCTGGATTGTCAGGAACTATTAGGTAATTATGTTTTCTTTATGTTTAGTATATTATGCAGATAAAATTACCACTTAATGGTTCACATTATAATTTAAACTAAATAATCTGTAAGACTGTGATAAATCAGTCAGAATGTGTTTTGTTCTAACATGATTTTTGTCTCACTATTGCTAACAATGAACTGCAACGATTAGAGTTTGAGTCATGTTTTTAGTTATTTTGCTATTACACATTAAGTGTTTTGTATTACAAAAATATTTCTTCTCAGTAGACACAAATGGAATAAGTTCACAACACTAGCATTGCATGAATGCTAGTTTATACATTCAAATCCATGGTAGAATTACGGTAAAATACTGTTATAAATTAAGAGCTGTTAATTAACAGTACTTTACTGGCAACCCTGCTGCCAGTAAATTCAGTTATTTAATAGCACATTTTTTGTTAAAACACATATTTAGTTTATATCTGGGTTATAAAGACACAGCTTGCTCAATGTGATGTGCACACAAAATCTTGCCTAAGGGTAGGAATGCAGTCAATCTCATGGCAATTCCAATGAAGAGCCAGCGGAAAACTCCTGTTAAGATTGAGCAAGTGCTAGCTGTTTGACTGGCTTTCTGTTAAGAAGTAAAGTCTTCCTCAGAAGATGATTGCACATTTTGTCAACCACCTTGAACTTAAGCTGCCTTCTACGGTGACCGGCAGGGGACATGTTCGGTTCACTTAGTTTTGTCGTGACCACGAGATGCTATGTTGAGGGAACGACATCCTTCCGTGGCCACTTTATTATTTATTATTAGAGCTTTATTATTTGTATTATTTTTTTATTTTTAGAATTTGTTTCTTAAATAAATTCGTTTTGGTTAGATTTATATATGTTTATAATGAATGCCATTATAATTTGTGTTTTATTTTATATTTGTCTGTTTCTTAAATAAATTCATTTTGGTTAGACTTATGCTGTTTAAAACGAATACCATTGTAATTTGAGTTTTATTTTATAATTTGTCTGTTTTTTAATTAAATTTGTTTTGGTTAGATTTATGTTGTTTATAACGAATGCCATTATAATTTGTTTTATATTTTAAGCTGTCTTTCTTAAATTCGTTTTGGTTAGACATAGCATATGTTGTTTATAACGAATGTCATTAGAACTTGTGTTTTATTGTATGATTTAATTTTTATAGTTTTTAATAGGGGCAACATCTTGGAAAGTGCTATTGGAGCCTTTAGACGTCAGAGATTTAACCCAAAATTAGATGTTGTGTTTAGAGATGATGATGTGGTAAATCCTGGCAAAAATCATCATATTCTGTTTTGTATTATTTTACTGTGTATGTATGTATGTATTTTCACTCTTTATTTGTTTTTTTTTTATTATTATTATTATTTAATTGTATTTATGCAGCAATTTGTGAATACAAATGAAACAGATATTGCCATTAAAAATTGTATCAGCTGCTGACATGCCATAACACTATATGCCAATATTTCATTTACCCACATTTATTTATTTATTTATTTATTTGTAGCGGGTATGTGTTAGTGTAACAAAATTGAAATAATTTCTTGTTGGGGTGTTGGTTACAGTTTTTTTGTTATTGTTTCATTGAAAGGACTAATGTTATTGTATTTCTGTGTTGTTGTTTTTTTCTTCTTCTCAGAATTATCATGGAATTATGGACGGGTATTTTGATTTCCATTTTTCTTAGATTAGAATGTTCATGAGCATTAATTTTCAAAGCTGATTCTGTGATGTATGTGTTTGTTTAGGACTGACTACACACTTCCAGATCAGGAGCTGACTGCAGAAACTCTTACTGATGTTCCCAAACATCTGGGCAACTTGAAGTACCAAGTGTTGGAGAAGATGAAGGACATCTGCCCTTACTGTGAGTACTAGGCTAGTACAAGTAAATTCCTGTAAGAACCGCTGTTTAATATCAGCAAAAATGACTTGTTCCCCTGTTCCCTTCCCTTCAGACCCTGTGGTCCTGAACCCAAATGTAGCTCCACCAAACATCTCTTTGTCAGATGATCTGACCACTGTGACCTCATGTCTTCATCAGCAAGACGAGCCCAACCCTCTTCATCTTCACAGGAGCTGTATGGTGTTGGGGAGTGTTGGATTTGCTGATGGTGTGCACACATGGGACATTGAGGTGGGAGACAGTCGCCATTGGAGCCTCGGAGTGTGTCTTGGGTCAGAGGGAAAGCCTGTTACACAGTCTTTGACCCCAGAAAATGGTTTCTGGGGTCTCAGACGTGATGGAGACTCATACAGATTGATGACAAGTGGATTGTTTAGGTTACAGATAATGGTAAATCCAGACGTAGTGAGAGTAAAACTGGAGCATGCTTACGAGATTAAGTTGGTTCAGGACTCTGTGCAACTGAAATGCTGGAGGAAGGTGAGCTTTTCTGATGCCAGGAGAGATTCATTTATTGCACAATTTGCTAGAGGGCCGTTGGAGAAGAAACTCTTTCCATTTGTGATTTCAGAAGATCAGTCTGTCCCACTGCGTTTTGTCCCAGCTAAAGTTATTCTGAATGTTGAACAGAAACTATCTTTCCTGGAGAGAAATCGAGTCTTGCTCATAGTCTGTTTTGGTTTTAGCATTGTTATATTGATGATTCTGTTAGGAAAGAGTGACCAACAAGGCAGATGAAAAGTAAATGGCTGTTCAGTTACCACAATGGTCTGTTATAATGGTTCAGTCAGCTAAAAAACAAAAGATGTAGTGCATAGTGGGCACAGTGTGCACTTAACAGTTTCTGTTCAACCCTTTCTTATAATTATTTGAAAGACTTTTTACCACACCAGTTTATCATTGTGGTCGAATGATTTCATAGCACTTAAAGTCCTTTATCTTCCTCACAATATCCTGCAGCTCCTCCTCCTCCAGCAGCAGCACATAATTGTTGTGCTGTATCATGTGACCCTCTGAGTCGACTCATGACTCATCATTGCTTATCCTGTTTGACCAGCTCTGCAAAGTCTTGTTAAACAAAAACTGTTGAACAGTTTAGGGTCATTCATATTAATCTTCTGGTTTGTTCGCTAGCTGAAACGTTCATGTCTTTCGCCTTTTCCTCTATTTTTGACTGTCAGTTTTTGGTTTCAATTTTTTGTTTTTTGATCAAGATCAAATAAATAACAAGCACAGCATATGAAGACTCAACTTTGCTACTTTAGTTCTCGATTGTTTTGCTTTATTTTCAGATGCTTGATTCAGTCATGGTTTTCCTCTTGCATTTGCATGACCTATGTAAGAACACGTGTCATACTAACAGGACACTATGCTTAATTGCTGTAGTTCCAACCAATGCTGGACTGGTAATCTGGCAAACCGGGCATTTTCCCAGTGGGCTGACGCACTTTTGGGCCGGTATATATTTTTTTCCGCGCTAAGGACCGGCCCATCATGCAGGGACAGCGGCCCATCACAAAACACTATATAGACAGAGTGAAAAGGCATCTTGCGCCGCCTATGTAAATTTAGCTTAACCTGTCTTCCACTTCTGTCATTGGCAGTTGTGAAATGTACAGAGCAGCTTTATTAAGAACAGGCTTGCTCTGCTGTAAGTGACGCTGGCCAAAGGCAACAGGAAGAAGGAGGAAAGGAGTTTAATCTGTAAGGAGCTTGATAACAGGGAAAACAGAGGAATCTAGCCTTTCTGCGTGTGCGCCCCATGAGTGTAGAATATGTAAACACTTTTTAATAAAACGAAAATGCCAATGCGAATAAACCTAGATTTAAAAATGACTTGACCTTTTGTTCTTATCCAAAACAACAAGATATGATAGGCTATTAACACACACTTTTTTATTTTGTGAGTTTGTAGTATATTCAAATACTTTCAATATTAAACATATCAGTAATCACTGTGTTTAAAAAAAACAAAAACATAATTTATTAACTTGTTCTCTGTCGCCTTCTCTTATTCTTATAAAGGTTGCATTCTTTGAAGAGGTCTTTGATGTTGTGTGAAGATTACTGGCAACATTTTTAATTATAGAAGCCTGTATGTTGTACACAGTTGCATGCTTATTTTTATGAATTGGAAATTACACTTTGACCTTTTATCTTGTGTATATATATATATATATTTTGCCTGGACCAAAAACAAAAAATGCCAGGGCCGATTTTTTTGTCCCAGTCCAGCCCTGGTTCCAACCATACTAATGATGTTTGCAGATGTGCATTTGAACTGATCTGAGATGTCGTTGGTATATAAACCTATGAAAAAACACCAAAATTATGCCAAATTATCATAGAGCATTTCGCAGAATAACAGAATCAGTCTTTCCCAACCCTCGAGACTCCCCAGCAGTTGTTCTCTTATCATGAGACAAACGTAATATAGCATAAATAGGTACATAATTAAATAAAGAGTATATTTAATAGCAGAACATTATCATTGTTAGTTTATTATTAAAAACCATAAGTTTGACCCCTGCATTTCTGCAAGTGACATCATGTGATCTTTTTAAAATTGATTGATTGATTCATTCATTCATTATGCCATGTTAAGCATTTTGCAGTAAGGTAGGAAAACTCTAGGCTACATATAATACATTTTAACAAACTGTATATCGAAAATATACTTACGAAACAAATAAAGCTCTGTAAACATCTTCTTTAAAAAAGTAAAATATGTCATATAAGTATTTGTATTTAGACAGGGTGCATATGTCTGACAGGAGCCTACATGTGAAGTAAGAAGTAAACAACTGTTTTTCCACTGAAATATACCTGGAATATATATAGTCTTTTTAAGATGGCTTCTCAGTTTTGATGTGGACTTGTAGAGTGAGTTGAGGCATCTTGGGTCAATTTGTTTGACATAGCCAAGTGTTGCTTGAGCGGGTTTCTGTTTTTGAACTTATTGTAAATAACGTTGGCACACCAGTGGGAAATCTTCACTTTAGCACTTCTGGAAATAAACTTTCCAAATTTTTGACTCCGTTGTCACGTCACCTCATTTTTACGCCTCCAGCTGCCGGTACATTTGGAGCAGTGGTGCTTATGCTGATTTAAACATCATTAGGGTCCTTTTTTCTACAGCTGGCCCATCACTGGCTCCCTTACAGAAACAAACCTCCTTATGTTGAAAAAGTGAAACACATTTGGCCAGTTTTAATAAACCAAAACATGTTCATTAAACTTAACCAGGTTAAGTTACAGGGAAGTGAATAAATTGAGTTGTTTGGACATTACTATTTCACATAGATTCTTAATAAGTAAATAAATAAATAAATAAAATAAAAACAATTTGGTTGTGTGGAACCACTGTCCATAATTATTTATATGCAGACAATATTTTATTTTTGTTTTGTGAGAATCACCCTCAAACTTAATCTTGAACTTTATTTAAAATGTTTCAAGCCTTTTGTTATCCTCAGATAAATTACAATGAGATGTATGCTGCAATTGTTGGACATGGCATCCTATGTAGAAAAACTAGGTATTGTATATGTCAGGCTAGTCTAGCCAATGTATAGATGCAGTGTACAGTGAAACCTGAGAGCAAGTTTTAGTGTAAAGACCAAATGGTGTTTTGTTGATCAGCAACAGGCTCTTTTTTGTTGGGAAAAAAAAAAAGTGTGACTTATTTACGCTCCCCTTTTCCACTGAAATGGTGCTGCTATTCATGTCAGAGCTGCATGCATTTAGTCATTATTAAAATCCCTAAATATCTACCTGTTCATGTAATACTTTACAGCCATACTTTGGTTTTACATTAAAACAAAAATCTGAGCGCAAGCTGGATACAGAAAAGATCACTGGAAATTTGTACAAATATTTGATAAATACATGGGACATTGAGGTGGGAAACAGTCACTGCTGGAGCCTTGGAGTGTGTCTTGGATCAGAGGAAAGGTCTATTGTGCAAATGTTGAACCCTGCACATGGCTTCTGGGTCTCAGACGTGATGGAGATGTATACAGGTTCCGGAACATTACAGCCACGTTCAAGCTGAAAACGAATCCCCAAGTAGTGCACGTGAAGCTAGGGGTTTTTTATGATAAGAATGGTGGAGGGATGTGAGCTTTTCTGATGCCATATTTGTAATAGCCATTCTGCCTATTTTCACCTGCCTGCAGGGATGAAGCTCTTTCCATTCATGATTCCAGAAAAGCGTTCTGGCCCGCAGTGTATCGTCCCAGCTAAAGTCACTCTGACAAAGAAAATATGATGATATTACCCCAATTTTAAAGTCTCTGCACTGGCTTCCTATTAGGTTCCGTATCAACTACAAAATATTACTTCTTAAGACCCTAAATGGTTCAGCTCCTGCGTACCCAACTAGTCTTCTACCGCGCTACAATCATCACGCTCCCTAAGGTCGCAAAACTCAGGGCTCTTGGTAGTACCTAGAATAGCAAAGTCCACTAAAGGAGGTAGAGCTTTTTCACATTTGGCTCCGAAACTCTGGAATAGCCTTCCTGATAATGTTCGGGGTTCAGACACACTCTCTCTGTTTAAATCTAGCCAAGCATTCACATAATGCATCCCATAATCTTTTACTGCAGTTATATCTGATCAATTGCACATTATTAATCTTTAGCTTTGGTTGAACATATCCTCTTTGCTTGGTTTGAACAGCAGCTACGCTAATTATGTTCCTATTTGTTCTCTGTTTCTGCCACGGGATTGACATCCTGTGGTAACTAGGAATTACACAAGCTTCAGTCTGGATCAAGAACACCTAAGAAGAGATGATGATGCCAACCCCTCGGAGGACTTTAGATGATATCAGCCCTGAAACACCATACATCACTACTGAATTTTACTACAGTGATTTGATTGCAACATATAATCATTACTGTTAACATTGTACAAATTGTACAAACTTTAATTTAACAAACTTTAATTATTGTACAAACTTTAATTTGCTGTAAAGCTGCTTTGAAACGATATGTTACGTGAAAAGCGCTATACAAATAAACTTGACTTGACTTGACTTGACAATTGAGCAGGTTGATAAGGAGAGGTCTTTGCCAGAGAGACATAGAGACTCAACAAAGGTGCGATGGAATGTGTTGTTTCTTGCTTTTTCTTACTTTTCTTGTTTTTCTTACTTGTGGTGCTGTGCATTTTTGTAATGTGTCATCTAATATACTGAGTCATAAACTGTTCATAAATCAACCAACTGTAGTTCTACAAAGCTTGTTATTCACATAAGGAATAAAAAGACATAAACACTTCACATAAACACTTCTGTTGGCTTTTGCACTACACTATACAGAGAATTATCCACTTAATAATCTTTATTATTCAAATTGTTAAAAACACTCCCTGAGTCTGGAGTCATATGTTACAGAGCTGAGAAAAGAAAAGGAATTATTTTGGATTAATTTGTTAATTTTTTTTATCTGGGTGCAGTTAATATGGGCTGGCACAGTTAGATACAAACTAAAGTGTCAAATAGTATAATAAATATTGACAAATGTAGTGTGCACTTCCAAATGATAGATTCAAGACGGCAGGTTTATTGACTGCGTCAACGCTGACAGGGTAGATAAAGCAACCATCTTGCATATAATACATACATATTAAATCATCTATTATTTATTTAATTGTATAAAAATACCCTATTTAAAAAAAAAAAAAAAAAAAAAGCACTCTTTTTGTAAACTAACCATACATTTCACACATTTAAGGGTGTTTCTTCAACTAGGGGCACTTTTAGCCTTGTGAAGTTGAATAAAAAAAAAAAAACTTTGGGGAGTGCAGACTTGTTAAAGTTAAAAAGCTGTAAAAATGTAAACCAAAAAAGTTAGAGAAGTTTAAGTTTATTGAAATGATTTATGAACTTTTTAAAAAATATATAAAATGTATATTTTATAAAAACATTTTGAAGTAAACAACACAGAAATTGAAAGAAAACCAAAGCCATAAATCTAAACAAGTTGTGTTCCAAATTTGAGGTTAATATCTCAAAAAAAAAAAAAAGCTTTTAGTACGATTTTGTTTTGCAGAAAACAGGAATAAAGCAAGGAGTTTGCTTTATATGCCAAACTAAAGTGTAAAAGTAGTCTACACAAGCCTATTTACAAAAATTGCATCATTTTATAGTTAAATGGAATCGCATTTTTAATGGGTTTCAATGAGGACATTTTTGTCAAAAAGGTGCTGAGGGGAACTTTTTTTGTGTAAAATAGATTTATTACAGGAAATGAGTGTGAAATTTTAAAATGTAACCATACATGTGATTTCCACAACAGAGGGCAGTGTGGTGGAAATGACATTTCTGTAGTTTTTTGTGAACAAATGGAAGATAGCTTCATTGATTAGCTTTGAATTAATACTTAGCTTTTCATGTATGCAAAATACTCTTATTAAACTTATTATTATTATTATTTTAATTTAACTAAAAACTTTTTAAAAACACCCTTGAAGGTTTGGAAATGACGTAGAATAAATATATTAACTGATCAAGCGACATTTACCTTGATTTTTCTTCATTTGTTGTTGATGGAAATTTAAATTCCCACCATCTCCAGCATGTGCTCCGATGACTTTAAACATTCCCATTGAAAACACCTCAACAATCTTTCACACAAACTTTTTAAAGGGACATTTCTGCGTTGTGGTGGAAATGACACCAATACCGTGTGACAGCTATTTTTTATATAAAAAGTAATATTGATAGTGGTCTCACATTAAATACTATGCATTTTATTTCTTTTACTAGGGCTTAATTCAGGTACATTAATAGTTACCAGATAAGTCATATTCTTAAACTGCATTTTCATTGTTGAAGTTTAAAAGTCTGGGTGTGCGACAAGGAGAAAACAGTGATTTTGACACCTATAAGGAGGTTAGAAAGTATGAAAAAAATCATAATGGAAAGGTAGTACTTTTTAAAAGCGGTTTTATTGTTAGTTTGGCAAAGAAAGAGGATTTTGTCCAAAATTATATGTATTTTTAAAATTCTGATCAAAGAATATAAAAGTGCCCGTATTCTAAGAATCACCCTTAAATGTGACATCTTGCATTTTTATATAAGTATTCTGATGTCTTATATAAGCACACTTCAACAACATAAAGACATCCATATCACAGACATCATAAAGAGTGCGGCTTTAAGGACAAAAGTTCTGGAACTAGCCTACTGACCTAAAAACAGCTACAAAGCACACCTTCTCTGAGAATGTGATGAGGCTCTGCGCCACTAGAGGGAGTAATTTTTTGTTATTATAATAAAACAAGACCAACCTCTTTAAACAGGTGACTAGAAACGAACATAAATAAAGGAGGCAAAGAAGAGACGCCATTTCAGGTATTTAAACGGCTGCATATGTTGTGGTAAGTTCAGGACTGATTCTTAACGTAACCATGCAGCCATATAAAATCAGCCGCTATTTGAGTTTTTTTTTTTTTTTTTTACTTTACAGTGCATGAAATTTCAATAGCGGAACAGTGTATTTTGCCGGTTTAACAGCTCTGACCAAAATGGCAGTAACGTTGACGTGTAAAGTGCTTTGGTAACAAACAAACAAACCGAAAGCCGTTGTGTGCAATTGTTTTATAGTCGCTGCAGGAGCGTCCAAACTCGATCGGTCCTGGAGGGATGCTGTCCAGCTTAGTTTAGCTCCAAGCTCAATTAGATATACCTGAACCAGTTTATTAAGCTTTTACTACGCATGATGGAAACTAACAGGTGTTGTACCGAAATCCGACCCCCCTGAAAATCGTACTCCCCTCGCGTGCACGCGCCTCACTCATATGCGCGGTTCAGCGCCTTTAAACGCATTACTTTTCAAATGTTCCTCACAGCAAGCACCAAGGTGCCCACATGGAAGTATTGTAGACATTTAAAGTAATGAGCAGAAATTTAATTCGTGTGTAAAATTGTTGCAACGATCGACGTAAAACACGGTAAACTGTCGAGACAGGGTTAAGAATAAAGCTGCCAGTTGCCAAAGTGAAGTTATTCAATTCACATTACAATGACTATCCCAACAATGACTATCCTAAGATGTAGGTCGTATTTGCGGCAACCCTGTTCTTGGAGATCTACAGGTGTTTGTTTGGTTTTTTTTTAATGCTTTATTTAGTAACACTTCACACAACATGTCTAAAAATAATAACAGCAAGAATCAAAAATATGATAAATATAGCAATAATAATAAACAAGAAAGCAAAACAAAAATTAACTATATTCAAAGGGGTACTGAAAACAGATCCATATCTCTAATTACAAAACAAATATAAGAGTCCTTAAAAAGGATAACATTTCAAGGCTTTATAACAATCCATAGTCTTTTTGGGCTTGGCATTCCTTACACCCTCCAATGTTTTAAAATGGTGACAAAGCTCAAACCTAAAATGCACAAAATTAGGTGTACTTTTTGGTCATCAACATTTATGAATGTAATATTTCCCAAACATGATAAACAAATTAAGAACAAAACAAATTTTCTTCTCTAAAGGCTTATCATAACAAAATATTCTTGTCTTCCAGTGTAATTTCAATTCCGATCTCCTTAAAGAAGACCTTAAAATCATTCCAAAACAATTTCGTACAAATACAATCAACAAAAATATGACAAATACTTTCATCATCGATTTTACAAAACCCACATTTTAAGTCAGTGTCATTCTTAAATCTTTTTATAACCATATTTACCGGATAAATATGGTGCATAATTTTAAATGAAACCTCACAAATCTTATTGGTGATACAGTATCTTCTGGAGAGCATAAAAGCCTTCTCCCAATTAATGTCTTGGAAGCAGGAATTCCAGAATCTTTTAGCTGGAGGAATTCTAAAAGGCCTACAAATCTAAGAAAATTATTGTTGCATTTTCTATCAAGAATACCCACTCCCTCTAACTTTAAAATTAAATCAATAGCTACATTCAAATCAACGACATCAGTAGCATGCAACAATTGGAGAAGACCAGAAGGTATGGCACCAAAGACAACTGCATAGTCCTTTGCAGAAATTAGAATTTTGATTTTATCTAAAAATCCTCCATAAGAGAGTAAACGACCATCATGGCGAAGCAACTGTGTCACCAATAAAATATTATTCCTAAACCGATGTTCAAAAAAAGTGTTTTATTCTTATATTTAATATCTTTATTATTCCAGATCAAACATCTGTGGGGAGAAAATTTGTGTTTGTACAACAGTAAGATAATAGAGCTTGCCTATGAAAGTTTGAACGCTTAATAGGGGTTTTGTTAATATCAAAATTGCAACTGAGGAGAAATCAAATACCACCAATCTGATCAAAAACTAAATTTGGAATATAATACCATAATTTATTATTAGACTTTATACAATTCTGAATCCATCTGACTTTAGAAAATAGTGTTTGCATTCAAAGTCAATAATGTTTGAACCACCTTGATAATATAAATTACCTAATGCATCTCTGTTTAAGTAATGTGGCCTATTTCTCAGAATAAAATTGTACATTTTCTCATTAACTTGCATAATAACTGATTTTGGTGCATCCAGTACTATTGCTGTATAAGCTAATCTTGACAGTCCTTCAGCTTTTGATACCAATATCCTCCTAGTCAAAGATAAATCTCTAATTAACCAAGCATTAAGTTTCTTTTGTACTTTATCAAATAATGGAAGATAATTTAAATGGAGATCTACAGGGTTGGGCACCCCTGTGTAGATCCTGTGACAATACTCTCAAAAATAATCTCAAAACAATACATTTATTTATTTATTTTTAAATGCTGTTTTTGTATGTATAATATTTTGAAACTATCAATAGTGGATATTCATTATGTTGCACCAACAGGAGAAATGAAAAGTGGTGTAGTTGTAAACTTGCAAAAGTAACTTGTGCCTTTAACTGAAGTTGATGTGTGTTACATTGAACAAAGTACACACTGCACTTGTATTGCGTTCAAATTTCCACATCAGCACTAAAACTACTGAAATACTTAACTTTTGTAAACTGTTGTAAAACAAAGTTGTGTCCAGATTTTAAGTTCCTGCTGTAACAAGCATTAAAAGCTGAACAAAGCATAACAAATAAGTACTTGAATGTTCCTGAATTAAAACAAAAAAACAGCAGCAACCTAATTTTAAATTCTACATAAGTCAATTAAAAACTGTAAACAATCACACACATAAACACTGAACAGGAACATAGCTGCTAGTTCATTTGACGGCACAACTGTTTTGCTGGGCTGAACTGCGGTTGTGCTGCATTGAGTTTAATGTGTAATACACTGATGTGCCTACAGTGAACTATAAATAACTGATCTTCAGCTGTTCTGCAATTCTGCAGCAGATTACAAGTGTACTTATGGTGTGTTTTATTCAATGAATAGTTTTAAAATTATTATTCTGTCATCATTTACTCACCCTCAGAACATAATTTATTTGTCATGTATTTAAGTAGTTTCTTCTTTCTTTTTCTTTTTTAACAAATGCGAGTAGGATGACACTGCCTCCAAAATGAGTCTCCATAACAGCACAGATAATGAGGGCACTGCCTCTGAAATGAGTTCTTCATCTGCTGGATCCAGCTGTGTGTCTGTAAAGAGTGATCATTCCAGGAAGGATCCTCCTTACTTGAATAAAGGAACAGTGAACTCTGATCCCAGGTAAAATGCTAGGTATTGTTTCCATCTTGCAGGTGCTTTTCCAAACTGACTTTCAGTGGACTGTAGAAGCTTAAGCTTAAGTAAATCTTGTTTTATTGCACATCACAGAGAGGCACAAAATCGTGTTTCTCAGGCATGGTCACTGTTCTTCCCCTTTGGAACAACCAAGAAAAATCTGTTTGCTTTTCTGTGAGCACTTGACTGAATTATGTTAACCCCCCTCTGTCTCCTTTTTTTGTTTTTTAATTCTGTACTCTTACTTTTGTTTACCCAAAAAGTAAGTTAGCGTTTACTCACCCTGGTGTCCGTCTAATGCTGTATGCCCCTTCTTACTTTTTCAGACCACAAATGATTTATTTTTTTTTAAAATGTCCCCTGTGTGCCCTGTGTGGCAGTGAATCGTAATCAACAGCAAGCTTTAAAAAAAAAAAAAAACACAGAAGTGTCAAAGAATGACGTAGATGTATGTTATTTATTCTAAGTGTTTTAGGGGTTTGCAGTTTTGCTTGTTTGTTTTTCCCCCTCATTTGTAAGTAATTTTGAATAAAAGTGTCCCTTAAATTAATTATTTTTAAGGGAAAATAGTGTAAATCTACAAGTGCATTGAAGCTATACAGCAGAGGTCTTCAAGCCTGTTCCTGGGGACCCACTATCCTGAAGAGTTTAGCTACAACCCTAATCAAACACACCTGAAGCGGCCAATCAAGCTCCTCAAGTCTGCTTGCAAATTGCAGGCAGGTGTGCTGAAGCCGGTTGCAAATAAACTTTCCAGGCAAGTGGGTCCCCATGAGCAGGGTTGAAGACCTCTGCTATACAGTAAGACAGGAGCCAGTGCTTAAAGGGTTACTCCACCCCAAAATGAAATTTTGTCATTAAACACTTACCCCCATGTCATTTTTGCTGCTATTTTCTTTCTTTTTTTCTTGAGGGGGGAAATGCATGACTTGATCAGATCTGAGCCATCCTCTACACCCCACTATCAGAAATGCATTAATCAGGAAAACACTGAAATAGCCTTGCAGACACACAGACTGGAGACTGGAGACCTGCAGAGAGTCAAAGACCAGCACAAAACCAGCATGAAAAAAAAGTACAAAAGATTATTTGAGGGAGTCAAACCAGAAAAGACCCTCCTGAACAGGATCTACACACAGCTCTACATCATAGAGGGAGAGAGTGAAGGAGTGAATGAAGAACATGAGGTTTTACAGATGGAGAAAACAGCCAGAACAAAACACTCACAAGACACTCCAATCTACTGCAATGACGTTTTTAAAACCTCACCTGAACCAGGATGTGAGGAGAAAGAGCAAATCAAGACTGTTCTTACTAAAGGCATCGCTGGAATCGGAAAAACTGTATCTGTGCAGAAGTTCATTCTGGACTGGGCCGAGGGAAAAGCCAATCAGGATGTAGATTTCATGTTTGTGCTTCCATTTCGAGAGCTGAACTTGATCCGAGATCATCAGTACAGTCTTCACAGACTTCTGCTGGACTTTCATCCTGAACTTCAAGATCTGGACTCAAAGATTTATGAGGAGTGTAAAGTTGTGTTCATCTTTGATGGTCTGGATGAAAGCAGAATCACACTGATGTTTTCATATGATCAGAAAGTTTGTGATGTGACTGAGACTTCATCAGTGAGTGTGTTGATGTCAAACCTCATGAAAGGAGAGCTGCTTCCCTCTGCTCTCATCTGGATCACCTCCAGACCAGCAGCAGCCAATCAGATCCCCTCCAAATACATCAACCGTCTGACAGAAATTCAGGGATTCACTGAGACTCAGAAGGAGGAATATTTCAGGAAGAGAATCAGTGACCAGCATCAAGCCAGCAGAATCATCTCACACATCAGAAGAACAAGAAGCCTCCACATCATGTGCCACATCCCCGTCTTCTGCTGGATCTCATCCACTGTGCTTCAAAAGCTCCTAAAAGAAGATCTGAGTGCAGAAATCCCCCAAACTCTGACTGAAATGTACATCCACTTCCTGCTGATTCAGATCAACATGAGGAATCAGAAGTATGAAGAGAGAGATCCAGAGAAACTCCTGCAGTCCAACAGAGAAATGATTGTGAAACTTGCTGAAGTGGCTTTCAAACAGCTGATGAAGGACAATGTGATGTTCTATGAGGAGGACCTGATTGGGAACGGCATAGACGTCACTGATGCCTCAGTGTATTCTGGGATTTGCACTGAAATCTTTAAGGAGGAATCTGTGATTCATCAGAGGAAAGTCTACTGCTTCATTCATCTGAGCATTCAGGAGTTTCTCGCTGCTTTCTATGTGTTTTACTTTCATGTAACTTCAATTATGGAGGGACTGATAAATTTTGCTTCAGTACAAATTTTGCTTAAAGGTGCAGTAGATCAAGCCCTCAAGAGTACAAATGGAAACCTGGATCTGTTCCTGCGGTTCCTGCTGGGCATCTCACTGGCGTCCAATCAGATACTCTTACAGGATCTACTGACACACACAGAGAACAGCTCAGAGAGCATCAGAGAAACCACACTGTATATTAAAGAGAAGATCAGAGATGGACGTAGACTCTCCACTGAAAGATCCATCAATCTGTTCCTCTGTCTGCTGGAAGTGAAAGATCAGACTCTGTCCAGAGAGATTCAGGAGTTTGTGAAATCAGACAAACACTCAGAGAAGAAACTCTCTCCTGCTCACTGCTCAACAATCGCCTACATGCTTCAGATGTCAGAGGAGGTGCTGGATGAGCTGGACCTCAAGAAATACAACACATCAGATGAGGGGAGAAGAAGACTGATACCAGCTGTGATCAACTGCAAAAAAGCTCTGTGAGTGTTTAATCCATGATTTACAGTAAATAATCCTTTCTAAATATAATTACAGTTTATGTTGTGTCAAATAATTTGTTTAGTTTTTGTGTGCTTTCACACTCGCACTTTTGGTGCGCACCCAGGTTCAGATTCGTTTGGATGATGTCAATGCTGTCCACTTAAAAAGGGTGGTCTGGGGTACGGTTCATGTAAACTCCAGTACGGTTTGCTGCTGATATGAATACAATCATACCAAAATGTGAAAGTGAACCACCATTAATAATGTATTATTTGATAAAATGTATGTGTGTGTGTGTGTGTGTGTGTGTGTTTCACTCATTTTCCTGACGAACGTGACTGATGCACTGCAAGTAGAGTGCTGTATATGTCATTTCTGTTCACCTTCAGCAGACTTTAGAGCATTTGCAGTATATTTGTAAGACTGACGTTAGGTGCCATTATGTAATAAAGTTTTGAAAACAAAACTAACATTTCAAAAACTCTATATATATGTAAGTGAAGGGAGCAATGTTATGTATATTGCTGCCTTCTCCTGTGCCATCGTTACTAAGCATGATGGCATGATGACGCAAACGAACCATGGTTCTGACCCAAATAGAATAATATGAACACAGTACAGCAGGGGCGGGGGGAGGGGGAAGCAATCAAACTCGGTTTCGGACCAGGTAATCGAACCAAATTCATTTTCTGTTTGTTTATGTAAGGACAGCTGTACAAAGGGTTTAGTAATTTAATTATTGTGTTCTCTCTCTTTCAGTTTTGCTGACTGTAATCTCTCAGATCAGCATTGTGAAATTGTGTCATCAGCTCTACAATCCTCAAACTCTGTCCTGAGAGAGCTGGATCTGGGTAACAATGACCTGCAGGATTCAGGCGTAAAGCTGCTCTCTGTTGGATTGAAGAGTCCAAATTGTCAGCTGGAGATACTGAGGTATGTCAGATTTGATCTTGGATATCATGAATGCTCAGAAATTGTAAAATTTTACACACTGTAAAAAGTGGGCATTCCTGGTGCCAACACTTATTTTTCCAGAACGAGGAAAAAAAGATTGGATGGGGAAAGCTCTGACTTTGTGTGGACGGGCCCTTAATATCTTATTTAATGTCCTGTTTTGTAGATTATCTGACATATTTGTGTGTGTGTGTGTGTGTGTGTGTGTGTTATGTATTCCTCTATAGGTTGTCTGGCTGTATGGTGACAGAGGAAGGCTGTGGTTATTTGTCTTCAGCTCTGAGTTCAAACCCCTCACACCTGAGAGAGCTGGATCTGAGCTACAATCACCCAGGAGAATCAGGAGTCCAGCTGCTCAAACACAAACTGGAGGATCCAAACTATAGACTGCAGATACTCAAGTATGTGGGGCAGTAATGGGGTTTTACACAAGATCACTAATGCTGATAAGCAGTGTTAATATGTATACACAATATAGTCAGTGATTTGGAGGAAACAAAACCTTGTTGTAGCTGTAATGTATCACACACAAGGGATTAGACTGTCTCAGTTTTCTCTCTTCTGTGGAACGAGAAGAAGCCTTCAGCTCACTCTGTCCTTGATGTTTCTGCTCCTGTTTATTATTGACCTAGTATCTGTGTCTGAATTTGTGTACTTGCTTAAGAACAGACTGATTTGTTTTATATTTTTAATAGAATAAATTATTTTTTTTTTTAAAAAAAATGACAAAGCTTTTTGTAAGCAATCATTTTCAACCCAAATGACACCAAGAAAGCTTTAAGAAAACTGATCAGAAGCGTCAACAGTGTATGGTCTTTCATTAGGCTAGCCCAGGGGTAGGGAACGTTGATCCTCAAGAGCCATGTCCCTGCAGATTTTAGCTCCAACCCTAATCAAACACACCTGAACAAGCTAATCAAGGTCTTCAGGATACAGGTTGGCATGTTTTTTTTTCAGGGTTGAAAATAAAATCTGCAGGGACATGGCTCTCGAGGATCAACGTTCCCTACCCCTGGGCTAGCCCCTTTTTCCCCCAAAAAACAATTACATTTAAATTATTGTAACTAACCCTAACCCTAACCCAAGTATCTGTGTCTGAATTTGTGTACTTGCTTAAGAACAGACTGATTTGTTTTATATTTTTATTCAATTAAAAATTACGAATAAAATAAATGCGTGTGTATGTGCCTAATTTGCATTTTTGTGGATATATTTTTTATTTTATTTTTAAATAATTTTAATGTAACAGTATTTATTGTCTTTTTATTATCAGTTCAGTGTATCAAATACATTTTAATCTATATAAATAAAATTTCATAAGAAATACTATATTTTTTGTCAGCAACCTACATATGGATCCTGTTGTTTGCAGCCAAAATTCTAAGACTTATGGTGTAACTTGGGTTTACAAAAAAGCTTTCAAGAACAAACAGTGCAGAACTTTATTTATTCTTTAAAATGAATAAAACAATTCAGTATGTTCTCAATACATAAACAATGTTTATACACATAACAATGCAACAACTACATGAAATAAATACAACTAGATGGAAATGGAACATATTAAATTTAATAACTTTGATATTTTGAGACTTTTGCTTTTTAAACTGTTTGAACAATTAATTTTGTGTTTAGTCACTTGGTCTTCAATTTATCCTCACTCCGTTATGGGTGCTGTTGCTTTTTTGAGCTGCTGTGTCTTTGGTGTTCTGTAGCTATTAATTTATTAGACTTAATATAATCAATCATTTGTCATGGTTTCTAATTGTCTCTTTCTAGTGTGGATAATGGAGAACATTTCAGAATCACACCAGGACTGAGAAAATGTAGGTCTTTTCTCTGACACACACCCACAACCCCATACACATTTGTTTGACTATATTATTACAAGTACATTGCTTAGACGTCCGTTGATTTTAAAACGGGTTAATGATATTTTCTATAGCCTAACCCAACCCCTTCCCCTAAACCTATCCCTCACAGAAACATGGGCAAAACACTAGATTTGAAGGGGTCATGAACTGCCTTTGTTTTGTTTTTTTTTGTTAGTTTTTTTTATTTTGCACTGTTCTCTGATGTCTACTTATAATGTTATCAAGATTTTTACATTAAAAAACAGAATAATTTAGAATAAGCTATTTTCTGTCCTGTTTTTAACCCAAGTTAAGAAATATTTAGTCAAAGGTTCTTTAAAGAACCATCTCTTTCTTACTTTTTAATAATCTGAAGAACCTTCTTTTGCCACAAAGAACCCTTTGTGAAACAGAAAGGTACTTTAGATGTTAAAGGTTCTTTATGGAACCATTTAAACAAAAACGTTTCTTCTATAGCACCGTGAAGCACCTTTATTTTTGAGTGTATGGGTAATTGTAAACGAAAATGAAAAATGAAGTAAACTAAGGACCACGTTATAGGACAGAGAAATAAAGTTCATCCACTCTTTCCTAATTTTGGGATCAGAAGGAATAATTTTTCCACGAAAAAAGTGGTGCTTATCTACAGTATTACATCATAGAGTAGAACATGCCAAAATCTGTCAGTTTGGCAGACTGCCCTTCAATATTAGCCGTTTATGGACAACAAATATTTAAGTTATGAAAATTACACAGTGTTTTTATAGTAAAGTGACCTCTTATATGTCAAAAGTTACTATGTTACTCAGTCCATGACCCCTTTAAGTAAATATATGATTTGGCCAATTTATAAGCCTTTTTAGCTAGTGAGGTCCAGTAAAATGTCCTCACTAGTTGATTGTCATAATATTTCACAATACACCCACACAGAGTTCTAAAAATGTCCTTTGTGTTTCTCTCTTGTTGTTTTCAGATGCATGTGATCTCACCCTGGATCCAAACACCATAAACGCTCAACTCGTGTTGTCTGATGAGAAGAGGAAGATCATACATGTGACAGAGCCACAGTCGTATCCTGATCACCCAGAGAGATTCGATGCCTGTGAGCAGGTTCTGTGTGAAGAGCCTCTGACTGGACGCTGTTACTGGGAGGCTGAATGGAGCGGGAAGGGCGCTGAAATGGTGGTGTCATATAAAGGCATCAGGAGGAAAGGAGTGAGTGATTGCTGGTTTGGATACAATGACAAATCCTGGAGTCTGTACTGTTGTGCTAATGAATTCACTATCTGGCACAAAAATGTGAGCAATAATATACCCTTCCCTTTATCCTCTACTAAAGTAGGAATTTATCTGGACTGGTCAGCTGGCACTCTGTCTTTTTACAGCATCTCTGACACACACACACTCACACACTTACACACATTCAACACCACATTCACTGAACCCCTCTATGCTGGATTTGCAGTTTATGCTGATTCTTCAGTGTCTCTTCTAAAAGATTAAACTTTCTGTTTTTAAATGGCTTACATTTCTCTAAATCCAGCCAACAGAACAATTAAACGTTGAATGGTTTAAGCTATTAAGTCTAGATATTAGGTTAAATTAAAGGTTAACTTATAATTAATATAGTAATATGGCAGTAGTGAAGTATATTAGAAGATAAATGAGTGGGACGCCTATAGGCTTACTTCACCATATTACAAATAAATCCTAATCTAATCATGACAAACTATATATCATTGGAAAGACTCCTAAATAGACATTTGACCACTGTTTTGTGTTACAAATTATGCAGACAAAGTAATAGATTAATTTATGACAAGAGTGCGCCTCAAAAAAGTTTTCAAAAAAAGAGTTCACAAGACTTTCTTTGTTGCCTTTTACTCTGTCATGCTTTATAAATAATATTAAATTATATATCAGTAGAAAACTTAAAATCTCATAATTCATCCTTTGAAAACCATTTTAAAATCAGACATTGCTTTACCATGGAAAATGGACATCAAAATCATATTACAAAATGTTTTCGTTCATAAATTATAAAAATATACGTTTGGATAGGGCATTTTCACATCTATGTTAAAAAAAATGGAGTGACAGTTAAAGGGTTAAGTAATAATAATAATTTGTAACTACATTTATTGTAATGTGTGTGTATTTAGAATGTTTTATTATAAATACGTTAACCATTATTTTTCATGCGCTTTAGTTCCGTAACATGTCTTCTTTCAGACTAAGGGAAAGAATAAATCCAAAATACACATTTCCATATCCATCTACGTATAGATTTCAATTTGTTAGATATCCGTTTGTCTTGTATCCAAACCCTGGTCAGCAAAGCTTCTTTTTTTCTGGTACCCCTGTATTAAAAATCTTAATAAGTCAAGAAGTTGATTGAGAAAAGCAGAGTTTATTGAATAATCATAGACTGAAACATCCCAAATCCAAGTGTCATTATACCATAAAATAATAGCAATGGAAAATTACTGCTTCACAACAATGTCTACTGATGATAAAAACCATGCAATGGAGACCTTCTCTGATCTCTTACTCATGAAGACATGTATCCCTTAAAACCCCACATCATAAGACTAAACAACAATGGAAAAATAATCTGAAATGTAATATAAATGAGTCATCAATTAAATGACTGGTTTAAATGATTATTCTAAATGATCGTATGATTAAATGGAATAATAAAATGATTAAATGAGTATAAATGAATGATTATAAAAGAAAGAAAATAAATCAACACAGATGTATGGTTGCTCTCTTGAAGTAACACATGCAATGAAGAATCCTTTAAACCCTCAAATCGTTACAGGGTTTTTTGTTTTTTTCTCAAATAATTTTGAACTTTTGACTTTATTCAGTGTTTTAGACGTGTGTTCTTTATTAAATGTATGCAAATGCATGCATATTTAGTTAGTTTAGTTGAAATGTTTAAACCGTATTTGCAAACTGTAAACTGTACATGTAAACTGATTTTACATCATTAGAGTCCAGGGAACAGGTAGAACAACTTCACAAGGGTTGTCCTGTCCATACAAGGCAATAGTTTCTGCTTCACGTCTTTGAATCCTGGGTGATTCACCATGCGTGAGGTGATCTATAACAAAAGATCATATTTGGATATGAAAAAATATTTTAACTGAGCAAAATCAAAGAAATAGTTTTGTCTTTTAGCTGGAAAAAAGCAAACCAATTTACCTTCCTGAACAACTCCAGTATTTCATATTTATAAGCAGATGTACTAAACGTATCAACTATGTAATTGATAAAAAAACTTTCGTTGTCAGGACTCCTGTACGCATAGACATCTGTGGAGATAATGCATTGTTAAGTCATACAATAAAGTACAAAGCAAACTTTAAATCTTTGCTGATTATTAAAGAAACACTGGCTGTTTTGGATGATCTTTCATCAAACATTTGAGTTTCATCAGTTCACTGTGACTTTCTTCTTTTGAGAGTGAATCAACCATAAGCTAGAAAGAAAATGTACTCTGTTACTAACGTAACCTCAGTTCCCTGAGATACGGGAACGAGTACTGCGGCATAAGCCGCTATGGGGGAAAACATGTTTTTCTCTGAAGACTGAAGCACTTTTCAATAACGCAGTTTTAACTGCAGGACTATTGGCCAGATCAGTGATAACTGAGCGAACCAATAGCCGAGCAGCGGTGCTGCGCACACCTATGGCAAAGCAGCCCGCCGAATTCTCGCACGATCCCGCCAAAATGGGTGGGGTAATCGGCTATATAAGTGGGCACTTTGTGGTGTGAATCAGATCCTTATGAAGCGAGGACTGATGCGGCAGGAACGCAGTACTCGTTCCCGTATCTCAGGGAACCGAGGTTACGTTAGTAACCGAGTACGTTCCCTTTCGATACTTCACCTGTACTGCGGCGTAAGCCGCTATGGGGAACCAGTATAATCCCGCCGTGCTAGCGGGGACGACAAGCGATTCTAGACGTTAGCCTCAAGACTAAGAGGTCATGACCGATGTCAGTCCAAGGGGTACAGCCTCGGCACTCCTGAGAGGGCTAAGAACGCACCTGTATAAGGGGTAAACAGAAAGGATCTGGGACTGAAGGGCTGGGATCTCTAGGTTATAGGATCTAATAAATGTAGACGGAGAGGCCCAGCCTGCTGCCTCACATATATCTAATATGGCTATGCTGCTATACCAAGCTCAAGATGAGGCCATGCCCCTAGTCAAATGGGCTTTAACTCCTAAGGGGCAAGGAAGGCCCAAGGAGGAGTAGGCTAGCATGATAGCCTCGACTATCCATCTGGACAGTCTCTGTTTCATGACCGAACGTCCCTTGGAGCAGTCTCTGAAACATACAAAAAGATGTTCCGACTGCCTGAAGGTGGCGGAACGCTCAACATAAGTCCTGAGGGCCCGAACGGGGCAGAGGAGGACTAAGTCCTGGTCTTGCTCTGACGGAGGAAGAACCGGGAGTGTTATAATCTTGGGCTCTAAAAGGAGTCACAGGTACTTTTAGGTACGTGGGTCTTGGCTTCAGGGCAACCTTGGAGTCGTTAGGCCCGAATTCCAAACAGAAAGGACTCACTGAGAGCGCCTGTAAGTCACCCACTCGTTTCACCGATGCTAAAGCAAGTAGCAGAGCGGTCTTGAACGTTAAAGGGCGCTCTGCTACTAGCGGTTCAAATGGGGCTCCTTTAAGGGCCCTCAGTACTGTAGGCAGGTCCCAAGAAGGGACCGTGAGGGGTCGAGGAGGTTTTAGTCCCCTGGCACCCTTCAGAAATCGAACAACCAAGTTGTTACTGCCCACTGACTGTCCCGTTATAGGAGCATGGAATGCTGCTATGGCCGCTACATAGACCTTAAGAGTAAAGGGCGATCGGCCCTTCTCTAACATCTCTTGCAGAAAGACAGTATCATAGATACATCGCAAGAGGTAGGATCTGAGTTACGGGCTGCACACCAGGCTGTAAAAACAGACCATTTAAGGCCATAGAGGCGTCTCGTAGATGGTGCTCTGGCCTGAAAAATAGTGTTTAGGACATTCTCGGGGAGGTCGTTAGGCTCCCGTCGAGAGGCCACACATGGAGGGCCCACAGGTCCAGTCTGGGGTGCCAGATTGTTCCGTTCACCTGAGAGAGGAGATCTCATCTCAGGGGGATGGGCCATGGGGCTGCAGACAGTAACTGTGTTAGGTCTGCCAGCCAATGCTGGTTTTTCCAGAGTGGGGCCACTAACAGAACCTTGCACATGAGCTGCTCTCAGAGAGGGCAGATGGACCTGAGCCCATTCCAGAAGGCCCTTCACCATGGTGAAGAGGCGTCTGGACTATAAGCCTCCCTGGTAATTTATATAGGATACCACCGCCATACTGTCCGAGCGGACTAAGACGTGATGACCCTTCAGTTCCGACAGGAAGGTCTGAAGGCCTAAACATACTGAAATCACAATCAGGGAAACGCCCTTCTTCAGCCACTGAGACTCTTTCCAAGGGGCGAGGGCTGCAATGCAGGCTCGATCCACCTTGATACAGAGGCGTCCTTGACACCAAGCGTGGGCTGGAACTTTTGGTCTTAGCCAATACTGAAGGCGAATCTCAAGAACGGCCTGTGATGGGGGCAATCTGGATGTGAAAGTAAGCATCTTTCAGATCCAGCGAACAAAACCAGTCCCCTATGCGAACTTGCGAGAGGATCTGTTTTGTTGTGATCAGACGTCATTCAGATCATTCAGACGTCTGAGATCTAAGATGGGTCTGAGACCTCCATCTTTTTTGGGCACCAGGAAGTAGCGGTTATAAAGCCTGACTCACGTTGGGCTGGGGGAACGGTTTCTACGGCTCCTTTCACCAGCAGTCTGTGAACTTCGGTGCGTAGGACATCTCTGTTCTCGCTGCGAACCACAGTGTGGATGACGCCGCCGAACCGCGGGATGGGGGCGGCGAGCGAACTGCAGCGAGTAACCTCGAGTTACAATGTCCAAAACCCATTTTGACACTCCGGGGATGGCCTGCCAGGCCTCGACCCGGGCGGCAAGGGGTGTAATGAGATCGGGTGCTCAACCCAGATCGTCTACTGAGACCAATGGAAGAGGAATTTTGCTCTCTTTTGAAAATGTTTGTGAATGTTTATTTGGCTTGCCATAGCAACGGCATTTTGTGTCAGCGCGCTTGTAGCGGACCTGAGTGACACACCGTTCATCACAAACTTGGCGGCCTCTTTTTCATTCACTTCTGATCTGCCTGAAAGATCAAACTACTCAACGAAAACGTGAGGCGCCGATCCTCATGTGTAAACACAACGGCAGGTCAAAGGCATTGTGGCGAGTGATACACGCGGGGGCTTTGCCGGCGCTAATTCACTCAATTTGATCGCGAGTCTGCAGTTTCTACCTCCAAAGTAAATGGGAGAAGAGAAACGAGAGAGCGAGAGAGGCGTGACACGCATTGACAGACTGTTTAGCTGACTGCGAGTCTTGCGAGCACAGTATCAGTGACGCACACAGTGCGAGCTGTCAAATATTGGTGTAATGCGCCTTGGCAGACTATTGAAACAGTTTGTGAACGCGTCTTCAGCGACGTACACACAAACGCACGCTGCCGTAACAGGTGAATGCACCCTAGCAGGCTGCTTTAGTACTAAAAGAGTTCGTGGACATGGCTCCAGCAACGTACACGCAAACACAAGGCTGCCAAAACAGCCTAATGTGCAGTGGCAGACTGCGAGCAAAGGTCGTTTGAGGACGCAGCATCAGCGACGCACACACCAAACGTGAAGCTGCCAGCAGCAGGGGCACGCAGAGTGTGTGTCAGTCAAGCCTATTCGCTTAACTCGCAGGCTCGCTGTTACTGCCTCCGAGGTCACTGGGAGAATAGAAACATGAGAGCGGGGAAGGCGGGGGCACCTTCTGCGAGCGAACAGGGGAGACCGTTTCCGCGTGAAGCGGCCGTCTCCCTTGACAACACACACACACACAACAGTGTTCTGCTCTGGTCCACATAAGAGAATAGAGCCGCTCGAAGTAACGAGGAGCGCTGATTCCCACTATGAGACATAACGGCAGATCAAGTGCAGCTGGGAGAGCGAGCACGCAGATACCTCGCCGGCGTGAAATCACTCAAGCCCGAATGCTTAATTTCTAACTCTACAGTTTCTGTCTCCGAACCCTGCTGAGAGAGGAGAAACGAGAAGCTTCTTAAGGTGGCAAGGGCGAGACACGCGGGTGTTAAGCCGGCGTGAGCTCACCCGCAGCCGAGCGCTGAGGTTCTCTGCCCCACCGCTTTTTCCCCACAGGTTCCTGGGAGAAAGAGAGCGGGAGGGCACGAGAAGCGGGGTCGCGCTCTGAAAAGAGCGCTGTCCGCGAGCGCAGAAAAGCAAGACTCATATCCTCGCAGTAGGGACATTCCGTCTCGTTGAGCGCAGCTTCGGTGTAACTAGTGACAGCGACGGCGCGGCATTTGAAACAACGCCGCTGCTCTTTTAGAGGAAATTTGCTCTAATAGGGCAGACCAGATGGCAGCAGGGAACGGGACGCTTCTACTGCAGTCACTAAGGCGGTGAGGCAGGAAGCCAAGCAGGAAGCCACATCGTCCGCTGCAGGTGCCGGTTCAATGGAGCCCCATAGCGGCTTACGCCGCAGTACGAGTGAAATATCTAAAGGGAACTATGTTTTTGTTTGTTTGTTTTGTTTTGTTTTTTGCTTCTATTTGACCTAGTGACCAAAATGAACGGGCGAACTACAAATCAGTCTCATTTCAGCAATCAGTGTTTTTGTTGAGGACTCACAAGGGAGGGCTGACATAAAGCAGGCAAAGTCTTTCTCCTTGTGAATGAAGGCATCTGATTCAAACATGGCGTCTGACTCAAATGCGGCGTCCGATTGAAACCCACCGCCTCCGACTTCCACACCTCCATATTCACCTCCACGACGAAAGTCTTGCAGAGTACAAGAGGAATAAATTAGGAAAAAGTAACTGGGAAATACAACGAGAAATGAGAAATGGAAATACAGTAACAATTGTAAACAGTTGTACCTTCTCTGCAGGCCTGAATGAAAATAACTTATGGTTTATTGATCAGAGCAGGGCAATTGTCTGAGCTCAAGTTAGAAAAGATGTCCTCAACAAAGAAGACATCTTTGGGGTTCTTCTTGTCATGAAAATGGACACCTAAAATGGCATCTTTGTTCTCAATTCTCACCCCATGAGACATGATGACCACAAAGGTGCTGTCTGAGTCTCGATGCTCATATCATTTAGAGAAGTTTTTGACTGCTCTCTTTATCACCTGTGAATAAATGATCCAAGTTTAGAAGAAATGCATGAAATAAAAGATACAGTCTAATTAGACTAAAAGGATTAGTTCATTTTCAGAACAACAATGTTCAGATAATGTACTCACCCTCTTGTCATCCAAGATGTTCATGTCTTTATTTCTTCAGTCTCCATATTATGGACTTCTGTGGTGCCCCTGAGTTTGAACTTCCAAAATGCAATTTAAATGGAGTTTTAAAGCACTCTAAAGGATACCAGCCGAGGAAGAAGTGAAACAATCAGTTATTTTCTAAACAAATCAACAGTTTTATATACTTTTTAACCTCATATGCTCGTCTTGTCTTGTCTATGCGGATGTGTATTCTGTATGATCACACTTTGTCAATTTGTTTTCAAAAATAACGGATCGTTTCGCTAGATAAGACCCTTCTTCATCATTTAGAGCCTTTTAAAGCTGCTTTTAAACTGCATTTTGGAAGTGCAAACTCAGGGGCACCATAGAAGTCCATTATATGGAGAGAAATTCTGAAATGTTTTCCTCAAAAAACAATTTCTTTACAACTAAAGAAAGAAAGACATGAACATGGATGACAAGGGGGCATTATATGACATTATATTTTCACATAAAAAATTATTGAATACAATAAGTAAATTATGGAAGCTATATATATATATTTTTTTTTTCTCTCAAATTAGTTGTGGTGTTTCAAACTCAGCGTTGGGTTATTTCAAGCCAGCCAGTTGGGTTAAATCTTTAATCTTTTAATGACTATTGTTGGCTTAAAATTAAAATTAAAAATTGGTTGGAAATTAAAAAGCAGACACAGAATTACTGGAGGCAACAGTAATAATCAAAATGTGAACATTTATTAATAAGTGAAAATGCCCATGTCAAAAATATAATATTGAAATGTAGTTTTCAACATTGCATACATTTAAACTCATGTAACAAGCATTTTAGAAATAAAAATATAACATAAAAAAAGTAATATTTTAATTCAAGTGTATTAAATGTTTCTCTGTTATCCGTTTTAACCCAAATAGTGATGATTCTCGTGCAGGTGTGTCGCTTAAATCTGAGCCGGTGATGAGCTGCTATTCCCAGGGGGATCTGCGAACCTCAGACTGTTGCTGCGCGTTTCACTCGTAGCTGAAAGATGCCACCCGTGACTGACTAGCCTGTTAATAAATAAACAGTACAGCATTTTAAGAACATATTTTAACATCCGAATTAGTTTGAATCAGTATTACAATGAATAAAATCAGTTATGCAAGAGGAGGCATTTCTATCATGCGACACAACCATTGCTGACGCATTTAGCTGAAAAGACCTTTGAAATAAAATAATTTGCAGCACAGTAAATAGATAAATATAGTATAAATACAATGTATATAATATAATGATTAAGTTATAAATAAAAAGTGTACAAACCTTAATATCACTGAAGAAGTCCACCAAATAAGTGCGGAGGACGCGTTCTCTCCTGACGAAAATGAAAAGCCCGCGCTCCGACTGTAACCCAACAGGGTTATATAAAAACTACCCAACACTGGGAAAATAACCCAACATAATGACCCAGCAGGCATAACCCAACGTTTTTCAGAGTGCAGCAGCCTATTTTATTTATTTATTTATTTATTTATTTTATTAATAAACATCTAGATGTTCTCAAAAAATTGTAGATCAAGAACAGAGATCAAGTCAAACTGTAATGTTGTTTGTGGAATTGTTCTGCTCTTTTATTTCAGTTTATTTCATCTAAGGCTGTTGTATGTCAGTTGTAGTTTGATTTACTGTATTGTACTGTAATCCATTTTACAGCAATTAACTTTTTTTTTTTTTTTACAGGATTGTTCCTGGCAACTAGATGCCAGGAAAATCCTCTAAATTATGCAGCATTTTTTACGCATATCCCACATATCCACCATTAGGAAACATCCATGAAATCATACAGCACTCCATGCGCATCAGTCCGAAAATACTCTTAAAATGAAACTTTTTACCTGACTAAAGAAATCGTAGAACTTTGCGACCCCCATGTCTATTACTACAACAAGCGTGACTCTACTTAACGATTCTGCTTGAAGAAAATCGTGTTCAGTCTGGTCTGCACTTCTCTGTTTAGAGATTTGCTTTCTATTAATATATAAAGCCCTCATGTTTCTATTTTTTCCCTTTTTTTTAACAACTACCATTTTTGGTATGGTAGTGCGAATGGGAGGAGATCTGGCATGCCAGTTTATTCGTAACAAATATGTTAAAATGGATATGTTGAATATTTGTAGCATTATTTTTTAAACGGAAAGCATCCTTTTGGTGGTCATTGTAGATTAGTAGCTACTGCATGTGATGCATGTATATGTACTATTTTTAATATGTGAAACAAACTATTCATATTTTTATTTATATATATATAATATTATTATTTTTTTTATTATTATTGTTTTACATTCATATATAATGTTGTCGAATGAGCAGGTTTTGTAAGGTTTAGCTCATATCTGGGCACATTTTTGTCCTTAAAGCACAATGTTTTTTTTTCCTTTGTAGTAGAAATTATTCACTTAAACTGGTCTTATTTTAGCAAATTGCTAATTGCCTCTCATTCCATCTATTGGGCAGGTAGTAACAATGAAAATTTGCATTTAACATAAAGTCATGTTAGAGCATGTCCTTAATTGTATATCTGGATTCTGAAAACACAGATTGCTCAATGTGATGTGCACATAACAAATCTCCCCTAATGGGGAAAAAAAATCCAGAACTCCTGTTGAGACTGACAAAGTGCTAGGTGTAAAGAAATAAAGCTTTCCTCAGAAGCTAATTTTTGTAAACAGTGTTCGGGTCTGGTCTGCACTTGTCTGTTTAGAGATTTGCTTCCTCTTAAAATATGAAGCCCTGAAGCAAATCTCTTTTTTTATTGATTTAATTTTTTTTTTTTTCACGGGTTTTCACTGGGGGCAGCCGTGGCCTAATGGTTAGGGAGTCGGACTTGTAATCAAAAGGTTGCAGGTTCGAGTCCCAGGTCCGGCAGGGATTGTCGGTGGGGTGAGTGATTAATCAGCGCTTTCTCCACCCTCAATACCACGACTGAGGTGAGACCCTTGAGCAAGGCACCGAACCCCCAACTGCTCCCCGGGCGCCGCAGCAATGCAATGGCTGCCCACTGCTCCGTGTGTGTGTGTGTGTGTGTGTGTGTGTGTGTGTGTGTGTGTGTGTACTTGGATGGGTTAAATGCAGAGCACAAATTCCTAGTATGGGTCACCATACTTGGCCTCACGTCTCGTCACTTTTTTATCAAAATAAAAATTATACTATTCATTATTTTTCAAAATCAGACTCATTGGTCTTGGCTCTTTTTTTTTTTTTTCTTTATCAGAACAAATTTTTGATGACCATTCACTGTACAATCACCTGGATTTGCTAATTAGCAGTTTTTCAGCAGGAGGTCAGAGATGGGACCAAGTCATTCCTTTCGAGTCACAAGAAATTCTCGAGTCAAATCCAAAGTCCCCAAAGAGTTAATGAGATAATTAAGTGACTAATTAAATGATGATTGTGCATTAGTGATTAACACCTGCTGTTACTGAGTATTACAGAGGATCAGATGTTTATTGGTTAAATTGATGCCACATCATGAAGATCAATGTTTGCTTTAGTTAGGCTCTTGACCCTTAACTTCTTGCGTTAGATCTTTTTATAGCAATACATGTGGTGTTGAGAAGTAGTGAGCTCGGTGCTCAACGAAGATGAGATTATCATCATAAGCTGGCTGGATATTAATTCAATTAACTTTTATTTTTATAATAACAATCATCATTTAATTAGTCTCTTAATTATCTCAATAGCTTCAACTCTTTGGGGACTTTGGATTTGACTTGAAACTTGAAAGGAATGACTTGGTCCCATTCCTGACCTCCTGCTGAGAAACTGTGCTCATTTCAGTTTTTTTCAATTGCTAACATACTTTTGTCCAATCTGTAGTTACATTTTCAAAACTTTAAACACAATTAGCACAACATCTGTCTGTTGTGTTGTTTTCACACAATATGCAGTCAATTACCATGTTTCTAAAATGCAAACATTGTCTTTTCATACAAGCTTACCCAAAACCAAAATCATGGGTCTTTTTTGTCTTATTTGCAAATGCTTAAACACAGCATGTCAGAAATGAAGACCTAATGTTCCAAACTTTAAATACAGTATAAAGCCTATATTTCTGCAGCAACAGCAGCTCAAAATGATTGAACATATCTCTATATAAAATATTGTAACAACTGATAAGCATATTTAAATAACATATCAATGAAATATTTAGAAATAGCTGATTCCAGTCTCAGTTGGAGGAATAGTCAGGCATTGAAGCTGCTTCCATTACATCAACATAGAGTAAAAAAAGACCTCTTTGAATTGGTTCTGTGGATGCAAAACAACACAAAGAATCAGAGAGAGAAAAAAAAAGCTGGGAGAGAAATAGTTGTAGGAGTAGTTGGATTAGAAAAAGGGAGAAGAAGAGGTAGGGGAGAGGAGTAAGAATGTGTGTTGGACTGTGCATTTTTATGTTTGTTTTTTCCCTTTACACATGTGAAACCAATGAAAGCTTATTTCATAACTCTGGGTAACTGTGACTTTTATCTCACAATTCTAATTTCTATTCTTGGAGTTTACAACTTGCAATTCAGTCTTTATCAAAATTGTGAGTCAAAAAAAGTCACGGTTACCCTTTAACCTTTATATTATGTGGCAAAATTGTAACCAAAGACCATGTATGTCGGATTTTTTGTTGATCACTGCATCAGCTACCATGGGGACACCATCCACATCCAACCATCACCCACTGGAAAGCAATTTCAATCAAGGTTCCAACTGAATTTCTGCATAGGTTATATCTTTTTCTAGTGTACATTCTGTAAAGTAATGAATCAACTCAAAGTTTTTGATATATGTTGACAAGAAAGAACACATTCAACACTTTAAAATGTAAAATGGGTTTCAGTTGAAAGCAAACTGAAGGCCAAATTTAAAAAAAAAAAAAACTAGATTTTTTTTTATTATTTTAATTTTAATTCAGTTTTCTATTATCTATTATATGCAGGTAGAATTGAATGCAGTTTTTGTATAGCCATCAGCTGTTAGTATTTCGACGATCACTGTACTATGGCTGACTGTTTCTGTTGAATAGAAACTAGTGCTAAAGTTT
Source organism: Cirrhinus molitorella (assembly GCA_033026305.1). Taxonomy (NCBI): domain Eukaryota; kingdom Metazoa; phylum Chordata; class Actinopteri; order Cypriniformes; family Cyprinidae; genus Cirrhinus; species Cirrhinus molitorella. The sequence goes on from CM065120.1 coordinate 43,040,589, forward strand.
TGACCGAATGACTCGGTTTTGAAAAAGGTTTGCTGTGTTTTTATAGAGTTAGCATAAGTAGAAAAGGTATTAAGCATTTTGAAATGTAGAGTTTGAATTTATTTAACAAAATGTGGTTTTGGAGAGAAAATTAACTATTTGGCTAATTGTATGATGTAGGTGTGTTGCTGTGTTAAGAGTTTAGAATAAGTACTTTAAGTATTGGTAAACGCTTGTTAGCAATTGAAAAAAAAAAAGGTGGTTGGAACAAAATACTGGGGATGACTTTTACTCATGGAACCTGGATTTTCCACCTCTGCTGAATTATCAACTTATTTTCTTTAATTCTTACTATCTGCTTTTATTTTTGTTTTTTTGTGAGTTTTAGTAGCATGTTTTGTGATGCTCAGAGTTGATGTTTATTTACTTTGATATTTTTATATTATTCTGCCTTTGCCATAACATGGAGCACTGCTTTGGTAATAGAAGAAACACTCAAAATCAATGAACCTGGTGTTTATGTTGATTATGTCATTAGCAAAACATAGTCACCAATGTAATATATTATACTTTGGTCCTGTTTTGCCACAACATTTCTCAATAAGCACTTCTGTAGACATCTAACAGAAATAGCATCAGTCTGGTTATATGTGAAGCTGGTAATGCTGTTTTAGTTGTTCAGTTAATCAGATCTTAAGAGATTTAATGTCTTTTATTTCAGTTGATTTTCATCTAAGGCTGTGGTTGAAGTCAGTTGGGGTAATGCAGAATCATCACTTAATTGGTCACATAATTATCTCATTAACTACTGCAGTGTTACTTGAACACTTTGTAGTGTGTACACATTATAAGTGTTCATTTAAAACTCAGGATTTTGTTGTGGGGTTCAAAGGGTTAAAGATGTAAGATGTATTACAAAAAAAAAAAAAAAAAAACCTCCATGAAATGTAATTTAACAGCATAATGTATCTAATTTATGACATCAAACTGTAGAAAAACAGATTAACTAAATGAAAAAAATATATATATTTTCACTGAAATATTAGTGAAGGTCCACAGAAAACACTTATGCAAAGTCATGAACTGATAAGGAGAGTAAATATTTAACTGTACCTTATTAATATGTTTTTGCACAAGAGAGATCTGTTAGTTTAATTTAGTTTTGTGGGTCACCATTGTGCTGGAGAGTAGAGCCTGTGCTTCAGTCAGTGATGAGCCACAAACACTGATGTTTTGTTGCTTTGTTTAAAGACAGTAACTGTGGCTTATTGATACAACGATGATCTCTTTGTTAAGTACTTCGGCACATATGTGTGTTATAGCTAACAATCAACTGCAACAATTTGAGTTAAAGTCATGTTTTTAGTTATTTTACTATTACACATTAAGTGTTTGGTACTAAAAAATATTCCTTCTCAGTGGACACAAACGGAGTAAGTTCACAGTACTAACATTGTATGAATGCTAGTTTATAAATTCAAACTATTTTAAGCATTTCAAATGTAGTTCATTTCCATAGTAGAATTACTGTACTGTAAAAAAAAAAAAAAAAAATCTGCTGCCAGTAAATTCCTGTTATTTAACAGCACATTTTTTGTTAAAACACGTCCTTAGTTTATACCAGTAAATGCACTCAATCTCATGTCAATTCCAATGAAGAGCCAGGGGAAAAACTCTGGTTAAGATTGGGCAAGTGTTAGTTGTTTGCCTGGCTTTCTGTCAAGAAATAAATCCTTCCTCAGAAAAACGTTTTGTCAATCAATCAATTTTTTTTTTTTTTTACAACTTTGAACTTAAGCTGCCTTCCCTTCTAACAGAATTTTATTATAAGAATGTTCTCCAAATATTCAGTTTTGGTTCTGGGAACATGAAATATGTCCAGTTTTTTTGATGTTAGAGGAACGTTTTTAAAAGGTATGATGTCAAACATTCAACTTAATTTTGATTTAAAATTCAGCATTTTAGGAACGTTGATTTGTAACATTCCAAGAACATACAAATATCCAGTTTCCTTAATGTTAGTAGAATATTATTTAAAGATTAGTATGATGCTCCTGAAACATTCTTTCAATCATTCACACACCTGCTGTGACCAAGCACTGAAATAAAGAGAAATAAGAACACAAACTACAACTTTTGTCAGCCACAGCCTTAGATAAACTGAAGACTGACGGTTTAGATGTTGGTTTTATAAAAAACTGAATATGAGGTCACCATCATGTACTTTAACTGGGCTCTTGACCCTTGACTTTTGTTTTGTTGTTACTGTTTCAGCATTTGCACATGTTTTCAAAAAAACATTTCTGCCTTGATAAAGCAGATTGACAAATTAAAGCAGTGTATATATAACTGCATTTTCTACGGAAATAAACTCAAATGTGAAAAAAAGTTGCAACAGTTCGAACTGCCGGTGTTTTATTCTACAAAGAGCTAACTATTCACAGCAAACTTTTTGCGTCAGCTTCAGGTCATCACAAATAATATGTTGATTTAATTCTGAATGTTGGGACTTATAATTTAGTTTTGAGTTAATATTGTATTGTCTACTTGCTCTCCTTTGCATTATTAACATGATGGCGTAAATGTACGTGTATGTGTGTTGTGTATAATGTGCCCTGGGAAATACATATTAAAATAATATAATACATATTAAACAAGAGATGACTCAGATTAACATTTTTGTTCCTTTTGGATAAGGATTACGTTGTTGTATTGGGTTTATGTTTCAACCAAACTCAGAATTGTTCAATTTATTCCTAATAAAATGTACATCTGTGTACATATTGTACATATTGTTAACAGTGTTGACTCATTAGTGACATTTTATTTTCCCCCAGGCATTTATATTATTAACAGTCATACTTGTGATAATGTTCAGCGACACTAGAGGGAGCGTGATGTTTTTATATGAGTAAACCAGACTCATCTTTACCAAGTAATTAGAAACGAAAGTGAAAGAAGCAGAGACTCCATTTCGAGGCTTTAAACGGCTGTGTATTTAGTGGTAAGTTCCTAACCATTCATTTAAACATACATACAGTAACCCAATTATTTGTTTTGTTCTTATATAGGATTAGTTTATTTGTATTTAGATAGCTTACCAGCTCTGAGCAAAATGCCAGAAACATACACAATTAAATTCTAGTACAGAGTAGTCAACATTTGAAGTGGGTAAAAAAAAACTGTCATCAAAGTTGTCCCAAAACCAAAACAATACCCTTTCTTGTCCTAGGACAACTTTAATTAACTTTTTTTTTTTTTTTATGTTGACTACTGTAGATACTTTGATATCAATTAAATCAAAGTTTGACTGTAAAAAACAAAACAAAAAAATGAACCAAAGATTGTTGATCTTGTTGCACATATAAATGAGACAAAAAACGTTTGCTTTTAATTGTAATGTAAGTGATTTGTTCGCAAGTACTACATTACATTATTAAAAGTACTAAAATGACAAACAGGGAAGTCACATTTAATATAATAACTGTAATTGTAGCTGCTATGAAAACTGCCACAGTTAACAAAATTATATCAGTAATTGTGCTGCATTGTACTTAACTTGTATTGCAGCTCTTCAACTAATTTAAGGACTGAATTAACAAATTGTAAATGTGTGGTGGCCCAAAATGCAAACATTTGCCTCTGATTTCCTTAATCCGAATAAAAAGTGAAAACAAATGACATCTTTGTATATGTATATACTGCCATTCAAAAGTTTGGGATCATTACGATTTTTATGCTCATTAAGGCTGCAAAAATGCAGAACAAACAGTAATATTGTGAAATATTATTGCAATTTAAAATATATTGCAAAAACAAATATTCTGTCTTCATTTACTCAGTCTTATGAAACAATATCATTTTGTTTATTTTTTCACTTTGTGACAATGGGCCTCATTTATAAATCTAACGTAGAAACGAGCGTACAAATCAATTTACGACAGAGTTCACGTGTGATTCATTAAACATTCATATGATGCCAATCCCGTGGTACGAATGATTGCATGTTGATAAATGTGGCGGCTGAAAGCCATTGTCATTTAATATCACGCCCCTAAAAACACACCGGTTTAGAAGCCTTGCCCCTAGAGTTTACGACACGGAGAAACGAAACCCGGCCAAAAAGAGGAAGTAAACTCATGAAGGGAAAAAAAAAATCTTACTCTGAAACACCCTTTAAACTTATATAAGCAAACAATGACATTCATTTATACCTATATTAAATGCCAATAAATATAAAAAATATATATATTTATAAACATTATAGCCTATTTAGTTCTCTTTAATCCAATAAATTTAAAGGTATTAAAGAACAAGAACGAAAACTCAGTAGCTATAAAATAGTATATTGAACTATAAAGTAAAACACCAATTAGACTAGTGAATACAGAACACAAATATCAAGTAACATTTGGTTGCTAAACACGTCTTTGTACTTCACTTGTGTTCCAATATCCACATAAAGCACCCTACACATGCGCAATTTTTTTATTTTTTTTATTTTTATTTTGGGGCTGACTTTACCTTTAAAATAACTTTTAAGTTTGGTTGACTGCATTTTAGTTTGATTATTGGCTAAAATGTCAAGTTAGCAACGTATATGTGCGCGTGAAGCACCTGCATGATCAGTTACATTTAATAAAGTAAACACATAAAGAAAACAAATAAGTTGCATTAAGAGTGTCACAAAAACGCAGAGTTGTTTTTTTCTGTCATTATACAATTCTCTGAAATTTTCTAGGCTGCACGCAAATTCAGGCTAACTCAAAAACTTGCGTACACGAGCTCAGACCTGACATGAGATTTGATTGTAGCCACCGCTCATGTCCATATTGATAAATTCCAAGTTTTACGTAGAAACGACCGTACGCCCAATTTTCTGTTGTACTTTTGTTTCATAAATGAGGCCCAATATGTTTTTTACCTTGTAAAAGGTCAATCAATCTCTCAGCAGTGTTTTTGAGAAAAGAAGAGGGCAAAGCCATGAGTCTTTGTAAAGAAAAAGAAGATGAGGATATTGCCTCTCAAATGATTCATCCATCTTCTGAAACAAGTTGCGAACAACCCATAAAGAATCTGTCATCTGACTTCAGTGATGCAACCTCTGACCCAAGGTAACACAATAACCTTTTTTACATTTAGCTAGCACATATTAACCAGTGTGACTGTGGTTGTTGACAGACAGAGTTGTAAAGTCCAGGATTCGAAAGTAAAAGTCCTCCCCAGTATTTTGTTCCAATCACCTGGATTTGCTAATTAGCACAGTTGTTCAGCCGGAGGTCAGAGATGGGACCAAGTCATTCCTTTTAAGTCGAAAGCAAGTCTCGAGTTAAATCCCAAGTCCTCGAAGAGTTAAAGTTAAGTAAGTGACTAATAAAATGATGATTGCACATTAGTGATGAACACCTGCTGTTAACAATCAACATCATTGAAGAAAGAGAAACAGAAGAACTGACTTCCACCACAACAATGGATAAAATCAATTTAAGTAAAAGAAGACAATACATTTCTCAAGATCTGATTAAACAACTCCACAAACAGCATCACCAGCTTCACTCATTACTAACCAGATTTGACTTTATTTTATATCTGCAGAATCTCTTATTGAGAATTAACAGAGGTTTAGATGTTGATGATTTATTGGTCAAGAAAAGAAAAGAAAAGAAAAGAAAAACATGATGCCACCATAATTGTGGTCAAGGTTTGCTTATGTTAGTCTCTTGAACCTTTGTGAAAGTTTTTCTTTTTTTTTTTTAAATGATTGCCTGCATAATTGTTTGACAACAAACATTTCTGTATGGCTAAGTCAAAAGCTTGAAGTTTTCCGTGTATGAGGTGTTTGAATGAACATCATGAAGTGGTTTCTCTTTGGTTTTAATGACTGATATTCAGATATTACAGAACTGCAAGAATATGCCTTTTAAACAAATGCCACTGCATTGTTTCAAAATGAAAAAAAAAAAAAAAAGCTATATTGGTCCAGGCTTTTAGACATGAACACTTATATGATCCTCAACAGTGGTAACAATAATTATTCACAATGCTTTACATGATAGTAGTTTTTACTAGGTTGTTACCCAGCATTGTTACATTGCAGCATTTAGTATTTTGTTGATTGTCACCATTGTTGAGATTCATATGCTGGTTCTTGATGTCTCTGTGTGTCTTGTTAACAGCAGACTACAATTTTTTTTTTTTTTAGATGAGTAATATTGATTTCAAAATTGATGGTTAAATCAGCAACTTTTTTGATTGTAGCTTTACAGAATTGGTAATGTAAACCTGAAGCATAAATAAAAATGAATAGAATTATATTATTTCATCATATAACAACAGCAGATAGCTGTTGATATGATCATTTTGTTATACAACACCACATGCATTGTTTAAGAAAGCTACTGCAAGAGTCAAGAGCCCAACTAAAACAAACACTGATCCTCTGAGATTATAACAGCAGATGTTCATCACTAATGCACAATCATCAATTAAACTTGAAAGGAACAACTTGGTCCCATCTCTGACCTCCTGCTGAAAAACTGTGCTAATTAGCAAATCCAGGTGATTGAAACAAAATACTGGTGAGGACTTTTATGTTCGAATCCTGGACTGATGACTTTCAAACCATAATGCCCCCTAATAAGCAGCATCAAATGTTTTTCTTAACCTCTCACTGATCCTTACTGCTGGAATGACATTCCCCATCCTTCCCAAGCAGCAGAGTACCATGGAATTAAAAAAAAAAAAAAAAACTTGACTAATTCCTTTAGGTGAACTAACTCTCTCTGTATATATTTTATATAAATAAATACATGCATACATAAATACATTTACACATTTTAAACACTTTTATCCTATGTGCAATTCAGAAGCATGCAATAGGTGACTGAGCAGCATCTTACTATTCCTCAATGGAAAGATCTTCCAATCTAATCTTTAAACTTTATATTACAAAATGTATAATGTCACTGCTTCCCGAGGATGAATTAATTTGTTGTGTTTCTTATTTGTACATCTTTTTAGACTCTGATCTATTTTTTCTTCTTCTCAGTATCTGTACGAAAAAGAGACAGAGATCAGAATCACCAGAAACAAGTGGTGTGTCTGTGAAGAGTAACCGATCCATGATGCAACCCCATACATTCAGAGATGCAGCTGTGACCTCTGACTATAGGTAATTCAATAGATATATTAGCATTTGATCAGCCTCTCTGTTACCATCAAAGAAAGGCACATTATGTCAATGTGTTGTGAGTTCACTTCAGTACTGTCACAACCCTTGCAAAAACAATAAGTTCTAACTTGGTTATAGTTAAGAATATAAGGTATAGTTAATGCTACAGTAACGTTGGGTCCTATGGTCAGCCTGCCAGATTGCCAATACATGATATTATCATGCTGATTTATTAAATTATTTACATACTTTTATTATAAGGATAAAAAGGCTAATGTTTTTAATATGACTTAATTTGTATTTAACATGACAACAATTGAATAAAGACATTGTAAGTTATAATTAAGTCTAATTATAATGCTTACAATTCCTTAGTTATTCAAAAAGCAGCTACAGAAAACAAGCAAAGAACATTAACATTATCAAATAACATCACTGATTAACCTAGCCTAGTCTAGTGCACGTTTATGCATTTAAAAAAAAACACTTGCTTTATAAGTGAGGCTATCTAATCTGTATGATGAATAAATCTTACCGCACACGTCTGCAGCATGCTTGTAACGCCTCGTTGAAGCACCATAAAATGGACCACTAATGGACCACATTATGAGATCATACCATCCAGAAAACAAAGCTTGTAGTCCAAATGAGCCATTTGTTGTAGTTCTTGATTTTTTTTTTTTCAAACTAAATATCTTCCTTTGAAGTGGACTTTGAGATTTGTAACTTTGTAGATCTTCTTTATGCACAAACATACACACCACATACTGACTAAAATGTAAAATGTTTAAAAGTATAATAGGACCCCTTTAAGAAACTTGACACCTAAATGTACTCAAAAAATGCAACAATACCATATCCAGTTGTAATGGTCTCCACCAGTCATTGTAATTACTGTAATTGTTTCTTTTTCCTTTTTTCTCAGGAGGAGAGAGATGCATGGAATGATCAGACCTGTTCCAACATTTATATCCCACTATCAAGCCCACATTAAGCAGGACAAACCTGAATCAGTCCATCAGACACAGGCACTAGAGACTGAAGACCTGCAGAGAGTTAAAGATCAACACAAAACCAGCATGAAGAACAAGTACAGGAGCTTATTTAAAGGAAACAAACTCCAAAACAATGAAACCCTCCTGAACACGATTTACACACAGATCTACATCATAGAGGGAGAGAGTGAAGGAGTGAATGAAGAACATGAGGTTTTACAGATGGAGAAAACAGCCAGAACAAAACACTTACAAGACACTCAAATACATTACAATGACATATTTAAAGCCTCACCTGAACCAGGATGTGAGGAGAAAGACCAAATCAAGACTGTTCTTACTAAAGGCATTGCTGGAATTGGAAAAACCATCTCTGTGCAGAAGTTCATTCTGGATTGGGCCGAGGGAAAAGCCAATCAGGATGTAGATTTCATGTTTGTGCTTCCATATCGAGAGCTGAATTTGATCCAAGATCATCAATACAGTCTTCACAGAATTCTGCTGGACTTTCATCCTGAACTTAAAGATCTGGACTCAAAGATTTATGAGGAGTGTAGAGTTGTGTTCATCTTTGATGGTCTGGATGAAAGCAGAATCACACTGATGTTTTCAGATGATCAGAAAGTTTGTGATGTGACTGAGACTTCATCAGTGAGTGTGTTGATGTCAAACCTCATGAAAGGAGAGCTGCTTCCCTCTGCTCTCATCTGGATCACCTCCAGACCAGCAGCAGCCAATCAGATCCCCTCCAAATGCATCAACCGTCTGACAGAAATTCAAGGATTCAGTGACCCCCAGAAGGAGGAATATTTCAGGAAGAGAATCAGTGACCAGCATCAAGCCAGCAGAATTATCTCACACATCAAAAGAACAAGAAGCCTCCACATCATGTGCCACATCCCCGTCTTCTGCTGGATCTCATCCAAAGTGCTTCAGAAGCTTATTAAAGATCCTAATGCAGAAATCCCTCAAACTCTGAGTGAAATGTACATCCACTTCCTGCTGATTCAGATCAACATGAGGAATCAGAAGTATGAAGAGAGAGATCCAGAGAAACTCCTGCAGTCCAACAGAGAAGTGATTGTGAAACTTGCTGAAGTGGCTTTCAAACAGCTGATGAAGGGCAATGTGATGTTCTATGAGGAGGACCTGATTGAGAGCGGCATAGGCATCACTGATGCCTCAGTGTATTCTGGGATTTGCACTGAGATCTTTAAGGAGGAATCTGTGATTCATCAGAAGAAAGTCTACAGCTTTATTCATCTGAGCGTTCAGGAGTTTCTCGCTGCTTTCTATGTGTTTTACTTTCATGTAAGTACAACTATACAGGGACTGAGAAATTTTGCTTCAGTGCACAATTTGCTTACAGGTGCAGTAGATAAAACTCTTGAGATTGAGAAAGGACAGCTAGATCTGTTTCTGCTGTTCCTGCTGGGCATCTCACTGGAGTCCAATCAGAGACTCTTACAGGATCTACTGACACACACAGAGAACAGCTCAGAGAGCATCATAGAAACCACTCTGTACATAAAAGAAAAGATCAAACATGGATATGAACTTTCTACTGAAAGATCCATCAATCTGTTCCTCTGTCTATTGGAAGTGAAAGATCAGACTCTGTCCAGAGAGATTCAGGAGTTTGTGAAATCAAACAAACACTCAGAGAAGAAACTCTCTCCTGCTCACTGCTCAACAATCGCCTACATGCTTCAGATGTCAGAGGAGGTGCTGGATGAGTTGGACCTCAAGAAATACAACACATCAAAAGAGGGAAGAAAAAGACTAATACCAGCTGCAATCAACTGCAAAAAAGCACTGTGAGTGATTAAATATGTTACAGTGAAGAGTCCTTTCTAGATGGAATTACAGTTTCTGCTTTTGGTAATACATCTTGACTGTAAAAGGCTTGTGTTTGGATTGTCTAATAACTAGAATGAAGCTGACATTAGTGAATATAATTTGTAGAATGGTTTGAAATTTTAATTCCTGTGTTGTGTTGTTTTTTTTTTTTCCAGTTTTGCTGGCTGTAATCTCACTGTTCAGTTCTGTAAAACTGTGTCATCTGCTCTACAAGCCTCAAATTCTGTTCTGAGAGAGCTGGATCTGAGTAACAATGACATACAGGATTCAGGAGTAAAGCTGCTCTCTGGTGGACTGATGAGTCCAAACTGTCTGCTGGAGATACTAAGGTGTATAAGATCCAAGATACTTTCGATATCATGGGTGTTAATTTGTCATTGTTTTGGTGAAATTTAGCACACTGTTTGAAAAGGCTGTGAGCATTGCTGGTAGCATTTCCAAGGAGTAGTAGTTATTTTTATTGCAATATTAACATCTAAAGCTATTTTCTATTTATAGACAATAAATCTTACTAAAATCTTACTAAGTAGCATTTCCAGCAGTGTAAAAATACACTTTTTTGTCAAATTAACATTTTAAAAACATTTTTTTTTTTTATTTATGCAGTGTTTCTCTGCAGCATTTTTAGTCAGATCTGTATGAAATTAAGACTATAATAAAATACAGATCCTTTTGACTTTTTCTTGGAATCCACCTTGCAAAATGTTATGTAGTCTCTAATTTGAAGGCACATTTAGTGAACAAAACGCATAGATTAAAATATAGTAAATAAAATGCATGTGTACCACTCAGTATAACTACACTGTTGCCACAGCAATAAGCACCCTATGAGAATAACACTCTGAAAAACAGATAATTAATTACCATTGTTAAAACATGTATTATGGTTTCCTTGTAGATTTAAAGGAATATTAACAGATGAACATGAGGTGTTTTCCTTATTCATCAGACTGTTTTGTGTATTTGTAGGTTGTCTGGCTGTATGGTGACAGAGGAAGGCTGTGGTTATTTGTCTTCAGCTCTGAGTTCAAACCCCTCACACCTGAGAGAGCTGGACCTGAGCTACAATCACCCAGGACAATCAGGAGTCCAGCTGCTCAATCAAAAACTGAAGGATCCAAACTATAAACTGGAGAAACTCAAGTATGTGAGTTGGGGTATTACTCAAGATCACTAATACTGCTAAGCTCAGTTGGATGATATATGTTACAGAAGTTAATAAATATGCACTTTATTGTAAAAAATGTTTTAGATTTTTAGAGCTTTTAGATTTAATAAACAGGGCAAATTAGCATGCAAGTGCAATCCTATTAAAGTGCAGATGGGAGGTGTGTATTTGTGTACTTTAAAAACCACAGATGCAGCTGGCATATTTCCACAATGACCAACACAATCTACCAAGAGCAGTGCGAACAATCTAAGCCAATGATAATAAGGTTGCTTGTAAAACACTAACAACACAGGTGCAAATGTTTTTTTGGGGGTCAAACAATGGTCCAAATACCAGTAAACTGATCACTGCAAACCTTAATAAATTGTGTTGTGTGATTCTTTTAAATACTGTCCTCCCATAAATTTCCTAAAAGGGAAACTCCTGCAAATGCATAAGCAATATGCCAGCTGCAAAAATGACTTTGTCCATGTCTTCTCAGCGGTAATTTTTCACTATGCATGTTTAGTAAATTCTAACAGTAGTTATTTAACGACAAAAGTTGGTTTGTGTTGGCAGAGAGAGTAATGACTAATGTGAATGTGACTAATGTGAAACCAGAGAAACAGCCTTCTGCTCACTTGAAACTGGATGTTTCTGCATGCTTACAGTTTGTTGACCAATTATATGTTTGCGTTTGTGTCCTTGCATAAAGTATTTTCTGCCAAACACTAACCATGCTTTTTGATTTTCTCTGTTTAAAACTATTGAAACACCTTTTTTGTGATTAGGTACTTGTTTACACAATTTAACCTCACTGTGTTATGAATGATGATGTTGTTTTTTGTCTGTCTTCAGAACTCTGTAGCTATTTCAAATGATTAGGCTGTTTTCTACCTGAATCCTGTTTTTAACTGTTCTTAATTATTTTAAAATGCAGGCTATTAATAATCAAACCTTTATCATTTGTGATTTATATATTTTCTCTTGTTAGTTTTGGTCATGGAGAACATTGTAGGATCACACCAGGACTGAGAAAATGTAGGTATTTTCACTCTCTCACACACACACACACACACACACGTTGTGTTTCCATGTTTTATGGGGACATTCCATAGGCGTAATGGTTTTTATACTGTAAAAAACGTATTTTCTATCGCCCTACACCTACCCTACACCTAAAGCTAGCCCTCACAGGAGACTGTGCATACTTTTATTTTCTCCAAAACACTCATTCTGTAGGATTTATAAGCCTGTTCCTCATGGGGACCTCACAGATGTCCCCACAAGGTCAACATTTACTAGTTTTATTCGTTTTACTATATGTGATAAATACCAGGTGCACACACACACACAGGGTTTTTGTGTTTTATGAGGACTCCATAGAATTATTTATTTATTTCCTTTTGTACTGAACAAACACAATATTTAATAATACACAATATAATAATAATAATAATAATAATAATAATAATAATAATAATAACAAAATGCATACTGTAGTATGATTTAGCTGTTTTCCTTTTTTTTTTTTTTTCTTTCAATCAGATGCCTGCTATCTCACACTGGATCCAAACACAGTAAACACTCAACTCATGCTGTCTGAGGAGAACAGGAAGGTGACACATGTGAAAGAGAAACAATCATATCCTGATCATCCAGAAAGATTTGATGGCTTTGAGCAGGTTCTGTGTAAAGAGAGCCTAACTGGACGCTGTTACTGGGAGGTTGAATGGAGTGGAAAAGTGGTTGATGTATCAGTGACATATAAGGGAATCAGCAGGAAAGGAGGGAATGACTGTTGGTTTGGTGAAAATGACAAATCCTGGAGTCTGTACTGCACTGCTAATGAATTTTCTGTCTGGCACAAAAATAGCAGCACTGTTGTGTCAGCCCATTCATCGTCTAATAGAGTAGGAGTGTATCTGGACTGGTCGGCTGGCACTTTGTCTTTCTACAGCGTCTCTGACACGGACACTCTCACACACTTACACACATTCAACACCACATTCACTGAACCCCTCTATGCTGGATTTGGGGTTTATGATGTCTCAGTGTTTCTGTGTTAGATTTAACAACTTGTAGGAAACAAGACTTTAGTCTGGTAGATTTTACGTACAAATGCTGTTGTAATGACTAAACATTGATCAGATGTGTTTTCATAAGTCAGGTCAAGTTATCGTTATTTATGTAGCACTACAGTACAGATTGTTTCAAAACATCTTTACAGTAATAAACAAGGCCTGCTAACGTCAAGCCTGCTGCTTTAGGGCCTGCACATGTCACGTCTGCCAAGCCAATGCCTGCTAACGTCGGCACCACCATGTTGTCCTGCTCTGCTGGCTCCGCCGCGCCTTTCTGCTCTGCCGGCACCACCGTCCCATCTTACTCTACTGGCTCCACCACGGTTTCCAGCTCTGTCTGCTCCGCCATGGCTTCCTCCTCTGCCGGTTCCACCACGGCTTCCTGGATTCACAGTGAGCTGTAAATCGTGTAATTTACTATCACAGACTTTTAACTATTTCGAATTAGATGAAAAAGACAATCAGGAGTCACAAACTGTAAAATAAAATGCACCCAACTGTATGCCTTTTGGCAGACATTATATTAATATTTCACATTGTGGCATTGACATTTGAGGAAGGAATATTTGTAATTTAATTGAGACATTTTAGGCAGGTCAGGAGCAGGGTTCTCTTTTAGAATAAATAAACCGCTTTGCAGGAGGCTACAAGTTTTGTAACTTTGCAGATCTTATACCGTACAAGCACAAACAGATATATTACACAGTGAAGCAAAAATAAAACATTAAAAAAAAACATATTATGACCTAAGAGCTGTTGTGTTTCTATGTTTTATAGGGACATTCCATATATACTCCTCAAACCATATTTTCTATCGCCCTACACCTACACTAAAAAAAAAAAAAAAAAAAAAAACAGTCTAAACATAAACTTTATGTAATTAAATTACATGCAAATTATTTATCCATTTATATTATGTAGTTTTAATATAAACAAATCAAAAAACTTAATGTGATTCATATTCATCAGTCATATATGAATGAAACAGGTAAGATTTATGTAAAAGTTCCCAGTGTTTAATAAGCGCTGCTCAGTGTTCATGTGTTTCCACACTACAGAGTGTTCAAGTAGCATTGACACAGTGTTAGAGTTAAGGAGATAATTATGATGATTGACCATTAATGATGAAAACCTGCTGTTTACAAGCACAATCACTCATGGAAAGAAAAACACAAGAACTATAACTTCAGGCAGAAACAAGATGAAATCAACTGAAACAAAACAAGATCTCTCAAGATGATTAAACAACTCCACAAACAGGTTTACCAGCTTCACTTCATTACTAACCAGATTGACCTTATTTATGTCAGACTTCTAGAGAAGCTCTTATTGAGAATTAAGAAAGGTTTAGATGTTTTATTGAAAACATTTCAGTTGACCTAACCATCATAGTGATCATGGCTTACTTTAGTTGGGCTCTTGACCCTTGAATGTCTTATGGTAGATTTTTTTTTGGCTGCTGTAATTGTGATAGTAATTCTGATTTACTGAGCTTATTCAGTAGCTAATTTATTAGTTTCATGTTATTTACAATAGCTTTATGAATTATAACGCAAGCTTATCTAAAATCTGCTACACGTTGTGCGATTTAAGCCATTTTATAAGATCATTGCACATCCCACTGTGCGATGATGACACAGCGTTGCTGTGTGACGCAACGTCACACAGCGGTTGTGGTTTTCATGTGGGTTGAAAAAAAGAAGTAGTGGCAGCGTAATAGGGAAATACAGAGCCGCTCTTGGCTAGGGAAAAGAAGCCAACTTGGGATGCCACTTTTGCACAGGGAACTTGAGGTAAATAACTGTATAACATACACTTTATATGTCACATTTCGCGTTCATCAATGCGTCATATTATACTGCATTTTTATTGGCTGGTCAGTAGACATAGGTCATAGCAGCGAACACGTTGTGAGACGTTCACACTGAATTTCTAACACTAACAGAAAATGATTATAGGTTAACCTTGGTCGCAAGAGGAACTATGACCATCGAAATCACCACGATTATTTCCCAATGGCAATCTTTCGTCTGGGAAAATCATGCAGTGATTTGCATACTGATGCTCATTAGTGTACAATGTCCTTATTAAACAAACGGACAAACAAATATGAAAGACACTAAATGTTATTTGCCTCATGAAATCATGATGCCTTCCCGTGCTGAATTTAATCTTTATTAATGCTGCGTGTATTCAGTTACTTTAAGCAACTTAAGTAAAACTGGTCTTCCCCACCCACTAAAGGAGTACATGTGATTTCATGTGTAGTTGCACAAGAACGAAAGTGAAAGAAGAACAAGAGATGCCATTGCGTCTTTTGGGAAGTGAACAGCTTCATTTTTTGTGGTAAGTTAAGAATTTGCGAGGAATTTTAACAAGGAAAGCTTAGCGGTATATTATGAGTTTGAGGTTTTCCTACCACGACCACTTTTTTACAGAGATGAAGAGATGAAATACATAGTGATTATGTATGTAATGTATGTAATGATCCAGTGTTTGATTAAATGATTTGCTTGTTTGTTTGCTTGTTTGCACAAACAAGGCAATACAATCAGACTCAAACTTACATTGTAGCCTATATATAGGGCTGGCCCTTGAATTTTTGGGACTCTCAGCAGAATTTCAAAATAACTTTAAGGATAACTTTCTGACTTTATTTTTACTTGTTTAAAGCATGAATCTTAAATTCTAAATCATTTCTCTGAGACAATAGCTTCAATAGTTACTTCCTATAACTATATCATATATTGCAATATTTGTATAAAAAATTAAATACTGAGTAACAATATGATTGCATGTAAATATATAAAATATCCATATCACGATAATTGCTAAGACTTTCATCATGGTATACTGTGTGGTATTATCAGTATATTGAATCATAATTTCAAAACTACAGGTTAAAAAGATAGTGTTGTCGTCTTTATAATAGGTATCTATTTTTAAAAAATCCTTTAGCATTAACACACTTAAAAAAAATATGACTAATTCAATACAAATATGTTTGAAAATAGCAGTTTAAGTGTTTAGTTTTGTTTAATTAGTAAAAACAAAGTGAAGTGTTTTCCTGTATATAAAGAAAACAATGCAGCCTTACACTATAGTTTTACCCATTTCTCTTTGTGGTGATCAGACAGGTCTGACAGGCTTGTATTCGCTTGCATCAAACTAAGGGGTGGGACTACAAATGAGGTATGTAAGGTAGGTGTTTTCTGTTGGTGAGATTTATGTCAGCATGAATATTTTTGTTGTTGTTGTAGTTGGGAATGAGAATATCAGTCATGGGCCTTGGCTCTGCTCATTCCACCGCATTTCACCATTTGAATCCAGACTATCAAAGGTTTATCAAAGGTGCATGTTTTGTATGTGTTATTTAGATTATTTGAACTTGGACTTGTTTGGCAAACACAGATTTTCACTCAGACCTGTTGGATTTACTGAGGGTAAACAAATGTGTTCAGATGATCATGCTCATCCAGACAAATAAAGGCAAGCAGAATATTTATTTATTTAGTAAGTTATTACAGTGTGTGTAAGACATGCATGCAATGTTATGTGTATATATGTTATTTAGTATAACGTTTGCTGGCTGTAGGTCTGGTTTACAGATTTTCAGTCAGTTGAATTTACTGAGCACAGTTTATTTAGACAGTATTTGTGGTGTATATAATTTGTGTATACACACACACACACACACACTAGAAATCCTGCCACACCACAGAGCGCCACTCACATAGTTTCACATTAAATTAGACTATAATTTGTATAATGTTTTTAATGTTTTCATCGCTTAAAAAAAAAGAAAGAAAAAATCGATTGACCTCTGGATAAGTACAAAAGCTCACTTGCACTCAAAAAAAAAAGTTGTTGAACGAACTTAATTAAATTATGTTAAACTTTTCCATCTAACTGAATTGTGTTTTTCCAACAAAATCTAACCAGTTTGAAATGATTTGTTGTAATCTTGTTATATGAACATAAATTAATTTAATATAAACAGCTAAAAAAAAAGCTGTTTATAACTGATATAACTGAGTTACAAGAGCCAAACAAAATTTACTGTTAAAAAGTCAAGTGTCCAGAGCCCAACTAAAGTAAACACTGACCACTGTCATGATAAACCTAAAAATGTAATTGTCTTTTTCAGTGATTCTGTTTGATCTTTTGAACAAGATGGCTATGTGTAAATAGCGCCACCATCTGCCCCACTCAAAATGAACAATTGAAATCTAGTTGGAATGACCTTTTTTTTTTTTTTTTTTTTTTTTTTAGCTGTTTATATTAAATTATGTTCATATAACAGGATTACAACAGTTAGTTATGTTCGTTCAACAACTTTTTTTTTTTTTTTTTTTTGAGTGTATGTTCACAACAGAAACATAAATTAATTGTGTTGAATAAACATGATTCATTTTTGTAATTTCAAAGACCTGTTATGAGCATTTTTTTCAGTGTATGGTCATCTAACACTATACCCAGGTTTTTGCTATTTTAGTTAATTAATTATATTTGTTTCTCTGTGTATGCAAGGTCTGAACCTCAACACTCTTTAACACAGAGGAGGACACTGATGCTAAACTGAGTCTTCATGTAAAGAGAGAAAATAAGGACACCACCTCTAAAATGAGTTCTCCTTCTCCTGAATCAAGCAGTGACCAGTCCAAGGAAATGAAACATCTGACTGCATTCAGTGAGACAAAAGTGATCTCTAACCCCAGGTAGGTCACTAGAACATTTTTGTATTTAAAATATGCTTTTATCCAAAGTGACAAAGTCTGAAGTCGGAAGTACACTTCTATCAGTATTGTCACAGCAAAGCACAAAATTACTGAACCATTACTTTCTGAATCTTGGAACTTTCTATTACAATCTTGTCATTGGCTCTTGAGAATGGATTTCTATGTATGCATAATTCATTAGTAATTTGCTGTGGATGAATTTCTTCTAAATAAATCAATGTAAATCTGCAATTCAAAAAAGCTATACCAGGCATGGGCAAACTTGGTCCTGGAGGGCCGGTGTCCTGCAGAGTTTAGCTCCAACCCTGATAAAACTCAATTGCCTGTAGCCAGAGGTGGGTAATCCAGTATTTTGTTCTAATCATCTGGATTTGCTAATTAGGACAGTTTTTCATCCCAGAGGTCAGAGACGGGACCAAGTCATTCCTTTTGAATCACAAGCAAGTCTTGAGCGGATAAAAGATGATAACTATAATGTATGGCGGAAGAGCACTTCGCAGCACTTCGCCCTCGGCGCAGTAATATATCACTTGTGAAAACTCACCTGCTCCCGCTCCCTCTGCTCGATCACTATCACTAATATATCACTGCTGCTCAAGTGATGTATTACTACACCGAAGGGCGAAGTGCTGTGAAGCGCTCTTCCGCCACACATTATAGTTATCATCTTTTATCCGCTTGGAAAATACTTACTCATGTAACTACTCATGTAACCGTCTTTAAATAGGGATAACATGGGTGTGTTTGGTGGCTTCTAAATTCATGCCTGTTTGGTGCCGATGGAATGAATGGAATAAATTCTGCTAAGCTATAGGTTAACGTATTGGCACCGCGCGCTAGAGCGATTAAGTGCACGCACTGAGACAAAACAGATATGTATCAACACGTCTAAGTTGAAGGAAGAACATAGTGAAATATAGAAAACCGGTGGAGTTTTCCTTTAAGAATAGCATATATATAGAATAGCATAATATCTATGACATATTGCTTGATTTTTGACACATTAGCCTGCCTGTGTTAAAACTGAATTAAAACAAAATGAGTTGTTTTTAACACATCTCTTTTTTTTTTGTTTGTTTGTTTGTTTTTACACACTAACGTGTCATAAATTGTGAATTATGACAACACCAGTGTGTTAAATATTTTAAAAATGTCAACCTGTGTTAAGGGGAATATCACACTGGTTGAGTTGAAATGAACATAAAATGTGTTGTCCTTAATTTGACACACAGATGTGTTAAAATATAACACAGTTTGCGTTGTTTTTAACACATCCGTTTTAAGAGTGCATCCAGAGTTGAGAGTTTCAATGCTTCAGACAAGAGATTGGCAAATAAGAAAGAAACAAAGTTGTTGTTTTTTTATACTCCCACTAGAAGTCTAAGATCTAGTGATCAGAATCAGCTTTTAGTCCCTTAGTCTAGACTTAAATGTAGAGGGGACTGAGCTTTCTCTGTGGTTGGGCCGCATTTATGGAACAATCTGCCGCTAGAGATTAGTTTGTACCTTCCATTTCCATTCTTAAGCCCATGGTCTTCGCCTCCTAATAGTCCTTTTTTCATTACACTGTAGAATGGCTTTAATTATTACGCAGTCTCCAGAATGCTTATCCATCATTCTCTTTTTCTTTGGTTTTATGTTTTATGTCTGTTTTATGTGTGAGATATAGGATTAGATTTTTTTTATGTACAACACTTTGGTGAGTCATGTGGCTGATTTGAAATGTGCTTTATAAATAAATGAACTTGAACTTGAAGCCAATGAGTGGTACTAAAAGAACAAAAATTACTGAACCATATTTGTTTTTAATCTTGGAACGATGTATTACAGCTCATACCATGTTATTTCCTCCTGAGAAGGGATTTCTGTGTTGAAAATCTTATCTGTACTTTGCTTTGGATGAATCGGTTTCCTAAATAAATGTTAAAAATCTACAATTCATTAAAGCTATACAGTAATGTATGTTGCAGTACTTGGGACAAGAGTTGGACCAATAGCAGATAGGTCTAAAATGTTTATTTTCTGTCTTTATCAGCAAGACGAAGAGACCAAGATCAGGATCTCAGAAGTACAGCCATGTGTCTATGAAGACCTACAGATCCAAAAGTCCACCCCCAGAATTCTGCGATGGACCAGTGACCTCTGACCCTCAGTTAGTATAATCATTTACTTGCTACTGTACTGTTGTGCATCTCAAATAAATTTAGATTTAGCAATGATGACCTCAGATTAAACAAGAGACAGACTAATATTAGTGTACACAGCAAAAACGCTCAGTGTTAAATTAACACTCTCAGTGTTAATTTAACACTCTGAGTGTGGACACATATAGACACTGAAGTAGTGTTAAAATAACACTGAGCAGTGTTGAAGTTAATGAGATAATTGGGTAATTAACAGCTGATGAATAAACATTAGTATAGACACCTGATGATAACAAGCAGAATCACCAAAGGAGAAAATCAACATTTTTAAGCAACCATTATAGTGGTTAGTGTCTGCATTAGTTGGGATCTTGACCCTTATATCTTCAATATTAGATTTTGTTTGGCTGCTGTGTCTGTATTAAAACAAACAGACAGACAAGTCAAGAGCAGCAGTCATCAGGCGCACATGACTTTGTTTTAACATCATATTTATTTCACATCTCATCCATGGTTCCCATCATGCATTGCCACATTGTCTTGAGATCATCTGTTTTTCAGAATATGCTGTTTATCACCATTGTTGAGATTCATATGCTGATTCTTGATGTTTGTGTGTGACTAAAATAAATCTTTTTGAATAAGAATTGTCTAAATGAAATTTATCCAAAATGTATAGAAAATTATAGGATCTATTGTTGGTTTACAAGGCTGTTAATATCAGTGAAGGAAAAGATTAGACTCTAGGTGAAATAATGATGATGTTGTTAAAACATGATCAGCTGATGACTGCTGCTCTTGACTTGTCTGTTTGATTTAACATAGACAGAGCAGCCAAGCAAAATCTAATATTAAAGATATAAGGGTCAAGAGCCCAACTAATGCAGACACTAACCACTGTAATGGTAGCTTAAAAACGCTGATTTTCTCCTTTGGTGATTCTGCTTGTTATCATCAGGTGTCTATACTAATGTTTATTCATAATTACCCAGTTATCTCATTAACTTCAACACTGCTCAGTGTTATTTTAACACTATTTCAGTGTCTATATGTGTCCACACTGAGAGTGTTAATTTAACACTGAGCATTTTTGCTGTGTAGATGCCATTCTTCTTATGATGCAACAAGTACATCAGGTGTTATGGGAAGCATTCCCAGTTCCGGCTGACCTAATTAATGCAACCTAACAATCCTTTAATGGATTTAAATTGTACACAGCAAAAAGCCTAGTGTTAAATGCACTCTCCCGGGTGTATATATGAGTCCACACTCAAGAGTGTGAAGTGTTAAAATCTGAGTGTTAAATTAACGCTGAAGCAGAGTTAAAGTTAATGAGATAATTAGTGATTAAGTAATAAATGCAAATATTCGCTTAAAACACCTAGTGAACACAGCGATGATGTGGTCAGGACCGTGGTGCCGGTTTCCTGTGAAATAATTTATAATAATAAAAAAAAATCAACCATTAAATTTATATTAAGACTTTAGCTTGCTAAAAATGCTAAAACAAACAAACAAAAAATAATAATAATTTGCTTTTCATATTGTCTGGTAAAACACTCAAACAAAAGTCTCCCGAGAGAGAGAGCTCTCATAACAGAATGGATGGTTTATGTATTTAGCCATTTGGTCTGTCTATCTCCAGGGATTTCACTTGCAAAAAATTGAAATGGTCATCTTTTTGTTAATATGCCATGTCTCCGACCATGTGTGTATTTATTTGTTGGACGTAGGATTAGCTGTAAAAACCGTATAACCTGGGATAACGGGCTCTTTCGGCTAACGGAACCCCGAATGAGAGGATTCTTTTTTATTTTTATAAGGTATAAAAATATGTCCACATATTTCAGTAGACCTTTTATACTCTGTCACGTATCTGTATCACAGAGAGTGAGAATGAAAAATGATATTTGATTCATGAATGAATTATTGACAGAACTATAAGACTGTCAGAAGAAAAAGACAATAATCTCACCCCGTTTTTTTTTTAAAGAACAAACAAAATTGTAATTAGTAGAGTTCAATTTCTAAAACAAACTAATAAAAAAATAAACATAGCTTACCAAACTCTTTTATTCTAAACAATGCCATCCTTGCTTAAATAAAGTTTAAATACACTACTAGTTTATAAACACATTATAATATAATTTGTGTAAGCCTATGAAACACACCTATATCTCGTAATTACAGTTTAATTTACATTAAATACTAGCTTTAATAAAAGCGCAAATTCAATTAATTCAAAACTGTGCTACAGGCTGCAGCGAGGACAGACTCGGATTTTCCACCTCTGAATTTTGGACCAGTTTGGTTATTAAGCAGTTGGACCAATAGCAGATAGGTCTAAAATGTTTATTTTCTGTCTTTATCAGCAAGAGGAAGAGACCAAGATCAGGATCTCAAACGTCCAGCCATGTGTCTATGAAGACCTACACATCCAAAAGTCCACCCCCAGAATTCTGCGATGGACCAATGACCTCTGACCCTCAGTTAGTATAATCATTTACTTGCTACTTTACTGTTGTGCATCTCAAATAAATTTAGATTAAAAATTTATGCACTAAACATTAAAACATTTCAAATAATGATAGTCGCCAACAAGTCAAGTCACCTTTATTTATGTAACGCTTTTTACAATACTTTAGCTTTACGGTGTCAACAGAGGTGTATAGTCCAGGGGTCAGAAAGTAAAAGTCCTGCCATGTTTTTATTCCACCCATGGACTCAGGCAGTTGATTTCACCAGAGGTGGGACAAAGTAATTTATTTCAAGTCACAAGCAAGGCAAGTCTCAAATCAAATTCCAAGTCCTCAAAGAGTTCAAGTTAATGAAATAATTCAGTGATCAGTTAAATGGTGATTGTAAATTAGTGATGAACACCTGCTGTTATTGAGAATTACAGAGGATCAGATGTTGATGTTTTAATGGTCAGAATGATGCCACAATAATTGAGATCAGTGTTTGCTTTAGTTGGACACTTGAGTCTTTGTTTCTTCTGCTATCTCTCTGTAGCAATGCACATTGTTTTGAAAAAGCAGAGAAAGACAAGTGCTGTGCAGTGAGCAGCCGTTTGTTTTGTGAGAGGACATCATTAGCTGGCTTAACCACATCATTTGAATTTATCTATAAAAGCTCAGTTTTGTTTTGTTTTTTTAATTTATATGTTTTGTATAATCAGCCCTATGAAAACTAACATGGTGATACTCTAATTGCATATGTAAAGTTAATAAAAAATGATCTCTGGTACTATTAAATTACACACAAAGATCAAGAACCAGCTCATGAATCTCAACAATGGTGACAATCAACAAAATTCTAAATGCTGCAATGCATGCTGGGTAACACCCCAGTAAAACTCCCATCGTGCTCTGCAGCATGAATAATTATTGCTAATTACAAATCTATGACCTGCATTTTGGTAGCCAATAAAATGTTCGATCATTTACGAACCAATAAAAACCCTTACATTTTGACCGGGAAAAAAAAACAGGTAACAGGTAAGAGCTAATCATAGACACCACATGGAAATTCAAACTGCAGCACCACAGCAGTGAGAGCAAAAGCCTTCGCAGCTGCTGGAAGAGCTCCACGTTCCAACGCACGCAACTGGCTAAAGCTTGCAAAGCTTATTTTTATGAGCAAAGATTACAGTGTATTTTAATTTGTTTGCAGATTGCGCTGGCGCCTCCATGTCCTGCAAAGCGCAGTTAGCTTTCACTCTCCAACAAACGATTGTGTGCATAATAGGGCGCATTTATGTAAGTAAAATTGTTTAAATAATTTTGTGATATGCTTGAAGATTTTATTTTAGGCAAGTCGTGATGATTTGATAAGGAAAAATTGATCAAACTTAAGATGTGATCAACTTACTGCCTGCCGCTGGCCACTTGGTTGTTAAAAACAAAAACTTTAATTTAACAAACAAAAAATGTTCCAAACATATTTCTAAATTAACTTTATAAAGAAACGAAAATAAATATAAACACGTCAATTTTAAAAACAAAACTGATTATTGTAGTGCGAAATGGCTTTCCTATGCGTGCTTTTCTTACCGTTTATACTTTCGCTTTCAGTTCAGCAACTAGGGGAGAGGAATGAAAGGGGGAACGCACCACTTAACATTTTATTTATTTATTTATTTATTTTTTAAACACCGCACCACCGACGGTAGTTGGTCCATCTGCCACCGTCACAACCCTTCCCGTGATCAAGTGAGGGGATGCAAGAGCGGTCTGATGCGTCTAAAAATGCGTGGAAAATGCTTTCCAAAGCGCTATCACTTCTGTGGCCTCTGTTGTTGCTAAGCAGTCAATCACGAACCACGTTCTCCACTAAACGTTTTTTAAACAACTAAAAAAAAAAAAAACTATATATATATATATATATATATATCTATTCAAACGAAGCCTGATAGATTCTGTGTACTTTGAAAATCAGCGCTTCTCCTGAAGCTCAATAAGAGGTTCAGAAAGTGACCTTTTTACTAGTTTAAAGAATTTAAAATTTTCATTATCACTCTCATGTTTTTCCAAAACTTTCCTTTGTTGAACACAAAATATGACTTTTCAACAATGCTGTAGGGAGTTGATAGTAACCACTGACTAACCATCTTCCTTTCATCAGAAGAACCGCATAAGGGCTTGGAACAACATGAGGATGATGACAATTTTCCTTTTTGGATGAAAAATTCCTTTAAAGGCCATGACCCAATTAAATGTTTATTGTGAAAAGTTCATACTGTTTAATGTTTAATTTGTGTTTCTTATAAGCCTTTCATATGTTTGCCTGTGTTTGATCCATTCACATTTCTGAATGGATTTAGTGGTTATTGTTTTTTCATTAAAAATCACAGTTTTAAAAGTAATTAGTACTCTGGGTACTCTGAGTAGTTTTTGATATGGGTACTTTATACTTTTACTTAAGTAAATTTTTAACACCAATACTTTTACTAGTAATTGAGTATTATTTCTGCAATGTAACAGTACTTGTACTTGAGTACAAATTTTCAGTACTCTTTCCACCTCTGATGTTTTGACATGTTCTTAATGTAACGTCCTATATAATAGAGTTCTTTTCTTTACCGATTAGATCAACTCTGTGCAGAGGTTGGTGATTGTTCCAATCAACTGGATTTGCGAATTAACAGTTTTTCAGGAGGTCAGAGATGGGACCAAGTCATTCCTTTAGAGTTAAACCTAATGAGATAATTACGTTTCTAATTAAATGTTCATTAGTGATGAAGACCCGCTGTTAACAATCAGCATCGCTGAAAAAAAAGGCATTAAATCTCTCTAGATCAGTTTAAACATCTTCACAAAAAGCATCACCAGCTTCACTCATTACTAACCAGACTGACTTTATTTTATGTCAAGAAAAGAAAATAGCAAAAAGAAAGAAGGAACATGATGCACCATAATTGTGGTCAAGGTTTGTTTTAGTTTGTCTCTTGATACGCTGGGAAAGTTAAAGCAATTTGCTTCTAAATAGTTGCAATATTCTTTCATGCAATATTTTGTGCAGTGCTGAGTTGAATGCTTGTAGCAGATTAACTTGCATTATCTGCTTATAGCTAATTTGGGTGAGGATCATGAAGTGGTTTCTGTTTTTGACTTATTACTCTTCATGAACTGCAAAAAAAAAATAATAATAATAATCACATTACACAGATGTCACTGTAATGTTTCAATATTGGGGACAAAAATATTAACACAAACTTTTAGACATGAACACTTATCATATGATCCTCAACAGTGGTGATAATAATTATTCATTCTGCAGTGCATGATGGGAGTTTTTACTAGTTTTTTTTACCCAGCATGCACTGCAACATTAAGCAGTTTGTTGTTTGTCACCATTGTTGAGATTCATGTGCTGGTTCTTGATGTCTGTGTGTGTTTAAGTAGCTCAGACGTTCTTACTTCTGTATGCACTATACAGGTTTTAAATTCAAATGTTAGAGAAACCACTATCTGGCCAATTGGGAGCACTATATAATAAACCAGCTTGCATCTTGTAGCTTTGGTATTGCAATACCTTAAACATATAAGAATTGTTTGGACATAATCATGTTAGCACAAGATGATGATCTTACCATAAAAAAACAGCTTGTTGTTGCTCATTGAACAGCTCTAACCTCACTGTTTTGCAACAGTGAGAAAAATCTAATACAAGAATCAAGGGTCAAAACCCAGCTAAAGCAAACACTGATCTCTACAATGGTGGCATCATTTTAATAACTAAAATATCAACATCTGAACCGAATTCGCAATAACTGCAGGTGTTCATCACTAAAGCACAATCATCATTTAATTAGTCACTTAATTATCTCATTAATTTTAACCTTTTAGGGACTCGAGACTTGCTTGTGACCCGAAAGGAATGGTCCCATCTCTGACCTCCATCATGGAACCTGGATTTTCCACCTCTGAGGACCAGCTGGAGTTTGTTTATTAAGCATGCAGAACAACCACCCAATAAAGCAGTGGTTTTCAATCCTGGTCCTGGACCTGGTCTCCCTTATCTGACACACTCAGTTCAATTCATGGATCTCTCTCCTAACGAGCTGATGATCTGAATCAGGTGTGTTAAATAAGGGAGACACAAAATATGAAGAGCAGTGCGTCCCCAGGACCAGGATTGAAAACCACTGCAATAAAGCGTTACAATAATCTATCCTGGAAATCATGAACACATGAATTAACGTTTCTGCATTTGACATTAAGAGCATAGGTCATAATTTTGAAATGTTTTTAAGATGGAAAAATGCTACAATACTGTAATCATTCTTTTTTATTCAGCAAGGAGAAGAAACCTAAGGACAACACAAAAGCAGTTCCACAGATACCAACACTGAAAACTAGAAGCCTTCATGAAGTCAAAGACCAGCACAAAACTAGCATGAAGAACAGGTATGAGAGATTATTTGAGGGAACCAAACTCCAGGAGAATAATATCCTCTTGAACAGGATCTACACACAGCTCTACATCATAGAGGGAGAGAGTGGAGTGAATGAAGAACATGAGGTTTTACAGATGGAGAAAACAGCCAGAAGACAACACTCACAAGACACTCCAATCTACTGCAATGAAATCTTTAAAGCCTCACCTGAACCAGGATGTGAGGAGAAAGACCAAATCAAGACTGTTCTTACTAAAGGCATTGCTGGAATTGGAAAAACCATCTCTGTGCAGAAGTTCATTCTGGACTGGGCCGAGGGAAAAGCCAATCAGGATGTAGATTTCATGTTTGTGCTTTCATTTCGAGAGCTGAACTTGATTGCAAAACATGAGTACAGTCTTCACAGACTTCTGCTGGACTTTCATCCTGAATTTCAAGATCTGGACTCAAAGATTTATGAGGAGTGTAAAGTTGTGTTCATCTTTGATGGTCTGGATGAAAGCAGAATCACACTGATGTTTTCAGATGCTCGGAAAGTTTGTGATGTGACTGAGACTTCATCAGTGAGTGTTTTGATGTCAAACCTCATGAAAGGAGAGCTGCTTCCCTCTGCTCTCATCTGGATCACCTCCAGACCAGCAGCAGCCAATCAGATCCCCTCCAAATACATCAACCGTCTGACAGAAATTCAAGGATTCAATGAGAGCCAGAAGGAGGAATATTTCAGGAAGAGAATCAGTGACCAGCATCAAGCCAGCAGAATCATCTCACACATCAGAAGAGCAAGAAGCCTCCACATCATGTGCCACATCCCTGTCTTTTGCTGGATCTCATCCACTGTGCTTCAGAAGCTCCTAAAAGAAGATCTGAGTGCAGAAATCCCTCAAACGCTGACTGAAATGTACATCCACTTCCTGCTAATTCAGATAAACATGAGAAACCAGAAGTATGAAGAGAGAGATCCAGAGAAACTATTGCAGTCCAACAGAGAAGTGATTGTGAAACTTGCTGAAGTGGCTTTCAAACAGCTGATGAAGGGCAATGTGATGTTCTATGAAGAGGACATGAGAGAGAGTGGCATATATGTTACTGATGCCTCAGTGTATTCTGGGATTTGCACTGAGATCTTTAAGGAGGAATCTGTGATTCATCAGAAGAAAGTCTACAGCTTCATACATCTGAGCATTCAGGAGTTTCTTGCTGCTTTCTATGTGTTTTACTTTCATGTAAATACAGTTATAGAGGGACTGAAGAACTTTGCTTCAGTACAAAATTTGCTTAAAGGTGCAGTAGATAAAGCCATTCAGAGTGAGAATGGACAACTGGATCTGTTCCTGCGGTTCCTGCTTGGCATCTCACTGGAGTCCAATCAGAGACTCTTACAGGATCTACTGACACACACAGAGAACAGCTCAGAGAGCATCAGGAGAACCACACAGTACATTAAAGGGAAGATCAAAGATGGACATGGACTCTCCACTGAAAGATCCATCAATTTGTTCCTCTGTCTGCTGGAAGTGAAAGATCAGACTCTGTCCAGAGAGATTCAGGAGTTTGTGAAATCAGACAAACACTCAGAGAAGAAACTCTCTCCTGCTCACTGCTCAACAATCGCCTACATGCTTCAGATGTTAGAGGAGGTGCTGGATGAACTGGATGTCAACAAATACAACACATCCGATGAAGGCAGAAGAAGACTGATACCAGCTGTGAAGAACTGCAAAATAGCTGTGTAAGTGTGTAAAAAAGGGTGACAATCCAATTGTTTAAGATTTTATTGAAAAGAGAGCATGTAAGGCATAATAATGGCATGAAATAGGTTTAATATATACATTGCAAAAACTCTGAGAGACTCCAAATGAGTTCCTCAGGGGAAAACACAAAATTTCAGTATGTTAGCAATATCACCCAACCACACCTCAATCCATGTGATCATCACAGTGACACTGCACCATTTTTGTACTGTGTACTCAAAGTGTAAGTAATATGTGAGCTCATTGTGAATTCTAAATGTTAAGCTATTCTATATCCTGTTTTTCAATACTATCACAGTGACATCACATTCTCCAAACATACAACTGACTTCCAGCCACAGCCTTAGTTGAAATCATCTGTAATAAAAGAACACATTAAATTTCTCATGATCACCAGCTTAGCTCAGTACTAACCAGACTGACTTATACAGAAGCGCTTATTGAGAATTAACAGAGATTTAGATGGTGTTTGTTTCATTGGACGTTTTCATCATGGTGATTAGCATTTGAATTGGGCTCTTGAGCCTTGACTTTATAGATGTATAATAATAGTGTTTGTAAAGCATATTTGTTTTTGAAAAAGACACTGCAACCTACTGTTATTGGTTTGTTATTGAAATAACAACACAATACTCAATGCATGCTGGGTGCCTAGTCTCCGTTCATTGAGTGCACTTTGACCTTACATTGTGACTATACACATTGAGGGTGCTGTGACACTGTCACACTTTTATCTCACTTTGATTTCATTTATGACCATGTCACAAGTATTTTGGGAGTAAGTTCAACTTGAGTCTTATTCAGCAAAATTAACAAATCTTTTCTTCATTTTGTCTATTTTTGCGAAATATAAGTAAAATGTTAGGTGTTACTTCCCTATCACATCTACTGCTTACACAAATGTTTATCACACTACAAACAAGAAAATTGTAATTCTGTAAGAAACAGAAAAAGATCGTTCATTGTAATTTATTGTTTACCTGGGTCTTTAGTCTATGATTAGCTCACCTTACCTCTTATCTGACAAGTTTTCGGGTTTGAAACTCCAAAGGTGAACTAAGGATGTTGTGTATACAAATCACTTCCCAAGATGACTCTTTCTTCCCGAGTCGCATGGTGAGAGCATTGTGAGATCAAATTGCTGATTAATAATGCTAAAGCTAAAGTGGCTGATAGTCATCTTTATAAATGTATATTTCTTTTCTTTTTTCTTTCTCTCTTTACCTATCTATACCAGTTCTAAAACAATGTTTTTTTTATTATTATTATTATTATTAAATTAGTTTAATTAAAGAAGTATTTAATAATTTTGTGTTTTAATCTCTTTCAGTCTGAGAGGCTGTAATCTCAATGATCAACATTCTGAAATTGTATCATCAGCTCTACTATCCTTTAACTCTGTCCTGAGAAAGCTGGACCTGAGTAACAATGACCTACAGGATTCAGGAGTGAAGCTACTTTCTGATGGACTGAAGAGTCTAAACTGTCATCTGGAGATACTGATGTATGTAAACTTTAATCTTTGGTAATGCTGATGTTACTTTTTTTTAATTATGCATTGTTCGAAAGAAGAGGGTCTGTAAATTCCTGGTGGCAGCTGCTATTATTGTTCTGCTTTTAACTTTTAAATCAAATTGCCAAGGAATATCTTGTATCAATGTTCTGACACTAGGGGTTGCACTTAGGCAGAGGTGGAAAGTCCAGTATTCGAAAGTAAAAGTCCTCACCAGTATTTTGTTCCAGTCACACTCTAAAAAAGGATGTGTTAATTGATTAACACATTTTTTTGTGTTATGGCCATTTTTAAACATTTTATGTAATTTTAAGTTATGTTAAATGTTAAACATGTTAAATATCATCCAATCACATCACTGTCTATGTCACTGCACAAGCTTCACACCTCTTTTTTTCATTGGTGGATGATGTGGATGCACTTATGTCAGGTATATGGATTACATCTCTGTTAGAAATGTAATGTTCCTAGAGCATTCTCAGAACGTCCCTCTGGTCTCAATGACATTCCCGAACGTTTCCTGAGATGCTCATGATGTGCAGTTCTTTAAAGGAATGGGGGACATTATTTGGAGAACCTTCAGGATTAACACAAACTCTGTATTGTGGCACCAAATACACTGTGATCAAAGTAACACTGGATCAGAGTTCAACTTAATGAGAATGTTAACAAGAAGAATTACTGAAGGAAAGAGAAACAAACAAACAAAAAATAAATAAATAAAAAATAAATAAATAAACATAACTACAACTGACTTCCAACTAATCAACTAAAATAAAACATTAAATCACTCAAGATCTCAGCAGAGGATTAACTCCACAAACAGCATCACCAGCTTCACGGATTACTGACTTGTTTGACTTTATTTGTGTCATGCAAAAGTTCTTAATGAGAATTAACAGAGGTTTAGATGTTGGTTTCATTTCTCAAAACATCACCATCACTGTGGGCACTATTTGCTTTAGTTGCTTAAATTTATAATATTGTTTTTTTTTTTTCTTTTGCTTATGTAGTTCTGTTTATAGATTGTATTATATTAGCAAGGAAAACCTAGAAAGTGATGTGTTTGGGTGATATTGGCTTAAAAATGTTTTTCAGGTAGTGACTTGATTCGCTCACTGTTTCATTTCACATTGTTGAGCATAGATAGTATTTGCTTCTGCAATTTGAATTTAACAGTTTTTGGATGTCTTAAAACATAAAAAAAAATCAGTTTGATAATGAATGGCTGAACTTTCAAGTTAGCAATGTTAAAACTTATATGCTGTGTGTGCATGTGCAAGACACCTGTGTGATCAGTTGGATTAATAAAATAAAACAGTGGTGTGCACAGAGCCACCAGTCTGGACACGCTTACCAGAGTCAAATATCTCCTTACTTTATTCTTAGCAAACATTATTTTTACTAAAACCATTCTGTATTCTTTCTGTAGATTATCAGGCTGTATGGTGACAGAAGAAGGCTGTGGTTATTTGTCTTCAGCTCTGAGTTCAAACCCCTCACACCTGAGAGAGCTGGATCTGAGTTACAATCACCCAGGACAATCAGGAGTCCAGCTGCTCAAACACAAACTGGAGGATCCAAACTATAAACTGGAAAAACTCAAGTATGTGGGGCAGTGAGAGTGTTTAACAAAAATATTGGTTTCATTGGACAAAAAAAAAAAAAACTTTGCTAAAGAATACTATGGTATGCATGCCAAGCCAGTAGTTGGCGATCAAGAAACAACCTGCAAAAATGAATTATGCATGACATCAACTTTTTTTTTGTTAGTTGGAATCCGGCTATCGGCACGAAGAACGTAACACTATTGGTGCAAAGCAACAGAGGATTACATAATTAGAACTATTATTATAGGCTAGTTTTAATTAAACACAACACAAACATAAATCACATTTTGAAGTAATTAATTAACTAAATGAAAAGTTAATTTAATTGTATTCTAAAACCATTATTTCCTCGATCTGACTGGTTGGGCATATGCCCACCCATGGATCCACCCCTGACCTATATATGTCGCCATTTTTTGAATGACTTATCGTGAATTGTTGAGCACTGACCTTACTACTTCACAACACTATATGTGTTACTACAGAAAGATCTAACACAAGAAGTTAAGGGCACAACTAAAACAAACACACTGATCTTCATGATGGTGGCATCATTTTAACCAATAAAACACACATCTGATCCTCTGTAATTCTCAATAACAGCAGGTGTTCATCACTAATGCACAATCATCATTTAATTAGACACTTAATTATCTCATTAACTCTTTGGGGACTTTGGATTTGACTCGAGACGTGTTTGTGACTCGAAAGGAATGACTTGGTCCCATCTCTGACCTCCTGCTGAAAAACTCTGCTAATTCGCAAATCCAGGTGATTGGATCAAAATACTGGGGAGGACTTTTACTCATGGCACCTGGATTTTCCACCTCTAAATAATATAGAGCAGTGGTTCTATGTGGGGGCAGTGGGGACCCAATGCTCTGCACATTTTGTATGTCTCCCTTATCTGACACACTCAGTTCAGTTCATGGCTCTCTCTCCTAATGAGCTGATGATCTGAATCAGGTGTGTTAAATAAAGGAGACACACAAAATGTGCAGAGCAGTGGGCCCCCAGGACCAGGATTGAAAACCACTGATATAGAGAAGTGGTTCTTCTGCTATAGTGCAGTTTTTCAGCAGGAGGTCAGAGTGTTTTATCAGTTCTTTAATAGCTGACTATCAGTCAGTAAATCAAAGAGAGAAACCACTTCATGATGTTTTTTCAAAAGACTTATAAGTAGAAAGCATAAACTAATTTTCAAGCTTGTTTAATAATGGTCAAATGTTTGTTGTGAAACCATTATGCAATCATTTAGAAGTTCATTAAGTTCAGAAATCATTTTTGATTTATTTAAGGGTTGAGACGAACTTGAACAAACCTTGATCACAATTATAGGGTTAGGGTTTTTTTTTTTTTTTTTTTTTTTTTTTTTCTCTTCTTGACCAATAAATCATCAACATCTAAACCCCTGGTAATTCTCAATAAGAGATTCTGCAGACATAAAATAAAATAAAATCTGGTGAGTGAAGTAATGAGTGAAGCTGTTTGTGGAGTTGTTTAATCAGATCTTGAGAATTGTAACATCTTTTATTTCAGCTGATTTTGATTGTTAACAGCAGGTGTTCATCACTAATGCACAACCATCATTTAACTGGTCACTTAATTGAATTGTTTTTTAATTAAAATTTCTTTCTCAACTGTTTACTTTCAAGTATAACATAACAAACAGTTTTTTGTTTTGTTTTGTTTTTTTGAAGATACTTTCCAAGATGGGTATTTCAACATATTTTTATCTGTTCAGGCGCAAGCAGAGACAAAACTCCATTCAGTGTTAAAGGGCTATGACAGTGGTTTTCAATCCTGGTCCTGGGGACCCATTGCTCTGCACATTTTGTGTGTCTCCCTTATTTAACACACCTGATTCAGATCATCAGCTCGTTAGGAGAGAGATCCATGAATTGAACTGAGTGTGTCAGATAAGGGAGACATACAAAATGTGCAGAGCAGTGGGTCCCCAGGACCAGGATTGAAAACCACTGGGCTATGAGATGCGGCTCACAGCACACAGTGCATGGGTGCTGAATTAAAAACACATGCAATTGATGATGTGCAGTAGTGCCCCATCAACTTTCCTCAGCTTTTTTCTAGCTGGTCTCTGTCAGTCGGCTAAAATCACAGAGATTATAGCTGCCTCTTTTCACTTTAATAATCATCAACAATCAAACATTTATCATTTGTTGTTTATATTTGTCTTTTCTAGTTTGGATCATGGAGAATCCTTCAGAATTACACCAGGACTGAGAAAATGTAGGTCTTTTTTTCTATTTCACACACACACACACACACACACACACGCACGAGAGACAGAGACAGAGAGAGAGAGAGAGAGAGAGAGAGAGAGAGATGAGAAATAGAAGAACAACAACTAGAAATTGGCAAAAACATTTTAGGGGTCCACAGAGGCACCTCCAATGATGCGTCCAGAGCTGAATTAGGCTTGTACCCACTGAAGATTGAGGTCCAGAAGCAGAGGTGTAAAATCCAAGTTCCATGAGTAAAAGTCCTCCCCAGTATTTTGTTCCAATCACCTGGATCTTCTAATTAGCACAGTTTTTCAGCAGGAGGTCAGAGATTCCTTTCGAGTCACAAGCAAATCTTGAGTCAAATCCAAAGTCCCCAAAGAGTTATTGAGATAATTAAGTGACTAATTAAATGATGATTGTGCATTAGTGATGATCACCTGCTGTTAACCAGCAGCATCATTGAAGAAAAGATAAACACAAGAACTACTGACTTCCACCACAACCTTGGATGGAATCAACTGAAAAACAAAACAAAAACACAATGTCACCACATTTGTGGTCAAGGTTTGTTTTAGTTGGTCTCCTGACCAGTTTATTCGTTCTGAGATATTTGTTTTTGTGCTTTGCTGAATCTCTCTGATTTATTGACTGACATTCTATTATTGAGCTGCTGTAGATATAAAAAAAAAAGCTGTTAACCAAATCCTATACAAACACTTCCTTGGTAGACGTGCACTTGTCATACGATCCTCAACAGTGGTGACAATAATTATTCATACTGCAGTGCATGATGGGAGTTTTTACAATGGCACATATCCAGGTGATTGGAACAAAATACTAGGGAGGACTTTTACTCATGGAACCTGGATTTTACACCTCTGTGTAATTCTCATCTCCCTTTTTTTGTGTTCAGATGCCTTTAATCTCACACTGGATCCAAACACAGCAAACACTCAGCTCATTCTATCTGACTGCAAAACAAAGGCAACATATGACGAAGATCATCAGTCGTATCCTGATCATCCAGAGAGATTTCAGAACTTCAAGCAGGTTTTGTGTCGAGAGAGTCTGGCTGGACACTGTTACTGGGAGGTTGAATGGAGCGGATTGGTTTATGTAGCAGTGACGTATAAAGGAATCAGTAGAAAAGGGGGGAGTGACTGTTGGTTTGGATACAGTGACAAATCCTGGAGTCTGTTTTGCACAGCTAATGAATTCACTATCTGGCACAATAATGTGAGTAATAATTTACCAGTCCCTTCACTGCCCTCTAATAGAGTAGGAGTGTGTCTGGACTGGACGGCCGGCACACTGTCCTTCTACAGTGTTTCTGACACACACACACTCACACACTTACACACAGTCAACACCACATTCACTGAACCCCTCTATGCTGGATTTGGCGTTTATAATTCCTCAGTGTCTCTGTGTCAGCTTGAACAACTTGCCGTGGGAAACAATTGAGATATCACGGAAAAACGTTATTAAGTGGTTGCAAAATACAACCCAGTCTTATAAAAATACAAACCTCTGGGTACTTTTCAGCAGCGCATTGCCGTTTTGATGTACCTTGCTGCACGCTTCACAACCATTTCAAAAAGAAATGTTCACTAAGTGGTGCTAAAACAATATGTGAACATGAACTATGTATTTATTACGTTGATATAGGGACATTTGGCTGTGTTTTTATCAGAGGTGGGACCTTCAAGTCAAAAGCAAGTCTACTCCAATATTATCCATCTGCAGTCCCGGAGGCCGCATTTAAAGGACCGCATTTCTAGGACCTTAGTTTTTTGTGACAGCGCCACCTACCGAGTCTGAGAACCGCAGTCCCAGAAACGCATTTCCAGGACCCTAGTTTTGGAGGACCGAAAAAAGTGCCACCAAGGCAGCATTTTCACCCAGTTTTAACTACATTAGAGTTTTAGAGGTTTTTTTTATTACACCCAAGTACTACTTTCATTATTGCAATTAAACCTGGTTCCTAGGAATGTTGAGAAATGATAGTAGCATAATATAATAACTCAAGTAAAATAAACAAGGAGTCATAGACAAGGATGACTCTGGGAGTAGATTTAAGATTGTGTATATTTTATAAAATAATTGGAGCGTGGATCTGGGGGTATATATATTGCTGGTCCTCTAATTCGGTAGGTGGCGCTGTCACTAAAAACCTAGGGTCATAGAAATGCAGTCCTGAAAATGCAGCCTCCGGTTTTGCAGGCAGATGCTACTCAGTCTCCTAAGTCATAAATCCCAAGTCATCAAAGAATTTAATTAAATGAGATAACTGACTAATTATATGATGATTGAGCACAAACACAAGAAGTTTTCTCTTGCACGTTAGATAGGTAAGGGTAGGTTAGGGTTATGTGAAGTTTATTAGCCTCATTTTTTTAAATGTGCAATGTTGCACAGAAGAAAGCCCACTCTGGGACCTACTCCGTACAGTTTAGTAATCGTTGCACTGATATAGCAGGGGAAGACTATTATTTTGTTGAGGAACGACTGATGACGTCACGTTCAGATTTGGTTGACCTATAGGCAGAAAGGGAAAACCGAAACAGTAATTTTTTTCTTGAATCTGCTTATTCCATTTAAAACTGAAAAACAGACTATCAAAACATAGACACCCTACAAATTCCAAGGTTGAATTTTATCAGGACCTATTGTAAAAAAAAAAAAAAAAAAAAGCCCATGGTTTGTATGCCTTTGACTATTTGAGCAGTACAGCTATGTTGGTCTTTGAATTGAATTGATGGGGTGTGGTTTATTTGGTGATTGCACATGTGTAAATCAGTGCAGAGTGAAAGCAAAGGTCCTGCAATCTCACCCTAAAAGCCCTCTGCAGTGCCTTCACTTTGCTGAAGTGCGTCACTGAAAACTGTGAGTTTCATTATTGTCATTTATTCACTGTTTAACTTGATGTACTGCTGATGAATCATATTTTATGTAATATAAGAGTTACCTGTTTTAATTGAGAAACTGCATAACATTGGCAAACTTGATTGTCCATTTGTACATAGCACATCTGTTCATACAATATATTGTCTTTTTATCTATTGTGTATGGTTTTTACATGTTTATTTTGAATCACTTGTTTGTATTTTGTTATCTGTGTCTTGTCACTTGTCACCATGACTGTGTACTGGAAGCTTGTGTCATCAAGACTAATTTATTTTGTGTAAACACACTTGGCAATAAATGCTTGAAGAAGGTTTGTTGTGTACAGTTTGCACTTAAGATTTGCTTTATCTTAAGAAAGAGCTCCTCAGAAGCTCATGTTTCTGTCAATCTGTCAGTGTTTTTGTTTGTTTAACAACTTGAATGTATTTATTAAACATTGTAGTGCGAATAGGTGGAGATCTGTTATGGCAGTTCATACATAACAAAAACATTAAAATGGATGCATTATCCTTTAAGGGGACATTTAGTAGTGGAAGTTTCAGCAGCTTTTTTTAGATTTGTAGCTATAGCATTTGATGAGTATATATATATATATATATATATATATATATATATATATATATATATATATATATATTGTAATATGAACTATTTTAATATATTTTTTTATTTTATTATTTATTATTTAATGTTTGTCAAATGAGAAGGGTTTTGTAAGGTTTAGCTCATTTCCAGGTACAAATTTGACATTAAAGCATTTGTAAATTGTTCAGTTCAAAACTGGTCTTCTTTCAGAAAACTACCTCTCATTCCATCTATGAGTTTGTAACCACAGAACTCGTTGTATTCAACTTAAACTCTTGTAACACATCTAAGTGAATTTTATTTGCAGCATGTATCCAAAGTTTGAGATGATGAGATGATTAAAGTGATTACACTCATAATCCATTATAGGAATTGCGTCATTGTGTGTGTGTTTTTTTTTTTTTTTTTTTTTTAATATTATATGTGTTGGAGCACAAATATCTAACTGTTCTGTGAGCTTGCTCACTACGCAGCATTCTAATATATTTCAGATGCACCCAATCAATGCTTGCGATGGAGTTCAATGTGCAGTTTCTACTAATTTTGCCTAGTTTTAGTTTTTTGATTTTATTGAATTGCTCAGATTCAACATT
Source organism: Cirrhinus molitorella (assembly GCA_033026305.1). NCBI lineage: Eukaryota > Metazoa > Chordata > Actinopteri > Cypriniformes > Cyprinidae > Cirrhinus > Cirrhinus molitorella. The sequence continues at coordinate 43,078,817 of CM065120.1, forward strand.
TTACAGTAGCCAGGGGGTGAGCACAAAGGAAAAGAAGATACAAAATTACAATGAAATAGAAAAAGAAAAGAAATAAAACAAACAAATAAATAAAAAACAAAGAAAGAAAAGAAATTACATAAAAACATAGAAATGTTTACATGCATTAATACACTTAACAGCTTTCTTGTTTATCAGAATGTAAATAAAAAATTTTCTGCTGTATCTATGTTAAAACAGACAGACAAACCAAAAGAAAGATGGCCATGTGGCCTTAGTCTATGTTTTGACATGTTCTTAATGTAACAGCCTATATGATAGAGTTTAGTTTCTTTAAATCAATAATCAGACAGATGTTTTTAAAATTTATTTTAATTAAAAAAAAACTTTAATTAAGACATACAGACAAGAATCAGCATGAGAATCACAACAATGGTGACCATCAAAAAAGCATGTTGTAACCAATCAAAACTCATCCATGCCTCCCATCATGCATTGCGGCATGAATAAATTATGAGCTGAAATGTCTCTGTACTCTCCTTTATCTGTTTTTTTTTAATATGCTGTTTGTTGTTATATACATATAACACATCACAACTGCGTGTAAGTAGTTCTTCTAAAATGTTTTTTCTTTTTTTGTGGATTCACAAGGCTAAACACTCAAGATAAATATTTGACCTGGATCATTGAACACATTTAGAGTGTATCCTCTGAGTTATATTTCCAATAAAGGAAACATAAATTAGAGATTAGACTCCAAAAGAGTTAAAGAATTATGTCACAAAATCATCATCACCATCACCATCACCATCACCATATGACTTGCACTTTTGATTTGTCTGGCTGATTAAACTGAAATCTACCAGCCAAACAAATTCTAACTTTAAAAACATAAGGGTCCAGAGCCCAACTAATGCAAACACTGACCGCTATAATGGTTGCTTAAAAATTGTGATTTTCTCTTTTGGTGATTCTGCTTGTTATCATCAGGTGTCTTACAATAATGATCAATCATTACTTAATTAATCACTAATTATCTCATTAACTTTAATTCTGACTCAGTGTTAATTTAACACTCTGATTTTAACACTTTCACACTCTTGAGTGTGGACTCAAATAAACTCCCAGGAGAGTTAATTTAACTCTGGGCTTTTTGCTGTGATGGTTTGGGGCATGTTTTCTGCAGCAGGAGTTGGGCCTCTTATACAGCTACATGGCAGAGTGAATGCAAATGTTTATCAGAACCTTCTTCAACAACATATGGTTCCTTCCCTGCGTTCATCACCCAATCAGCCCGCAGTGTTCATGCAGGACAACGCTCCATGTCACACAGCAAAACGGGTAAAGCAGTTCCTTGAAACTGAAAACATTGAAATAATGACATGGCCTGCCCAGAGTCCTGATCTCAACCCAATAGAGAACCTCTGGAAAATCCTTGGCGACAAAGTTATGGCCAAGAAACCCACTACAGTCACCGAACTGAGGAGGAGGAGACTGGAAGAAGAGTGGACCAAAATCACAGCAGAGCAGTGTGAGAGACTAGTGTTGTCCTGTGGACATCCGCAGATGTGCTGAAGTCTTTCAGAGCAGAGGCCTGTACACTTCCTACTAATTGCTGACTGTTGTAACCTTCAGAAAATTTTGTTGTAATATTTTTCCATGCTACAGTCATTGTTGTTCTCTAATTTTGATCAGTGTGTTTTCTGCAAAATAATGTTTTTTTGTTGAAATGCCTTAGTTATTTTGTGGAAAAGGTGTTCTGGTAGCATGGTATAGACGGGACAAAAACTCCTTCAACTGTTGAGCAGTGAAGATGACATTATTTCACAATTGTTGAATTGTTTATAAATTGTTTTCTAATTTTGATCTCCAGTGTAGTGCACTGTATCGGGTGTCAGCCATTTTGTAGTGCTGTCCGAATTCTGAGTGAACAACTTCATTCCCTACATTCGTTCACTACTTTTTGAATTCACATAGTGATTTGCTAATGTACAAAATCAGTCCGTAATTTCAGATTTCTTGGTGCTGGTACTTGAATGTGTTTTGCACCATATTCACTGCAGCAAAAGTAGCAAAACGTGAGTGTATGGGTTTCTTAATTTGTGATTCATAGAACAGGATTTGTGCACCTGCATTGAAAGATTCGAGAAAGTGTAACTGTTGAGTTGTGTTTGTGGGAGAGAAAAAAAAATCTACAAGTTTGCAACTTCGTCTGTGACTTCAAATTTACTGATACACGTGTGGCTATTCTCTACAACTACAAATTCCACTGTCAGTTGATTTGCACCAAAAATACCTTCATAGATAAAAGCATATACCCCACTTTAGGATTTAAATTGTATATGATTATGTTGAACTTTATTACTGAACAGATGGCACTGTATTAAGCTGTATATAAAAACTATTTCTGTTGCTCATGAAAACGTTTCTGAAGCGTCTGTGTATTTGACAAATAATGCATTTTATTCACTTTGTAGAAGCTAAATCTAATGCTTGAAGCTACTGAGTTGTTTGATCCCGGATTTCTTTGGTTGACACGCTTTGCTTATGTTATGTTACTTCCTTGTAACCAAATATCTCCATGAGGAATGAGAAGACAATTATTCCGTTGCACCCTACACAATGTTTATTGGCTCCACAACACTCCAAAGTACAAAAATGTTAAATTATATTTATAAGCTTACATCAAAGGGAAGTTTACAGAGACATCAGTTGCATGCTGTTGCGGTCAAAAACCTTTTGCCTTTCCGGGTCAAACGCCTACTATAGTAGGAAGCAGATGTGGGGACCTTCAGGTCAAAAGCAAGTATCTCAAGTCATAAATCCCAAGTCATCAAAGAGTAAAATTTAATGAGATAATTGACTAATTAAATGATGATTGTGCATTAGTGATGAACACCTGCTGTTATTGAGAATTACAGAGGATCAGATGTTGTTTTATTGGTTAAAAGGATGCCACCATCATGAGGATCAGCGTTTGCTTTAGCTGGGCTCTTGAACTTTAATATGTTCTGTTTTAGTTCTTACTATAACAATACATGGGGTGTTGTAAAGCAGTGAGGTGGTATTTGCTGTTCAAATCATCATCATAAAGATCATTGTAAAATGGCTGGATTATGATCAGAGCAACAATATTTGTTGTTGTTTAAGTGTTCTTCTTTTTATGTAACTACTCCAGTGAAACTATATGATGTTAAGAAGAAATTAGGAATTGCTGTAACAATTATGCTTAACACAATTCATAACGTTTAATGCATATAAAGAAAACTCTAGACCTACTTAAATACACACAGACATCAAGAACCAGCATATGAATCTTAACAATGGTGACAATCAACAAAATGTTTCATGCTGCAATGCATGCTGGGTAACACCATAGTAAAAATTCCCATCATGCACTGCAGTATGAATAATTATTGTCACCACTGTTGAGGATCGTATGACAAATGTTCATGTCTAAAAAGCCTGAACAGTGGTGTTTTGTATGTTCAGAGTTGTTTACAGTGTTAAAGAGTTGGATTCTTATGCTAAACATGGCCAAAGTTTAAAAAAAGTAATTTGGACAAATGACAGAATTTGTTTGCCGAAAATCTTACTTCCAAGTTGGTACAAGTTTTGACTGTTTTTTTTTTTTTAGATCGTGGCATTAATGAAATAATCGGTGGTGGAACTCCTTATATGAGCATTTGTCCCGGAAAAGCGCATCTGTGGTTCACATTGCGCATCACATTGTTTGATACTGAAAGACGGAGCGGTCCCAGCTATAAAAGATCCCGGTAATGATTCAGAACTGCAGATGGTAAGTGAAACGGCATCATTTTATTGCCAATCCTAACGCAAGTGATCGTCGAACTTAGCTCCACCCACGGCGTGCCTCCAGAAGTTCGGCTTTTTCCGGAGAAAATCGGAAAGCTGTAAATTTCTTTCATAAATGTAATAAAACTAAAGACTTTTTGGAGATATTAAGGATACATTACTACTCTACAGGTACTCAGGATTAACGTGATTAGGTGAAACTGTGTGTGTTATGTACCCTTTAAGTCACGTAAGACTCACAGCGCCACTCAGTGGTCATAATGAGAATAACACATCAACTTTGTTACACATTTTGGCTCCTACACTTCAACTGTGATAGCATATGCAAACACCACATGAGCATCACTACCGAGAGTAGAAAGTGTCCAGCTTGATTTGTACGTTTTCAACTCGTTGACTGCCTTCTGTAGCTGTGCTTCAAGTTGAACACACCTATGGATATTAGTCTGAAGAGGAGGAGCTCTGGAATGTTCATTCATGTTCATTCATAACAAATATCGGTCAAAATGAATGTGTTGTGCAGTTTAGGACAATTTAGACAAAACTGAGAAATTGTGTCCCCTGTGACGATTCATGTTGAACATACCTGGGATGGAAAATAAAATGAAGGCGTAAATAATCCACACATCATTTATGAGAGCCACCAATACAGACTCAAAGCAACAGACAAGTAGCAGAAACATCACATTCATTGGATAAGAAAATGACCATTGTTGTTGTTCAAAAACATTATTTTTGTGATTTACTGTAATTCAGACATGATGTGAATATTTTATAATGTAAAGAACAGAAATCAAACCTCAACCATACACACTCCAAATATATAAATCCCCAAAATCCATGGTCACTGCCAGCATAACAAGCTAAATGAAATGCTTTAAATAATCATTAATCATCTTGCCATTATAGTGTTTGATAGAAGATCCAACACCATACTCTAAGAATAATTCAAACAAATGAAACAATAAAATGTAACTGCTCAAGAAATAAAATGTTACCCATATTAACCAATCAGCAAAAAAAAAAAAAAAAAACATCTCATCAGGCAGCAGCACATTAGGCTTTTCTTTATTTTTACTGGCTGTACACGGTAGATGCGATTATACAGAAGGACCGTCTCCAGCAATTGCTTTTTGCTTCTGAACTCTTCCTTATATCAACTAGAACTCGCTTGAAGAAAAAGAGAGAAAAGAGAGGGGTTTGTTATATGGAGAGAAAAAAAAATACACACTGATCCGCATCAGACATCATTCATAACATAAAGTGTTTTTCTTTACCTTTCTGAAGTTTCAGTTCAAGGCGCTTTGCGAGATCATTTTGGTTGATGTTGCACAGCACTTGTACTGCAACAGTCCCGGCGTTAGTGGTGTACTTCTGCACCATGCGATCCGCCACATCCTGGCGATCAGCGTTCTCTAGAGCTGCTCGAGGAATGGGCTCGATGTCTGGTGCCACACCGTTCCACAGGTGCCAGACGAACTTTTTGAACTCTGCGCTCAAAAGATGCTCAAGTATATCACTTATCGCATTTTTAGCGGCGTCCATTCTCTGTCACTGCATGGGAGAAAAAGGACAAAACAGTCTCAATTGGTCTGGATAATAATAATTATTAATAATAATAATTTCACAGTTGTTACAATAACTGTGCCTCTTTCTCTCTCATGTCTCTCCGAAATATGTTCTTTTTTTTTCTTTTTGGTGGGTATAATTATTATGTTAATGTGACGTGAACTAGATGATGCATTCAGCCAATACTACACAGACAAACAGCGAGTGGCTATGGCAGAATCGACAAAAATAATGAGGCTTTCATTCAAAATTAGCAGAAAAAAAATGCTTCTTTTTGACTGAGAACATTTGAAGCCATGCATTTTCTTGATGAGCTATTCTTGATATTTAAAGGTGCTGTATGCAAGTTTTTGACTCTTCTTAAGCCAAAAAAAGAATGTAATATGTTTGTCGATTTTTTTAGAAAACATGTCATGTTTACTTAACTGTTTCTCTGAAAACGAATGCAATAGCCAGCAATTCTACTCTGAAATGTGCGCTTTGGGATGGAATTGCAGTACCTATTTCAACCGCTAGCTGGCAATATTACATACTGCACAATGAACTATGAACAAAGGAACATAAAAACACAGTAAATCAACTCTAGGTCAAAGCTAGTTGCGTGTCCTCAATCTGGCAAACCCGCGTGAGCGTCGAGTCTGAGTAGGAGAAGGCGGTAGAAATGTTTTCTTAACTTAAAACAGCAAACACTTAAAGTGTAATAAGAAAACCAACCATGACATCACTTTTACTGAAATCTTTGTTGATCATCATTAGCACACATGCACTAAAGTGACTATCAGTGCATCAGCAAACACACAGTTACTGTCTTTAAATAGAGCAGCAAAACATCAGCATTTGCGGCTCATCATTGACTGAAGCACAGACTCTACTCTCCAGCACAATGGTGACCCACAAAACTAAATTAACAGATCTCTCTTGTGCAAAAACATATCAATACAGTACAGTTAAATATGTACTCTCCTTACCAGTTAAAGACTTTGCATAACTGTTTTTCTATTAACATTCAGTAATATTTTAGTGAAGTTAACTTTTTTAGTTGGCTAAATCTGACTGTTACAGTTTACAGTATATCACTGTTTTTTCCTTGAATTGACAGTAATCTACTGGCAGCTCTGGTTGCCAGCAAGATACTGTTTTTTTCTACAGCGCTTTGCCGTAAATTAATTATGGTTTATTACTGTTAAATTACATTTAATGCTGTTTTTTTTTTCCATCTTACATCTTTAACCCTTTAAATTCCACATCAAAATCCTCACACTGTTAAAAATTGATGTAAAAAAAGGGCCAAATTTTGACAGTAACATGCTGTTTTCCATTAAAACAGTGCATTCTGAGTAATATTTGTCATTTTCAAGAAAGTAGCCTGCTGCTATATCATGAATTAACGGCGTTCAAAATCGACACTCAGAGTCTGTGTTTCAAATCACACCCTACACCCTCATTCACTATTCCCTTCATGAGTTTACTAATACAGTCCACCTGACAGAGACAGTGAAAACTAATGAGTGAATTCAGACACTGATGAACAGCTGCTGTTAATGAGCAGATCTACTGATAGAAAGAGAAACAAGACAAACTCAAAAAGAAGTAATAAAATCTCTCAAGATCTCAATAAACATTTCCTAAAACAGCATTACCAGTTTTACTTATTACTAGACTGACGTTATTTCTGTCAGAAGTCTACAGAAGATCTTATTGCGATTTTTTTTTTGTCACAACCATGATGGAGATCAGTATTTACTTTAGTCGGGCTCTTGGACCTTTTAACATTAACTTTTTGGTGGTTGCTGTAACAATGTGATTTAACAACACATGGTGTAAAGAGCCAAGGAAAAGGAAAGCCTGACTTTGCAGTTTATTTCGACAATCTTGCGATTCATTGATTTTAATCAACATCCGCTCAAAACCCTATAAGAAAAAAAAAAAAGGCTGCATTGTGATTTGAGCACACACATCAAGAATCAACGTATGAATCTCAACGATGGTGATAATCCTCAAAATAAGTAAAACTATATTTTCTGAATATTACAAAACACAACACGAAAATGCAACACCAAAAAAAAAAAAAAAAAACAACACATAGACAATTATAAATAGACAATTCACCAGCATAATTTATTCATGCCGCAATGCATGCTGGGAGTCATGAATGAGCGTTGTAATGTGCTGGTACCCAGCATGCATTGCAGCATGAAGCTTTTGATTGTCACCATTGTTGAGATTCATATGCTGATTCTTGATGTCACTTTTTGAGTGTTTTTGAAACAGTAGTTCAAATTGTTTTAAATCTGCACTGTTATTAAATCCTGAATTTTTGATTGGCCCCCCACCGGTAAAACTCATAAAGTGAAAGTGAAGTGACATGTGGCCGAGTATAGTGACCCATACTCGGAATTTGTGCTCTGCATTTAACCCATCCAAGTGCACACACGCAGTAGTGAACACACACACACACCGTGAACATACACCCGGAGCAGTGGGCAGCCATATTGCTATCGCTGCGGCGCCCGGGGAGCAGTTTGGGGGTTCGGGCCTTGCTCACCTCAGTCGTGGTATTGAGGGTGGAGAGAGCGCTGATTAATCACTCACCCCAACGACAATCCCTGCCGGACCTGGGAACCTGCAACCTTTCAGTCACAAGTCCGACTCCCTAACCATTAGGCCACGGCTGGCCTTATATTATATTATTTTTCCCCTTTAATATAAAGGGGAAAAATAAAATGTTACTAATGAGTTAATGCTAACAAAAATGTACAACATTACACAAATAATATTTCAAATTAACCCAGCAAACATTAAGTCTTTTGATCATTAGGATGAATGTTTAAAACATGGAGACAAAAGAATGCTGTCATGGTAACCTAAAAATGTAATAGTCTTTTTCAGTGATTCTGTTTGATCTTTTGAACAAGATGGCTATGTGTAAATAGCGCCACCATCTGTGCCCCACTCAAAATGAACAACTGAAATCTAGTTAGAATGACCAATTTTTTTAGGGGTTCGAGCACGAAGTGCTGAAACCCTATTGTATTTGTTAGGATTTTTATTAGGGGTTCGAGCACGCAGTGCTGAAACCCTATTGTATTTGTTAGGATTTTTAGGGGTTCGAGCACGAAGTGCTGAAACCCTATTGTATTTGTTAGGATTTTTATTATTATTATTATTATTATTATTATTATTCTTCCTTCCCTAAAACTGAATGTGCAGCCCAAACCATAAGGCATAGAGAGCTGAAACTTGGCCAGATGGTAGTCAATCCGGGACGTAACTCAGGCGCAAAGAACCGGCACAATCGGCCTATAGGTGGCGCTACAGCGCAAAAAACTAAAATTTTAGACATTTTGGGCCATAGATCGCAAACCGCTTGTCGTAGACTCAAAAACTTGGCATCGTTGCAATCCTTGGGTTAGCCCGAACAAAATTGCTTTGCACCTCTTTGGTGTCTACGATGCACCGTTTTCCCGCAAAATCGAGCCAAAGCCGAAACCTACTTTTGCGAACTAGTCCTAGGTTTTTCACCCGATCAAAACCAAACCAGTGCAGGAATATTCTCTGGACACTGAATATCAATAATTATCAAAAAAAAGTTGAAATTTTGACTTTCGCGTGAAACAGCGCGATGAAACGTCCTTCGCTAATCGTTAGCCAATTGCTTTTTGAGCTATAACTCTTGAACGGAAAGAGATATCTTCACCAAACTCGGTACACATGTGTATAAGCTCAATCTTTGGTCAAATAAAAAAAAGCTCTGCCACTTGTGGGCGCTACAAGGTGGAAAAAACATATTTTCAGCTATAACTAGGCAACATTTGGTCTGATCGACTTAAAAATTGGTATGCAGCATCTTGAGCCAAACTGGCACAAGTGTATATGAGGACATTGGTGTATCTCAAAAAAACATGGCCGCCATCGGCCAATGAAGTTCGTACACTTATTAGACAAGGTTAACAAAGGTCGATCAGAACAAAACTCATTGGGCATGTTTGACTCATGGTCCTAAAGGTCTGTAAGAATTTTGAAAGAAATCGGCCACTAGTTGGCGCTAACGAGTTTTTTGGCTCTGTAATCACGTGGTGTTTCACTTATCCACACAATATGCATATCATTTCATAGATCTCCTCGTACTGAACAAATTTGCCTCAAGAACCATTGTTGTAAATCAAATCGTTCATTAATTATTAAAAAATATGTTAAAAACCTACTTTTGCGAACTAGTCCCTGGTTTTTTGCTCAATTTCGATCAAACCACTGCAGTAATATTCTGTGGACTCTCTAGATCAATAATTATCAAAAAAATGTTAAATTTTGTCATTTGGTTAGCTTTAACAGGGTCATTTAGAAAAGGGGCGTGGCCGCATATACCCAAAAGCCTATAAAACCTAAACTAAAAGTCAAAACTTTATAAAACTTCTAAGAAATATTTGTCAGATGACTCTTAACTAGCATGCAAAGTTTCATGGAGATCGGACCATAGGTGGCGCTATAACAGTTAAAAAGGCTACAAAAACAGACAATTTATATGGTAAAAGGCCTCAAATTACTAAAACCTGCTCATATATTCACACAAACACTAGAACTTCATATCATATGATAGATCTCATCATTCTGAACAACTTTGCCTCAAGAACTATTGCTCTAAATCAAATTGTTCATTAATTATTCACAAATATGTTAAAAACCTACTTTTGCGAACTGGTCCCTGTTTTTTTGCTCAATCTCAATCAAACAACTTCAGGGCACTTCTCTGGACTCTCTAGATCAATAATTATCAAAAAAATGTTGAACATTTGCATTTGGATTGCGATAACAGGACCATTTAATGAAATGATCATGGTCTACTGTACCTAAAAGTCTTTAAATCTTAAAATAATGCAAACCTTCACAAACCTAAGTAAAATTCATGCATCATATTACTGTAAACAATTATACATTTTAGAGACACAGGGCAAAAATGGCACTGTATTGGTTATAAAGCTTAAACCAACACATCTGAATTAAAAAGGCAATTCCAATAATAGCCACTAGATGGCAGTACAAGACCACAGATTGGCTCATTCACATCACTTGACAGTGCTTTCACAGTTTAAGGTTTTGAATTCATAATAAGACAATACTAAATCACTGTTATAACAGTTCAAATCACATTTAGTCAAAGTTTGCCACTTAATTCATACAGATCAATCATATTTGACAGTTCTGTAAGATTATGATTACAGTGAAACCTGAAAATCCCCCAATACTTTTGCAAACTAGTCCCATGGTTTTTGCTCAATCTTGATTAAACCACTGCGGGGCACTTCTCTGCACTCTCTAGATCAATAATTATCAAAATAATGTTGAACATTTGCATTTGGACAGTGATAACAGGGCCATTTAATAATATGATCATGATCTACTGTACCCAAAATTCTTTAAATCTTAAAACAAAACAAACCTTTGACAAAAGTAAAATTCATGCGTCTTATGATTGTAAATAAGCATATGTTTTATGAACCTAGGGCAAAAATGCCATTGTAATAGTTATAAAGTTTAAAAACAGTGCGTGTCAATTTCAAGACATTAAATTGCAAAAATAACCACTAGATGGCAGTACAAGACCACAGATTGGCTCATTCACATTACTTGACAGTGCTTTCATGGTTTATGGTTTTGAATTCATACTAAGACAATACTAAAACACACTTCTAACATGTGAATTCACATTTAGTCAAAGTTTATCACTTAATTTATACAGATGTATCATATTTGACAATTCTGTAAGATTATGATTACAGTGAAACCTGAAAATAATATATAAACTCTTAAAAAGACAAGACTGCACTAAACATTTTGTCATCTACAGAAATCTCTTAAGATTTCAGCCCAAAATTTCAGGTTGGCCTAGACCTTAGATGCAATGAAGGCCTTATATGCAATAAAGGCCTTATAAGCTCGAACCCCGTTAATTGCTGCTTGCAGCTATATTTTTTTTTATTTTTTTTTTAGCTGTTTAGATTATGTTAATAACATAATTTATGTTCATATAACAAGATTACAACAAATCATTTCAAACTGGTTAGATTTTGTTGGAAAAACACAATTCAGTTAGATGGAAAAGTTTAACATAATTTAGTTACGTTCGTTCAACAACTTTTTGTTTTTTTTTTGAGTGTATGTTCACAACAGAAACATAAATGAATTGTGTTGAATAAACATGATTCATTTTTGAAATTTCAAAGACCTATTATGACCACTTTTTTCAGTGTATTTCTAAGTAAAAACACTACCAACAACAACAAAAAACAATACTTACATGTTTGAGTAAACCAAAATTTGTCTGAGGTTTCTTGTTCTCTTCTGTTTGAGGTTTTGCTTTCTCTTTAGGTTTTTCCAGAAATACTTCATTTTTTTGTTTCTGTCGGTCTCGCCCACAGCTGGGCGTTCACGCCTTTCAACGTATCTGCATTTTTCATAAGAAAACAATTTTTAACCACCCCATCTGAACTGAAAGGTCAGATGAACTACTTCAATATGATCATATAATCATTCATTTAAGGCAATACCTGAAGAGCTCTTTTCCAAAACAACATAAATCCATTTTGATTCATTTGAGTAAAAATGTGTTTTCTTGACCAAGAAAGTGGCAAGATGAAAACCAATATTTTCTGTTTCAAACTTTCACATAGCATCTTTAGGTTATAGTTACATTAAAAATTCAAATCCAGACTTGATTTTCATCAAGATTTATTATAAAAACTGAATATTTTCTCCCCAAATGCAATAAATCCAGCAGGGCTCTATGCTTACTTTTCATTAAAAACTTACAATAATAATAATAATAATAATAATAATAATAAATAGGGGCACAGTCAAAATTTTAGAAGCACCTTTTAATCAATAATCAAACAATCTGATCAAAAATTTGCCTTCCCATTACTGTAACGCTTGGTCAGAGAAGGGGCGAAAGGCAGAAGGTAAGTTTGTGAATGTTTATTTACAGTGCTTCCAAGAAACATGAACAACTTAATTTATAGCCATACAAACTGCTGGAGTCCCGAACTGTGAGACGAGCACAGGAATGTAAGTCCATCCATAGACATTAGAATTACGGTTCACAAAGTCACTTCCCTCAAATCCTCTTGTTTCCATCCACAGTGTAGAAGTCCACAATTCACAAGTCCGAAGGAATCCGAAAGGAGAGTATCCAAAGAAGAAGAGCAACAACCAGGCATGTTACTTCGATCCCGAGTGGTGAGTATGAGAGAGAGGTGGGTATAAATACACTGGGTAATCAGGGCAGCACAGGTGTTCCGGATTAGTATTCGGGGGATGGTTCACGGGTGCTGGTGCTCAGGGACCGGGGTGAAAGTGCAGGATTGAGTTGAGACGTGACAGTACCCCCCTCTCCACGGGTGGCACCTGACACCCTTATCCGGCGACGCGGCCGACCGCGACCTCGGGGGCCCGGACGATCTGGATTCTGATGATGGAAGTCCTCGAGGAGAGATGGGTCCAAGATGTCGGCATGTGGTATCCACGATCTCTCCTCGGGTCCGAACCCCTCCCAGTCGACTAGGTACTGGAGCCGGCCGGCGCGCCGCCGGGAGTCGAGGATGGCCCGGACCTGGAAGATGTGGTCTCCCTGAATTTCTGGTTGCTCTGGCGGGGGATCGGGTTCCGGGTCTGTGGAGGAAGGGACAACTGAGGGTAAGTATGGTTTGAGTAAGGATACGTGGAAGGTAGGTGCAATTCGGTAATGGGCTGGTAAGTCGAGACGGTAAGTGACAGGATTTATTTGAGAGTGTATGGTGAAAGGCCCGATGTAGCGGGGACTCAGCTTCCTGCTAGGCAGCCGGAGACGGATGTCGCGGGTGGATAGCCAGACACGATCTCCAGGCTGGTAAGTCGGAGCAGGAAGTCGGCGACGATTTGCAGCCTCCGTATGTCTCCGGACTGCCTGCTGGAGATGGACATGAGCCGAGTCCCAGACCCTCTCGCTCTCCCGGAACCAGTGATCTACCGCAGGGACTTCCGAAGACTCTCCGTTCCAGGGGAACAAGGCTGGTTGGTATCCTAAAACACATTGAAAAGGAGTTAAACCAGTGGTAGACTGACGGAGAGAATTTTGGGCGTATTCGGCCCACGGTAGATACTGGCTCCAGGTTTCTTGATGTTGGGCACAGTATGTTCGGAGGTACCGGGATAATTCTTGGATCTTACGTTCGGTCTGGCCGTTAGTTTGCGGGTGATAACCGGAGGAGAGACTGATAGCAGTACCCAGGAGGGAAAAGAATCCTCGCCAAACCCTGGAGATAAACTGGGGACCTCTATCAGACACGATGTCTTCGGGCAATCCAAAGTTACGGAAGACATTTTGGAATAGTGATTCCGCCGTCTCCATAGCCGTAGGTAGACCCTTCAGTGGGATGAACTTGCAGGCCTTCGAGAACCGATCCACTACCACCAGGATAGTGGTGAATCCATTGGAAGAGGGTAAGTCCGTGGCAAAGTCGACCCCTAAGTGTGTCCAGGGCCGACGAGGAATGGGCAGAGGTTGAAGCTTCCCTTCCGGTAGACGACGAGGTGTAGTAGTAACGGCACAGACCGAACAACCCTGGATGAAACGGTGGACATCCCGGTCCATCCTTGGCCACCAGAACCGTTGGCGAAGGAGCGAGAGGGTGCGCCTGCTGCCAGGGTGTCCGGATCCAGGTGAGGTGTGCGTACCTTCCAGGAGCTGAAGTCGCAGCCTAGTGGGTACATACTTTAGACCTTCGGGCACTCCAGGGGGCGCTGGCTCCTCGAGGATGGCGTCACGTAGTTCATCCTCAAATCGCCAAAGGATGGGTGCAACTGTAACAGATGGAGGAAGAATTGGGTCCGGGGGAATAATCGCAGAGTCTGGAGAATACATACGTGACAGAGCATCAGCTTTGACGTTTTTGGATCCTGGTTGATAAGTGATGGAGAATCGAAACCGTGCAAAGAAAAGGGACCAGCGGGCTTGACGAGCGTTGAGACGTTTAGCATCACGAAGATATTGCAGGTTCTTGTGGTCTGTAATGACAGTGAAAGGATGATGAGCTCCCTCAAGCCAGTGACGCCATTCCTCGAGGGCTAATTTAATAGCCAGCAATTCCCGATCTCCAATACCGTAATTTTGTTCCGCTGGAGAAAGTTTCCTGGAAAAGTACGCACATGGATGGAGGGTTCGTGGCTCACCAGACCATTGGGAGAGAACGGCTCCGACCCCCTGGTCTGCAGCATCTACTTCCACTGTGAAGGGAAGTTCTGGATTTGGGTGTGATAGGATTGGAGCGGTGGTAAACTTCTCCTTCAACCGTTCAAACGCTTCCTGGGCTGGTTGACTCCAGTCGAGTTTCTTCTTGCCTCCCTTCAATAGGGAGGTCAGAGGGGATGCACATAGACTGTAGTTTTTAATGAACCTGCGGTAAAAGTTGGCGAAGCCCAGGAAACGTTGCAGTTCTTTAATCGTTGAAGGTGAAGGCCACTTCTTAACCGCATCGACCTTTCCTGGCTCCATCTTCACTCCCTCCGCAGAGATCACGTACCCGAGAAAGGAGACGGTTGTTACGTGGAATTCGCACTTTTCAGTCTTAAGGTACAACTGATGCTGTCGGAGATGGTTGAGGACCTTGCAGACATGATTCTGATGTTCCTCCACATTACGTGAGTAGATGAGGATATCGTCAATATAAACGATGACAAACTGATGAAGATAGTCTCTGAAGATTTCATTCATGAAATTCTGAAATACCGATGGGCTGTTGGCAAGTCCATAGGGCATTACCCGATATTCGTAGTGCCCAGTGGGCGTGACAAAGGCAGTCTTCCATTCATCTCCCTCTCGGATACGGATCAGGTTATATGCGCTGCGGAGGTCAAGCTTTGAGAAGATGCAGGCTTCACGGAGTTCCTCCAGGGCAGCTGGAACTAGTGGAAGGGGATAAGCAAATTTCACCGTGGCCTCATTTAGCACCCGGTAGTCGATGCAGGGTCGGAGCCCTCCATCCTTCTTAGCCACAAAGAAGAAGCTAGAAGCTGCTGGTGAGGTGGATGGTCTGATGAACCCCTGATGTAACGCCTCATCGATGTATTGCTTCATCGCTTCCTGTTCGGGTTTGGATAATGGGTAGATACGTCCGTGAGGGAGTTTTGTGCCTGGCAGCAGGTCGATGCTACAATCCCAGGGCCTGTGAGGGGGAAGACTGGTGGCTTTCTCCTTACTGAAGACGTCGTGGTAGGTATGATACGCTGGAGGGATAGTGACAGTGATCGTAGTGTTGGGGCTTTCGATGGTAGTGGATTGGAGAGGGAGTCGTTCTCCTTCCTTCTGGAGGCAGCGATGCTGACATGACTCATTCCATTCCAGAACCTTACCCGTCTTCCAGTCCATGTGTGGTTGGTGATGTGCGAGCCAAGGACGACCAAGGATGACGTCAACAACCGAGTCAGGAAGGATTAGGAAGGTCAGTTTCTCCTTGTGTTGACGGTGAACGGTTAATTCCCAGGTCGGAGTTCTCCGTGTGATTTTACCATTACCCAGCGGAGTGCCCTGGATGGTGGTTATCTGGTAACTGGTCTCACTGGGTACGGTTCTCAGATTATGGCGGTCCACGAAGTGGGAGGAGACAAAGTTCCCAGCAGCGCCGGAATCCACCAACACAGAGACGGGGAAAAAGTGACGATTAATTTTGAGCTGTGCGATAAAATGGGGTATATGAGAGGTGTTGGGTGTAAGTCGGACTGCACTCACCATAGCTTTCGGAGGTCGAATCGGACAGGCGGCGATTATGTGATCAGCTCCTCCACAATATAGACATAGGCCTCTCTTTAATCTTCGTTGTCGTTCAGAGGAATGGAGATGGTAATGATCGGTGATCATAGGCTCATCCAAGGCGTTTTGACTCACTGTGCTCTCTGTACGGACTGGAAACTGGTTAGTAGGAACAGAACAGGCTGATAGATGTTGGGAAACATGTATGGCTTTTTGAACGAAAGTCTCTATATTAGAGTTGTCATCGTAGATCACCATCTGTCTCCGTATCTCAGGATGCAATCCTTTGCGATAAGCAGCTAACAGCGCTATCTCGTTCCAACCACTCGTGGCCGCTAAAGAGCGGAATCGCAGCGTATAGTCATGTATGGAGAGGTCGCCTTGGCGCAGATGAATCAGTTCGTCATGAACAGAGAGATTGGTGAGTGCAGTACCGAATACCTGCTTAAAATGAGTGAAGAAGGAAGTGATGGTGGCTAGTGCAGGGCTTTTTGATGTCCACAACCCGTCCGCCCATTGTAGAGCTCGTCCTGTCAGCAGAGAAATCACAAAAGAGATTTTAGAGATTTCGTTGGTAAAACTCACACTGTTGGCTTCGATATACAGCGAACACTGGAGAATAAATCCATTGCAGCCCTCCGGTTCGCCGGAGTATGTAGCAGGACGAGCTAGCGGGGATCGAGCGATCACAGAAGGAACGGGTTGTGGTGACATAGACTGACGTAAGGCGTGCACAAGCTCAGCGAATGGATCCACTGCCGCGGTTTTGGTTGTTGGCGGCGTCTCCATGTTTGTTTATGTTTTTCTTAGACTCGGGATCCTGTAACGCTTGGTCAGAGAAGGGGCGAAAGGCAGAAGGTAAGTTTGTGAATGTTTATTTACAGTGCTTCCAAGAAACATGAACAACTTAATTTATAGCCATACAAACTGCTGGAGTCCCGAACTGTGAGACGAGCACAGGAATGTAAGTCCATCCATAGACATTAGAATTACGGTTCACAAAGTCACTTCCCTCAAATCCTCTTGTTTCCATCCACAGTGTAGAAGTCCACAATTCACAAGTCCGAAGGAATCCGAAAGGAGAGTATCCAAAGAAGAAGAGCAACAACCAGGCATGTTACTTCGATCCCGAGTGGTGAGTATGAGAGAGAGGTGGGTATAAATACACTGGGTAATCAGGGCAGCACAGGTGTTCCGGATTAGTATTCGGGGGATGGTTCACGGGTGCTGGTGCTCAGGGACCGGGGTGAAAGTGCAGGATTGAGTTGAGACGTGACAATTACGAGGTGACATTTGTCTCCCTAAAGTGAATTAAATAAGAATTTTTTACCTTTGTAATGCATTTTTTCTAACTTTATTAAAAGTAAGTCATCTTTTATTTCACTTTTTTTTTTCCTATATTCTATAAGCATTTTAATCTTTCTAACTAAAACAATAGAATAAGTTACCAATCAAATGAAATCAGCATGAACAAAATTAATTTGTACTACAGACGTGGCACATGAAGAACCCCAAAGTGGCTTGCAGGTGTATTTCTACACCTATAACCTTCTACATCTATTTTATGTGAAAACATTTTATTTGGCTGTTATAGCAGCCAAAAACCTAATTTTTGATAAGTAATGTGCATTGCTAAGAACTTAATTTGGACAACTTTAAAGGTGATTTTCTCAATATTTGTATTTTTTTGCACCCTCAGATTCCAGATTTCAAATAGTTGTATCTTGGCCAAATATTGTCCGATCTTAACAAAACATACATCAATGGAAAGCTTATTTAGTCAACTTTCAGATAATATATAAATCCTAAATTTGAAAAATTGACACAATAAACATTACTACAACAAACTCATCAATGTGGTCCATATCAACAACAAAAACATATCTTAACCACATATAGTGATCATTTTAGGAAAATCCCAAGCAATAGAATTGTAAAAAAAAAATGCACCAATATAAAATTGAATATAAATATAAAATCTGTACTTTTTACTTAAGTACATAAAAATCTAGTACTTTTGTACTTTCACTCAATTAAAATTGAAACAGGAGCACTTTTACTGTAGTAATATTTTATTATAAATATCTTTACTTTTACTCAAGTACTTGATTTGTTTACTTCGACTAAAATAAGCTGCAGTACTACAATACAGGGCAATTTACAATATCTTTAAAAACAGAATAGACATAAAATGTAAAACTTTACATAAAATGAGATTATGATTATATTTAGACTTTAGATATAGTTTTTTTTTTGTTTTGTTTTTTTGTAGTTTGTTGCAAATGATTGTTTTCATTCTAATTCATATTATATTTATGCTTAATACATTCAAATAAAATTATAGCAACTTAAATATTAAGTCATTTGGGATAAAACCAATTGCTAAATTATTTTTTGTAATTGACTGCTGTCAATCACTCAGGGTTCCACCCACAGAGACACAGAAAAAGGCTGTAAAATGTTTTGCCACATGTCCCAAACACTACGGTCTGTTACGCTGAAAGAAAGAAAGTAAATTATTACATTAATAAATAACAGACTTCACATTGTGAATTGTGAATTGGATCTTGAACAGTAAATTATATTATATGCACAATAATGCTTACTGTTGTATTCGCATACACAGGTTCAGTCATCTCAAGATTACAAAATGTATGTCTCTCATCATGAGGTCTTGAATTATTCTTCTTTGCCATTGAAGAAAAAAAAAACAGAATAGACAAATGTACAGTAGCTATTAGGTCACCTAAAATAATAACTACATTAGCGTTTACATCAACATACTATAACAACTTATCATTACTTACCATATTCTCATACAAAGGTTCATTTGACTGAACATCTGATGCTGTACGTCTTTCAGGATCAGGTCTGGAATGACTCTTTGACAGCTGAAAAAAAATGCAGAGACAAAATAAATAACTAGTGCTTATAAACACACTGTATAAAGTCACAACTGCATTCAGACTTTCAGTCTTTTAGCTGCTAGTTAATTTACTGATGAGACTATTGATTACTGAAGTTTTTCTCACCTGAGTGTTGAGTGTGTGTTTTCTCTTTTTCATTCTGCTTCTCCTTAAAAACAATGAATATGTCACTCAAAAGAGTATAGAATTAATATGTTTTAGAGCAATACTGAAACCTGATACATGTCTACTATGGGATAAAAAAAAAAATCATTGGTCAGTATAAATGAAATTTCATTCCTAAAAAAACAAAAACAAAAACAAAAACAATCTAACAAAGTTTACATTTATAGAAAGTTACCATGGCCACTTTAAGTTTTCTTTACTGAAGGTTATAAATGAACTAAACACTACACAGATCTTACCAAATCAACATCGTGATGATAACTGCAGCTCCACAAACCACTCCAATGGATATGTACAATATCATCAGATGTCCTACAACAGACACACGAAAGTAAAACACCTGAACAGATTGAATTGTTTCACTTTAGAAAGAGTAAATCAGCTGCTTTACCTTTACCAATGAGACTGCCCTCAAAGAAAATACGACCCATTTTTACCTTTTAAGTTAAGCGCCCTCTAGCGGGCGTAAAAATAATGACAGTGTTGCATTAAATCTGACATCATGAAATGACGTACGAGTTTTTACACCGTTCTCACGGTAAGAAATCAAACAATAGTTCGGTCAGAGCTTTACTTCAACGGGACATTTGGTCTTTTCCTTATATCCATTCCTACTGGAATTCCCTGACAGACAATATTGTGTGGAAAAGGGTTTGGTTGATCCCTGATCAATATTTGATTACAAACAAGATAAAAGAAGTAGCATTCAAAATGATACATAGGGTTTACCCAGCAAAATACTTTTTGATCAAATTTAAATCTGATATTGATTTTAGCTGTTCCTTTTGTGCGAGCTGCCCTGAATCTATGGTACATTTATTTTGCCATTGTCCCTTTGTAAAACAATTTTGGCAAAATGTGTGTGATTTTATTGTAAAAAATATTGACAGTCATTTTACTCTGCTTTGGAAATATGCATTATTTGGCATCTTTGAGTATAGCAAAGAAAAGCATTCTCACAATTATATGATAAATCTTATTCTTTTACAAGCTAAATTTCATATTCACACATGTAAATTCTCCTGCAAAAAACCTTGTTTTATTTTGTTTAAGAAAGAAATGGAGCATTATATCCAAACTATATGTTTTTCTGTTAAACAAAAGGCAATGAAAACAATCAAAGTTTGTAAACGCTTTAATATTTTTGTATACATTTGTATACAACCCCCCTAGTGTAAAATTGTTATGTAATGTTTACCTGTAGCTATGTTGATTTGTTCTTGTCAATAAAAAAAATAAAAAAAAAATAAAAAACTTCTCACGGTAATTCAAACATATTTTACTAGGTGTAATTTGTGTAAATGCCCACCCTAAACCTACCCCTTACAGAAATAGTGCAAAATCATGATTTATAGTGCATATTTAAAACAACAACAACAAACATACAATGTGTACGTTCTCTGAAATCAAACCTGTGTTTGTATGATTAGACCACTTTATAGTGCAACGCTCTACCAACTGAGCTACACGAAATCCTGAAAGTGCATTGGATAACTGTTGCTGATAAGGGAGCAAATGTTGAATAAGCTCTATAGAGACGTATTTTGGGGATTTGTGAAAATGACTTACGGCGGGCGTATAAATTGGAGGGCATGTTGTTAACAATGACAGTAACTGCGGCTGATCTCTGCACAGTAAATTCCCCGGTGTTAAATCAACACCGCTCGGTGCACCCGCTTCGAATGTTATCACTCGATTGAATGGGCGTTATCAGTGGTTATCAGCTGATAGATATGGGCCAGAAGGGGCCTGCTGCGCCTACTGGTAGGCTCAGAAGGCTGTTATCATCCATCCACATGGTTAATCAGCGATACAAATTAGAGAAGACTCCAATCCAATCCCAGAGGAATCCAGCTCACCGGGGATCGGAAGTCTACTGAATGACGCAGCAACGTCGCAGTATTTCGCGGTTGAAAATTTTCAGGTAAGATCATTGAAATGATAAAACCGAGTATTTAAACTGTAATTAATCAGCCAATACGCGAAAACAATACAGAAAATGTGTTTTAAAATGGCGTGACACGAGTAACCTTGTAATTGTGTTTGTTATATATTAAGTTATTAGCAGCCCTTATGTACGTTACGTAGCATTAATTGCTAATTAGCATGTTTTTACATGGCTGAAGCTAATGGGGAAGTTTAGTTTACTAGTTAAACGCAAAGTTAGCCTGTTAAAATGACTTTTTCTACATTGTAAGACAGTAAGGATTATTTTATATATGTGTATCTCCTCGTTAACGCTGCACTGAAGTTATATCATGCTCATATTGAGTGAAATATTCAAACCCAAGACGTTTTTATGGCTCTTTGCTGTGTTTGAAAACCTTGTAATCTTGACTAGAATGTAACATACTATTGTGTGGGTGTAAACAAAGCTTGGCTGCATTTGATCGAGGATTATGTTAATTTTAATGTAATAGCACACCTGCTATCTATCTATCTATCTATCTTTTTCTTTTCTTTCTTTTCTGATGTGTTTCTGTCTGCTGTGATACATTGCACTTTGCTTTATGTAATAATTGGGCTTTTTTTATTTCAGATATGGGAAAAGCAATGAAGGCCACGCGTTTTAGGAATGTTAAGATTAAAGTGGTGAGGAGGCAAATCGCTGGACCTTCTAAGGTTTCTTACCTTAATCAAGGTCTTCCCCAGCCCGACCTCAAACAGGCCCATCCTTCCATGTCTATTACATCTCAGGCTGAACCTGATGATGTGGCACCGAGCACTAGTTCATGTTCTGAGACTGCATACAGTAAGGCAAAGAAGAGAGAGCTTCATGCCTGGGATGCAGTCAAGGATGACACGCTTAAGGTGGCATTTGAATGTTCAGCACCGGTCAGTACCCAGTGCATTGTCTGCCTAGAACATGCTGATTATAGGTGCATTGAGTGCAGCACAACTGCAGTGTTTTGTGCACCGTGTTCATATGGGAACCACCAGCAGGGTGTTAAAAGTAACACTGAAGCAGTGTTAGAGTTAATTAGGTATTTGAGTGGGTAATTAAGTGATGATTGATCATTATTGAGGACACCTGATGATAACAAGCAGAATCACCAAAGCAGAAAATCAGCATTTTTTAAGCAACCATTATAGCAGTCAGTGTTTGCATTAGTTAGTCTCTTGACCCTTACATTTTTAATATTAGAGTTTGTTTGGCTGCTATAATAGCCAGACAAATCAAAGGAAAGGCATCCATGTGTCTTTGATTTTGTCCTTATTTTGACCTTATGTAGTGACCTGTATAACAGAGTTAGATTTATTTACTGATTGCATCAACCCTGTGGACAATATATCTATAATCAGACAGATGTTTTTAAATGTATTTCGATCCAAAAAAAAAAAAAAAACTTTAATGAAGACACAAAGACATGAAGAATCAGCATGAGAATCACAACAACGGTGAGCATCAAATAAGCATGTTGTAGCCAATCAAACTCTGTGGCTCCCAACATGCATTGCATCATGAATAAATTATGAGCTTAATTATCTTTGTAATGTATTTTATTCTTATGATTTTCTTTTGTTTGTCACCATTGTTGAGATTCATACTCTGGTTGTTGATGTCTGTGTGTGCTTAAACATATTTAATGTACATCACATCAAAACTCTTTTAAGACCAGTTAAAAAAATAAAATAAAAATCATTTTCATAATTATCTGACCTGAATCATTGAACTCATTTAGAGTGTAATTTCTGAGTTATATTTCCAACATAACAAATGTAAGTTAATGATTAAACTGATCTGATGATTCATATCAAGTAATTATCATCACCACCTAATTACTTCTGCTCTTGGCTTGTCTGGATGTTATAACTAACATACAGCAGCCAAACATACTCTAATGTTAAATCATCACTTAATTAACCACTCAAATACCTAATTAACTCTAACACTGCTTCAGTGTTACTTTTAACACCCTGCTGGTGGTTCCCATATGAACACCGAGCGGTGTTGATTTAACACCGGGGAATTTACTGTGCAGATACTGAAACCTTCGACTGTATTCAGGATCCTCAGACAGATCTTTTACAGGGTGTTTGGTCCAGAACACTTTCATGATCTGATATCCAGTAGGGTATGTATAAGTGCAGCTCATTATCACTGATGAGTCCTTTAGTGCACAGATGTGAGAATGAGTGTAACTCACACCCCAATCAGCACTAGAAACCCCTGAAACACACAATTCATATAATGAACAAAAGAGCAGCAGTTTTTGCATTAAGGGCATCGGTGGGAAAAACCTAATACAAAATGTCTCTGAGTGTTTCTGAAGTGTTGCGGCAGACTCACTGTGAATCATGAGCAGAAAGATCAGAGGAAGAGGAGGAGCCATTCTGACTGACATCAGCATCACCATAGCAACACCTACAACAAATGCGCAGTGGATTACTTCAGCTGACAAGTCTTATTTTGTCAAAGCTTGTTTTGAACTTCTACTGTCATTTTATAAGACAATGCCCTTTTAACATGTACTCTATCACCATTAGTCCACAGACTGTTAGGCGCTGATGTTTGTTAAGGTCTAGTCAGACTCTGAAAGGCTGTGGTTAACATAGTTAACACACACTTTCTTAACTTCCGTTTTGTGGTCAGTGCAAATCAAGCTCAATCTACACCTAACCCCACCCTAAACCTACCCCTTACAGAAATAGTGCAAAATCATGATTTATAGTGCATATTAAAAAACAACAACAAAAAAAACATACAATGAGAATGTGTACGTATAATTACACCATTTTATAGTGCAACGCTCTACCAACTGAGCTACACGAAATCCTAAAAGTGCACTGGATAACTGTATAACACCTACAACAAATGCAGTGTGGATTACTTCAGCTGACATGATCAAGTCTTTTTTTGTCAAAACTTGTTTTAAACTTTTACTGTCATTTTATAAGACAATACCCTTTTAACATGTACCCTATCACCATTAGTCCACAGACTGTTAGGCGCTGATGTTTGTTAAGGTCTAGTCAGACTCTGAAAGGCTGTGGTTAACATAGTTAACACACTTTCTTAACTTCCGTTTTCTGGTCAGTGCAAAACAAGCCCAATCTACAATGCTAAGTGCATCTTACACACTTAAGAAAAACACACACAATCCTGTTCTATTTTAATTGATTCTCATTTTTCTCATTCCTAAATTCCAAGAATCAGTTAGTCTAGCCTGTTTTCAGCTAATAAATAGAACATTGTAGAACATTGTTCCATCCAATAAATCCACTGGTAACTGATATTAAACAAAGCCTCAAGTTTCAAATTCCGTCATTTCACGAGAAGAGACAATGCAATAAGCATGTGAACTAATCATCTCCTCTGCTGTAATACTAGTTTCATATTAATTTATAGCATACAAAAATAATTTATGTGTAAATAAATATAATATACTTATGTAATTTAAAGTTACATATAATAACACATTTGATCTTATAACAAAAATAAATATGTTTGCACACAAATCATTTTAACCTTTCATTTTAGTTCATTTTAACCTTCTATATTATAGTCATGTATTAGCAACTGACTCTTATGCATTGGCAGAAAAAAAAAGTGCAGCAGAGGTACAATTTTGTTCTTAGGTGAACAAAACATATAATGTACCTTTAAAGCAGGGATCCCCAAATCTGGCCCATGAGATTCACTTACATTAGCTCTATCCCTAATCAAACACAGCTGAGCGTGTTAATCAATGTCTTTAGGATCATTAGAAAATCACAGATAGGTAAGTTTGATCAGGGCTTGAGCTAAACTCTGCAGCGCTTTGGCTCTCCAGGGCAAGATTTGAGGAGCCCTGCTTTAAAGGTACACAACAGGTCCTTGGGACAGTCCAACAGGACAGTGTTTCTGAATCCTGGTCTTGAGGGACCTCTGCTCTGCACATTTTGCATGTCTCGCTTATTTAACACACCTTATTGAGATCATCAGCTCGCTAGTTCAGTTCATGGATCTCTCTTCTGATGATCTGATGTAAAATTTAAAAAAAATAAATAAATTCCTAAGAAAGACTGAACATATCATGCAATACCCAACATAAAAACAGATGTCAATGAATCAAAATAAATCTAAAATGAGTAAATGATGCCCTCACCTGTTTCACCAACACTGCAAATGACCAGGATGAAAGCAGCACTGGGGTTTTTTTTTCACACTCTGAGCTCACACTCTGAGATATGGTCATCACCTGATATTTTAACATGTGGTCTTACTTGTAACACTTCGTGCTGGTAGTTTTATCGGGCAACATCACCAAGAACACATCAGACTAAAGACATAAAAGTTGAACTGAAACAATCTACATTAGTCTATAAGATGTTCATGTTATAATGTTTTCAAACTTATTTGCATATTTTTCTATGGAACCAGTGTGTGCATTTGATAAAGTTTGATTAATTAATAGCGGTTTGGTAACAAATTAAACAATGTGAACTTTAAAACAATCTGCTCAAGTGCTTGAATGTTACAGATGCTTCATCTGAATGCCTTCAGATTCTCATTCTTGTGTCACCTCATGGTTGCATCTGATTTTTTGTGGTCTCTTACTCTTAAATATTTAAATAAAAACACTCTGTCAAAGCTCACATCATTACTGCAGTAAACCCCATGGATACCCATAAGGCCTGTTTAAATATTCACACTTGCAGTCTTTGCACTTGGCCACTTGTCTACTTATATGACTTATTTCCTGTATGTGGCCTAAGTGTTGAAATGGGTGTTGAGACTGTAAGTCTGTGTAGAATTTTTGACTACCTGATGGGACACACTAGAGCTTTATTTAGATTTTTAATAAGCTAGTTTGCATTGGAGAAAGATGTGCTAGAGTTCCCATTGAAATTACATTTGTTTGGCTGACTTCAGCTGACACTCAGGACCAGAAGTAGCAGCTCTTGAAGCTCACGCTCACCAAAGATGTAGATGAGAAATAATGCGTTAACCAAGATTAAGGTAGCAAGAATAACTATTCTCCTCTAATGTTTCATTCACTGGTTATAACAGGACTAGTGATGTGATAAAAGAGCCACCGAATCTTAGAATCAATTTAGCCAGTTGTTAATATAATTTTGTGTTGTAATACAGCAGTACATGCGCCATGGAGAGGAAAGAAAAGCACAGAGACTGTGTATGTTCTGACACTCTTAGTTTACTTGAGTCTTAAGCAAGCATATATAACATAGTCCTAATTGAAACCTCACACCTTTTAGCTGCCATATGTTAAAGGAAGTTCAAGTGTCACTTAAGCATGCAAAACACTATGTGAAAGACAGAGAGGAAAGACACAAAAAGGATCAAACTTCAAGGCCAATTAAATTGATTCATTGTACACAACGGAAACTAATTGTTCTAAATGCAAAGGAAAGACTGAAAACCACACGACAGCTTTGTATTGTATTACATAGGTTATTAGTTCATCATAACCCTAACCACCTACATTTTACCAAACTTTTCTTCAGACAAAACTGATAAATTTCAGAAGACTTGATCAAAATACCACTAACCAATCATATTTAAAATCACAGATACACTTTTATTTTACAAAGATAGTAAGTGCATTGGTCATGGTCACCAGCAGGGGGTGCAAAGATGACACAAAGTATGGTGTTATCACTGGGACAACCCAGAGGTTATCAGTAGTTACTACAGTAAAATGTGTGTCCTTCTAACAATGTTTCATTGTGTTGTCATTTATGCTGTTAGACTGAAGTATCAAATGACAGAAGACTGCAAATGTCAGATCTTAATTTTCTGCCTTGAAAATACAAACAATGAGGCGTAAGGTTGAAAACATCTAAATTAAGCAAGCAAACTATATAGTACAGATTGTAAAGGCAAAAAAAACAAAAAAAACCACTTGAATTGGATTACATACTTTTATATCAGTTCATGCTGCTTTCCAGGAGTCTACACACAACACATAAATGCTATACAATGTTTTGTTGTGTTTACCAAACACTATGATGTCTTTATGTTAAGTTAAATGAAAGAAAAAAAAAAAAAAATATATATATATATATATAACATTAATAAATGATACACTTCAAATTGGTAATTTTGGCTAGTAATACCCAAAAGCCTGTGAAACAAAAAAAAGTCTAAAAAAAAAAACTTTATGAAAATTGGTAACAGCATGTGTCAGATGACTCTTAATTGGCATACAAAGTTTCATGAAGATCTGACCAGGTGGCGCTATAATGGTTAAAAGGGCTTAAAAAACACACATAATTTATATGATTAATGGCCCCAAATTGCTAAAAGAAATGTTCATAGAGCATTGCAACACTAGATCTTCATATCATATGATAGATCTCCTCATTCCAAACAAATTTGGCTCTTGGACCACTAAGGTCAATCAAACTGTTCTTTAAATATTTTATATTATTAAAAAGAATAATAATAATAATAATAATAATAATAATTTTGTGAAACAGTCCTAGGTTTTTAACTCAAAACCAATAAAACCACTGCAGTACAATTCTCTGGAATCTCAATGTCAATAATTATTAAAAAAGATGTGAAAATATGAAATGATAAATGTGATCTTTATCTAGTGTACATTTTAAAAGAAAACAAAACTTCACAAACTTAAGTAAAATTGCCATTAGATGATTTTAGACGTAATAAAGTCCTTAGTTGTAATAAAAGTCTTAGATGCAATACAGGCCTTCTATGCTCAAACCCCGATAATCACTAT
This sequence comes from Cirrhinus molitorella, assembly GCA_033026305.1. Lineage (NCBI taxonomy): Eukaryota > Metazoa > Chordata > Actinopteri > Cypriniformes > Cyprinidae > Cirrhinus > Cirrhinus molitorella. Next base: position 43,106,740 of record CM065120.1, read on the forward strand.
ATATCAATAATCGATTTTATATATATATATATATATATATATATAGTGCAATGTGTTTCCATTGCTTGTTTTTCTCAATATTTTTTTTTTTTTTTTTTTTTTTTATGGATTGTATTATGTAATTTTCTACTTCTTTTAACATGTATTCTGTAAAATAAATAAATAAAATCATGCAAAGTATGCCATCTTCCCTGGGACAGACACACAAAATTTATGCCGTTTTCATACAAAATTAACCAGTATAAACAACTGTAGGTTTTCAGTTTTGTTTGTACAGTGTACATATAAACCTATTGCTATTTAGTATTTATTATTATTTCATTATGAAGTACTGAATTAATAACAGAAAGCTGAGAAACCCTGAGAAACATGAACAATGAACAGGCTGAAACATTTTAAATAAAATGAAATAAACCAACTGTATTATACAAATGAACAACACATTTTATCAGTTAATACTACTTTATTCCATTCATTTTACTTGATCTCTGTATACAACTATTCACACACTACTAGTCTTTATCTTCTCCTCGATCGTTTCAATACTTCAGTTCTCTATTACTCCATCTTATATTTCAGTTTTGCATTGGAGGGAAAGTCATCATTAGAAAAGTCACTGGATAATTTTTTTCCTTAAGCGTCCTTCAATTTTGATGAGAATACCCTTACCTTAAAGTTCAGAGTGTTTGCTTTAAACCCATATTCATTATGTAACTGTAACTTGAATATGTTTTGGTCAGCAGTATCCTGAAATAAGCAAGGTTTGGGCTAATCAACCGAGAGTCCAGGGTGTATGTGACAGTAAGTTAACCTTGCTTTCTGCAATGCCCCCAAAATTGGACATTGGGTTCGAATTAGTCAAAATTTCTGTGAGTTCGAGTTCAGCAAACAGAGGTGTAAAATCTAGGTTCAGAAAGCATCTTGGACCAAGTCATTCTTTTGGAGTCACAAGCAAGTCTCGAGTCAAATCCCAAGTCCTCAAAGAGTTAAAGTTGTTGAGGTAATTAAGTGACTAATTAAATGATGTTTGTGCATTAGTGATGAATACATTCTTGAAGAAAAGAGAAATACAAGTGAAGTCAAACTGACTTCAGCCACCGCCTTGGATGAAATCAACCGAAAAAAAAAAATCTTATAAAATCTGATTAAACAATGCCACAAAAAGCATCACCAGCTCCAGTCATTACTAACCAGTCTGTCTTTATATTATGTCTGCAGGATCTCTTTATTAATAGAGGTTTAGATATTAATGTTTTACTGGTCAAGAAAGAAAAAAAAAAAAAAAAAACAATGCCTAATTGTGGTCAAGATTTGTTTTAGTTTAGTTTAGTACTTTTAGTAATTGAAGTAAAATGATCATCATTAAGTGATCTGTCTTTTTGGTTTATTGACTGACATTCAGCTATTACATAACTGCGAAAAATGAGTTTAAACAAATGCCACTGTAACGCTTCAATATTACAACAAAATGCCAAACACGGATCCCCATGATGCTGACTTTAGCCACTTTCTGCTGTATACTTTAATTTTTGGGCTGATAGGTCATTAATAAAGTCATTATTTATTGCTTTCAATGGGTCTATGATGCCCTTAGGCTTAGAATGCTTTTGGGAAACACGGCCCAGGTTAGTTTCTCATTTGTTGTATAGAACTCAATCAACTTGGACAGGCCTCAGCTAGGACAGACATATGAGAGAAGCATGTCGATTTCATTAGCAATGATGACAGGCTCTGGGTGGATGTTATCAAGTAGATAGTGACAGGAAGTCATCTGCCAGACATCTAAGAAGATGACTCCATCAATACCGCTGAACATCTCCTGCATCACTGTGTTTAACTGCAGTGTGTACCAATCGCTTTGAAAAATATTCTGGAATTAAAATTAAACAGTTTTATTTGCCAAGCTTGACAAAATTATCATTTTTTTAATCTGCATTGAAGGTTTACATTTATATCAGCTCAAGCATGGTAATTTCATGAAGTCAACAGGTTAAAATCAACAGATTTTACTAACAGATCTACCAAATTTCTAAAAGTAACATGATGCTGCCATCTTTCTGAAGTTATTTAACCCTCAGGTGAATGTGCCATTTTGACCACCCTCTCAAAGTTTCAGAAATTGTGTTGATTTGACACAGAATGACAAAAGTAACACAATGCATTAAATTTACTACTTAGTATTCCAATTACTTATTTTTTGGTGGAGTAGCATAATATTGTAATTACTTCTAAAGGTATGTTTCCCCAACATTGTAGACTTTTACGTAAAACAAATAGCAACAACTACCATACTTTCTTAGTGGGATTTGAAAGTGATGTGAAAGTTTACCTTTATTCCTGCAGTGTTTCCAGATTTGATGATGACAGTGGTATTTGGAGAGCGGCTCAGCAGTGCAACAACAGACTGACGGATTTTGGCCACTTGAAACACGTAAAATGTTATCGGGTGAAAAACCAGGTGAGCACAGTATGTGAAGACAATGACTGCATGAGGTCCACCGGCTATTTCATCAATTTCATTGCTGATGTAATGATAGTCAGTAATAAACATTTTACGTAATCGCGAAGGAATGCCGTGTGACCTCCAGTGAATAATGATGTTATTTTTCAAATCCACAGCCATCAGGGGTCCATTTATAGAATAAGTGTGGATGTCCATTCTCTTTAGGCCTTATGAAGATACATGAAACACATATTAAAACACATATTAAAATAATAGCTTTAGAAAGCAAGTAAAAGTAACAGTTGGCGAATGTTGCACTGCATACAGCTCTCAATGTCATTGCATTAGAAATTAAATAATAAACCACATAGTATCTGTGAACAAGATCTGCATGGGCTTCTTTTTCAGAACCAACTTTGCCTGCAAAGTTTGCCTAAAAGTGCACCTGTTATTGGTATTTTCATCTAATGCCAATATATTCAAACATCCTGAAGAATTAGTTTACTCTAGACTTAAAATGTCCACACCCAGCCATGAGGAAAATAGCAATGCTTTATGGCTGGGTCTGGTCAGCCTGTGCATCTCCCAAGCTTTATACATAGCTGGCCTGGATGGCAGGGTGACATGAAAGAATCCTTTCTCGTTTGCACTATGCAAAAACACATTTGGAAGAGCCTGATACCATCTAGCAAAAGGTGTTATGGTCTGATCAGACCAAAATGTACCTTTTTGGACTCCAAGCACTATGTTTAGCGAAAAGCAAACACAGCACACCACCCAAAATACACCATACCTACTGTGAAGCACGGTGGTGGCAGCATTATGTTGTGGGGGTGTTTCTCTTCAGCTGGGACTGGGAGATTGGTCAGGATTTAAGAGACAATGGATGCTGCCAAGTACATTCAAATTCTTGAGGAAAACCTGACTGAACTTTGACTGAACTTGAGCAATTCTGCAAGGAAGAATGGGCAAATATTCCCCAATCAAGATGTGCAAAGCTAGACATATCCAAAAATACTGAAGGCTGTAATTAAAGCAAAAGGTGGCTCTACAAAGCATTAAATCAAGGGGCTGATGACTTTTCCAACACTCCTATTCCAAGTGTTTTTTTTTTTGTTTTTTTTTCATTTGCATAACTATTGTATTTTTCTTTCATTGGTTTGATGTTGTAAGTCCAAAATGATGACAAATAAAGTAACTATTTCAAAGTGTTGTGATGTAGGTGGAAGTACCAACCCAGTGTTTACAAAGTGAATGTGCAAAGAAAGTCAAATGCCCTTAACAAAAAAAGGTGCAATAGATAAAATAAGGTGGAGTTTTTCACCCTCACCTGCTATTTTGAACAAAAGTACGCAGATTAAAAGAAAGAAAGACATGAACATCCTGGATGTCATGGGGGTGTGTAAATTATCAGATAATCTTAATTCAGGAGTGAACTAATCATTCAACGACCCTTTCAAGAATTCTTTTTCTGTGTTAACCTAGCACCATTTTGGGAGAGTACTACTATGCAGATGAACTACAGATGTCACATGGACTTCTGTTGATGTTCTTGGTACCTTTCTCGACCTTAAATGTCGTAGGACACTTTCTATCTCAGGGGCAGAAAATTCTCAGATTTCATCAAAAACATCTTAATTTGTGTTCCAAAGATGAACGAAGGTCTTACAGGGTTTTAATGACGTGAGGGCGAATTAATAATAACAGAATTTTCATTTTCAGGTTAAATATCCCTTTAAGTGCCAATATTCTTTGTGGGACATCTGTATGTCAGTTCCTTGTATATTACTATTATACATTCATGCTATCAAGTCTTAAATTGAATATTGAAAACTGAGTCATACTTGCCCTGCACTTGTTGTCCGAAGTACCCAAACCACTGCCTTGTGGTGGAGTCTCCCAAAAAGTAGACAATTTTGTTTTTAAGACAATTTCCCATTTGTGCAGGACTGAACTGTCGAGTTTTGCATACAAAAGACTTCCAGACATCTTTCAAATAAAATCCTGCAGGAACCGGTGTCGTCAGACCAGATTTGCATTTTTCCACTGTGCCTAAAGCAAAGAAACATGCACATGAAATGTTTTGTAGTTACATGAATTATTTTTTTTAACTAAATTTGATTTCAGATATATGTCCTTTGATATAGGCATCTGTGTATGTTTTAACCATTTCCCTTTTGGAAAAAAGAAAGAAACCCATAAAGAAATGTATATGACATGTATGCCCTACTACATATGAAAAACAATATTCCCATATACAGTATGTTGCTTATAATGATATAAGTCATTTTTAAATATAGACACTCTCTGGGTGTCTATACAGATATGACATATGTAAAATCCCCATAGTACAATTTGCAAACGTGTTATATGATGATTTTTCATATTCAGCAACGTCAAAAATATAGCTGCAAGCAGCAATTACGAGTCATAGACATTTTTATATATAAGAAGAGAAAAAAATGACAGATGGCTGACTTTTTTTGCCACTTCCTATCAAAATTTTGGCAACGGGCATTAGAATTTAGCTGGCATGTTATGTTTCTGATTTTCCTACACTGGTTTTGTCTCAATAGCAGTAACGGTTTCTTAAATGTTGGCAAATATTTTTAAGCGCTAAAATACAAAGTTTCACAAACCATACGGCAAAACCTGGCATGTTGGGACTTGGACCTGGATTCAGGAGTCTAAATAAGTGAAGCCGAATGTTCAACTCTCAAAATGGCTGACATGGGAATTAGGTATCATTTGACTCGGCATGATGAACAGAATCTAAAGACCAGTTTTGTGATTCAAAAAATATAAGCTAAATTGCCATTTTTCATATCTCCGGAAAACTAGGTGTCACTGCACTGAAACAGAGCAGGTAGCCTCAGGTCATGGTTTTTATAGCACACACCAAGTTTGTTCTCAATATGCCAAACCTTTGTGGAGATATAGCCTCACATCCATTTTTACACATTTTTGGTAGAATTTGTTTGTGTGTTATTCTAGAATGGTTGGATCGTTCGATTTTTGAATTTTGGTATCTATTCGACTTGGCGTGATCCAAGGAATCAGAGGAAAAATGTTCCTCCTGTGCCTTACAGTTCAAAAGTTATTAGCATAAACATGACTGAAACTTGTGGTGGTGCTAGAGAGTTTGAGTTAGAGACTTCAAATTTGCTATATTTGATGTTGAGACTGTCCTCTATCTGTGTGCCAAATTTCACAACTTTTCTGCAAGTAGTTATATGGGAGTCAACGTTGGAAAAAACAGAAGAAGAAAAGGAATGCAAATGGTTTCCATAGGTGCTCACACACTTAATATATACTTTGTTTATATATCATGCACAGTGCCATCATATTTCAGGCGACCCCAGCTATTAACATGTGGAATTGTTTCTATTTTTAATAGGTTTCATATGTTTTTACTTCATATGTCATTTTACTTTATTTCTTTTAAATTGTCATTATGTTTATTGGGAATTAAATATTTGATTTGCTGAAACAGTGCCAAATATTCATGTGATAAACCAATTTGCAAACAAACAAAAAGAAGAACTCAAGCTTAATTCTAGTTTGCCTTTGGCGAGAAAAAAAAGAGCCGATATTTCATTTCTCCAAACAGGAAATGAGATGATCAAAATGTACACTGATTATATTTAAACATACCAGTGGCTGCTGTGTTGGGAAGGACATTTATGATTTTTTGGTCTCCACTAATAGAAACATCTGTTAATTTTCTGTGAAGAGAGAGAAGAGAAAAAAAAAAAATTGTACACTGTTTTTGTTTGTTTGTTTTACAATTATAGAATTATTCTACAATTAGTTGTCAATCATTACTTTGAAAAAACGAGCTGCTCAAAACGATTTAATGGGTTTTCCAAAAGTCCGCCTGAGTGATGGACCAGTTTGTCACAGGAAAGTGTCTTCGGTCTCTCACACTGCCACACCGTCCCTGTTCTGATATCCTTATACTCACAGCAGCAGTTGCCTTTCTTCCAACTTCCATCCGGACCCCACTTAAGATTACATTCTATTTCTTCATAAATCCTGGTTTTATTAGGTCCTAGCCCTTCAAAGTAGCCAATATAGTGACTGCGTGGAAATGAAGACTCCCTGTATTTTTTAATAATCTGCACAACCTCACTGGAGTGCTCAAGACGTACAAAAACTTGTGCCTGACCTTCCCAGGGCAGAAGAAGAGCAACAGAGTAAGTCCCATTGCGATGATCAACAACCTCCCCGTTCACACTCGCCTTCAACAACAACAGAAAATAATATGTTTAGTGCAGAAAACAAATGTCTGTTGGCAAACAAATTTTAACATTTTTTATTTTGTAAATGTATAAACAATTAACGCAATTGAAACTCAATATGACAAATGTCCGTTTATTGATTTTTTTTTTTTTTATGTTTATGCTAAAAAATAAACACACATTTAGCTGTGAATTGAAAAGTTTTGCTTTGAAAAAGTCTCCTCCATATCTTTTCAGGTTCTTGTTGTGGTCTCTGGCTGTGATAGTAACAGAGATGGTTTCTCCCACTTTGTAACTCTCTTTGAGTCCCACAATAGAGAAAGATGACTGGACTGGACTTGTGCTCTGATTCAGATGAGTGATTTGATCTGGAATAGGCCAGTCTAGAGCCTTTTGTAGTCTTTCCCACTCCTCATCACTGATTCCCATGTCAGACGCAATTACTACGGATGAATTGTTATTTCGAGGAGCTGGTTTAGGTCTGGGGGGCTGGAGTTGTTTGATGTGGGTCCCACCATTCTGTGTCCATAGAGCCTGAGAGAGGACCACAAGAAATTCAATTTATTTTATGTGCAAATGTTTAATGTTCATTGCAGATGCACATACTTTCTAATCTAGAGAATACTAGAAAAGTTAAATATGACCTCATAGACAGGGCAGACAGTGTCTAAACAAGATGTAAGAGTGGAGCAGAAAGTATCAGAAGCACAACTAGCATCAAGTTAAGAAAACCATTAGGCGAAGTAAGGAAGGATGAAACCAGTTGGGAGGGTGATAGTGAGTGCAGGTTATGTTGAAATACAATATTAGGAGGGGTGTGTGTTGTATTAGGAACCACGTTGAGGTTAAGAGTGAGGAGGAAGTGATATGAAGTGCGCAGTGGAGTAACCAGCACATGATCAGTGGAGCAGTGGGTAAATAAGGTACAAATTGGTTGCCTGATTTTTGAGTAACTGTAGTTAACACTCTCTTGAGATCAAAGGAGGCAAGCAGAGTGTGGAAGTCTGCAGCCTGAGGTTTATCTAAATGAATGTAAAACACAAATGTTTGCTATGAAACAATACAGCAACTGCTTAAAAGCAAGTTACTTAGGAATTTAGCAAAAGTGTCAAGAGACCAATTAAAGCAAACCTTGATCACAGTTATGGTGACATCGTGTTTTTGTTTAGTTGATTTCATCTAAGACCGTAGCTGAAGTTCTTGTTTCTCTTTTCTAAAGTGATGTTGATTGTTAACAACAGGTGTTCATCACTAATGCTCAATCATCATTTAATTAGTCAATATCTCATCAAATTTAACTCTTTGATGGCTTGGGATTTATGACTTGGGTGACTTGCTTGTGATTTAAAAAGTCCCACCTCTGGCAGTCGCTATGAAGATTTATTAGAAATTCCCAGCCTAAATATTTCAAACATAACTGTTGTTGGAAAATGCTCAATACAAACTCACTTGCCTTTAATTGTTACCACTTTTACCACTTTGTGCTTTAAGCCTAATTGTTTTATATAAATGATAGATGGAATATAAATGATAAAAAAACAGTTTACAATCCAAAAAAGTACTATATCAATTTTACTAAAGATGCATGTGGAAAACAGAAGAATAAAGCTTAATATTTGATATATTAATCTTTCTTAATATATCTTAATAAAAGATCTTTGTTTTCCCCATGAAATTACAGTGTCCATTAGCAGAAGGAGAGTTGGCATTTGTTCTCCTATTGGAAAATCTACAGAGCATTTTAATCCATTTAACAAATGAACACTTTTACATTCTAAAACGTAGCTATTTACAAATGTACAATTTTTTACACCATTATGGTACAAGCTAATGCTATTTAATTAATGTGATAAACATCAGGTCAAAAGTAATCTAAAAGTAATTTAAAAGCAATCTGATTATATTATCTACAATGAGGAATGTAACAGATTACTTTACTGCCTGGAATCAGAAACTGATTACAATTTGTAAGTACTCCACCCAAGTACTCTAGCTCTGCTTATTTGCTCATTTTCAGCATGTTTTACATTAAACAATATTTTTGAAAAAAAAAAAAAAATGCAGTTTTATAAGAGAAGTCACTGACTTTTTGTTCTTTTCCAATATTTAACAAATAACCACCCAGCTGTGATATGTAATTAAGAGCTGAGAAAAACAAACAAACAAATAAATTTAAAAAACTTCAAACATTAAATGTCAAACATACAAATTAACCTAATTATTTCCATTTAAAACTACAATTACAGCAGTTATACAAATTTGCGTCAGATTCTGCATTTTGTTTGTTAATTTCACATGCCTAAATTCAGATTTTACAACTGAATTGTAAGCTTTATTGTCTTGTTAGGTAGAAGTGAAACACACATTTATATTAATCATCATTTTAACATCTGCTTTAAAATATCTTACAAACTTACCAAATAGTATGATGTCCAAAGAAAACCTGCCAGTAGTAACACATAGAGTTTTAACCTGCAGACTGATAATACATGAAAATCATCAACTTTCAAATCCTTCAAAACATGAAGCCATTGTCCCCATAATGTGGCAAATGTGATAATGTCCATAAATTACCTGTTGCACTTGAGTTCTTTAGGGATGGGATGACCATGGCTAAGTCTGTTGTTCTCCTATTTTACATAAGCTTGTAAGCCAAGAACATAGCCATATGGCTCGTAAAACTGTTCCCACAAAGTATATGACATGCAGTTAAACAAACGGTTGCCCTCTGTAATAACACTTTAGCTTGGCTTTCTTTGATTTCTAGATTAATTAAGATATTCTTGTTCATGGAACAAAAAAATAACAAAAAAAAAAAAAAAAAAAAAAAAAAAAAAAAGAACACTGACAAAAAATATGCAATGGAATATGGCTCCAGGAAAGGGCTACAGCTGAAAACTAATAAAAATCAGTCACTAGGGCAGTACCATTTACCCCTATGCAAATATGGTACCTCCCTAGTGACAATTTTTTCTTAGCTTTCAGTTTTATTAGTTTCAGTTTGGTAAGTTTAAAGGCACATAAAGTGTAAATGCTAAAATAATTGTATTAAACTTACTTTGTATGTTTAGTGTTGTACCTAGTTATCTTAAGGTGAGTAAAAGTTTTACAGCATTTCCTTATTATACTCCTTAACAAAGTGTCACCAAAGTGACAGACTTTGTACATTTTTTATATGTATGTTACATCATTTTATGAGATCAAGGGTCAAGAGCTCAACTAAAGTAAACACTATCACTAAATAAAATGAAACATTATCTAAATCCACAGCTGGAAAGTCTATGTTCCATGAGTAAAAGTTATCCCCAGTATTTTGTTCCAATTGACTAGATTTACTAATTTGCAGTTTTTCAGCAGGAGATCAGAAATGGGACCAAGAAATTCTCACAGCAAAGCAAAGCAAAGGTGGAAAATCCATGTGCCATGAGTAAAAGTCCTCCCTAGTATTTTGTTCCAATCACATGGACTTGCTAATTAACATAGTTTTTCAGCAGAAGATCAGAGATTGAACCCATAAAGTATTGCTTTTGTAGTTAAAATCAGAACTCTATATTGCACATATATATATATATAATATAAAAATAATAATAATAAAAAAAAAAAAAAAAGAGCTGACATCCAGTGATATTTAGATACACAGAGACATCAAGAACCAGCATATTAATCTCAAGAATGGTGACAATCTACAAAATGGTTCATGCTGCAATGTATGCTGGGTAACACCATAGTAAAAACTCCCATCATGCACTGCAGTATGAATAATTATTATCACCATTGTTGAGGATCATATGACAAGTGCTCATGTCTAAAGCCGGAGCCAATGATGCTTTCTTTTTTGTCATAACAAGGAAACATTCAATAACATTTGTTTTGTATGATTTTTTTTTTTTTATATTTACAGGAGCTTAGTAATCAATAACTGTCAGTCAATAAACCAAAGAGGAACCACTTCAAAACGTTCATTTATCATGAGTTTATCATCAACAATGCACAAATGTTTGTTATTAAACATTGTAAGCATTTAAAAACAAAATACTGCTGAGGACTTTTACTCATGGAACATGGATTTTCCACCTCTGGTCACAGGTATGGTAGACTTTTGTATGTCTGCATCTACCTAGTTCCCTCCAAAAAAAAAAAAAATGAAATAAATAAATAAAAATAAGGAAGAGGTTGTGTGTTAACTTTGACCGGGAGTTTTTGAGTGAGAAGCCCCGTCTTTCACACTGGGAGAAAGGCCTGATCGATTCCATGGACCAGAGTGCTTTTGCTGGTTTCTCATTCATTAATCCAAAAATGGAACATCTTTTACAAAAGTGACACACTTAACGTGGTCAAAATGAAAAAGATCTATAATGTTCATGTGCTTGTAGAGAGTCAGTTTTAGCCGATTCTTGAAGCCAAGAGGGAACATTTACGGAAAAGGAAAATAAGTAATGAATTAAGGTAAAGGGGTGTAGATCAGTGGTGGTTTTGTAGCCAACATTAATACCTTGAATTTAATTTGAGCAGCTATTGGTAGACAGTGCAGGTCGATGAAGAGAGGTGTGGCATGCATTCTTTTTGGCTGGTTGAAAAGTAATCTTGCAGCTGCATTCTGGATCAATTGTAAAGGTTTGACAGAACTGTCTAGAAGACCTGCCAAAAGAGCACTGCAATAGTACAGCCTGGACAGAACAAGAGACTGAACAAGGAGTGAAGCATGTTTCGAAATAAAGGGCCTGATTTTCATGATGTTGAATAAAGCTAATCTGCACAGTTTTAGCAATGTGGTCTGAGAAAATCAGCTGATCATCAATCACAACTCCAAGGTTTCTGGCTGTTTTTGAAGGAGTTATGGTTGATGTGCCTCAGAGGTGGGACCTTCAAGTCAAAACAAGTCTCTCAAGTCATTAATCCCAAGTCATCAAAGAGTTAAATTTAATGAGATAATTGACTAATTAAATGATGATTGTGCATTAGTGATGAACACCTGCTGACAGCAGGCTGCTGTTATTGAGAATTACAGAGGATCAGATATTGATGTTTTATTGGTTAAAAGGATGCCACCATAATGAAGATCGGTGTTGGGCTCTTGAACTTTAATGTTTTCTGTTATAATTCTTACTGTAGCAGTGTATGTGGTGCTGTAAAGCAATGAGGTGATATTTGCTGTTCTAAATATCATCATAGAGGTCAGTGTGAGCTGGTTGGATTTCAATGAAAGTTACAATCTTTTTTATTCGTGTTTAAATGTTCTGTTTTTTTTTATAATTATTCCAGTTAGACTATAATGCATTTTAAAATCATATACTGCTTATACATAAAAGCTCCAGATCTTCTTAAACACACACAGACATCAAGAACCAGCATATGAATCTCAACAATGGTGACAATCAACAAAATGTTTCAAGCTGCAATACATGCTGGGTAACACCATAGTAAAAACTCCCATCATGCACTGCAGTATGAATAATTATTGTCACCACTGTTGAGGATCGTATGACAAGTGTTCATGTCTAAAAAGCCTGATCAGAGGGACTTTTTTTTTTTATTGAAGCATTATAATGCAATTTGTTTAATAGGATTTTTATAGCAGTCCAGTAAAAACTAAACATCAGCCAATAAGCCAAAGAGAGAACACTTCATGATGTTTCCTTACTTAAAACTTACAATCAAAGCATAAACAAACATACAACTGAGCAGTTTGATTCAGTCATGCACCAATATTTACTGTGAAACAATACTGCAGTTGCTTAAAAGCAAACTACTTTGAATCAGTAAAAGGGTCAAGAGACCAACTAAAGCAAACCTTGACCACAATTATGGTGGCATTTTTTTTTTTTTTTCTGATAATTCCTTCTACAGCTGCGGCTGAAGTTAGTTGTAGTTCTTGTGTTTCTCTTTTCTTTAGTGATGTTGATTGTTAACAGCAGGTGTTCATCATTAATGCTCAATCATCATATAATTAGTCAATTGTCTCATGAAATTTAACTCTTTGATGACTTGGGATTTATGACTTGAGAGACTTGTTTTGACTTAAAGGTCCCACCTCTGATATGCCTAAATGAATTGTAAAATTGTGATGAAACGACGGGTTTGATGGGGGAACAAAAAATTCTGTCTTGGCAAGGTTTAGTTGATCCAGCAAGAAATGTATGTTAGGCAAGCTGAAATATGAGAAGCTATTGTCGGATCATCAGGATGGAATGAGAGGTGTCACTAGCATAGCAGTGATATGAAAAGCCATGTTTCATGTTTCATTTTAGACTAAAAAATACAAATAGATTCAAGTTTTAAAAAAATATAATTTTGCATTTTTAATGCACTTTTATAAAAACAGTAATTCCGAGATCAAATGATCTGAGCATCATGCATAACTGATATAGTCCTATTATGGAATGCATATTTAGTGTAGCTGGCACTATTGACCAGCATTGGGATAGTCTTTATCAGCATTACTATACTGAAAGGCAGTGATGCTCCAATGATGACTGCACAAGTCAACATCTATTTACATGTGGGGTACTAAAAAAAGAAGAGTCTTGTTGACTTTCACTTGTGCTATGAAAATTGTTTGAAATTCCAAGATGAAACACAATGTCAAAGTTGTTTTAATGCTTTTGAAACACTAAGACATGGTTTTCAGGCAGTGAAATTGCATCCGAATTTGTGTCAAGTTTTAGACATTTTCAAATATAGCAGCACAAGAAGAAATCAAATGTTCATAACAGTTTTTTTTTTTTTTTAAACAACAAGACCTTTTCACTTCTTTTTAGTGAAAAAGTGTTTGATTGTGTGTGAAGTTTCTGACAATTTGCCAAAAACCCTAAAAGAAAGAGCAAAGGTGAGATATAGAAAAAAAAAATGGAATATGATTTTACTAAGTTGTTTTTTTTTTAAGCTGTGAATTCACAATTAGTTCCATAGAGGATTAAATTATTTAGCTTTTAAATATATATATATATATATATATATGAAAAACAAGACGACTTCCCCTCCAAGATAATTTTCTTCCACTTTTTAGTTTTTTAGTGAAGTGTGAAACAAAAACGCTTTTTGAATCAGTAAATCATTTAAACCAATTGATTTGTAAAATGATTCACTCACTGTTCCGATCACTGCACACTGAGGACATCTGCTGGTCAAACACATGTAAATGCAGCTGGAAAACAAGTAGACTATTCTAATATAGAAATGTGCGACTCTGCTGTGGTTATTTTAATATGCAATAGCTTAACAAAATTAAGACTTAAAGGGTACATAACATGCACAGTTTCACCTAATCTCATGTTAATCCTGAGTACCTATAGAGTAGTAATGTATCCTTAATAGCTCCAAAAAGTCTTTAGTTTTATTATATAAACTAAATATACAGCTTTCCGATTTTCTCTGGAAAAAGCTGAACTTCTGGAGGCGCGCCGTGGGCGGAGCTAAATTCGACGATCACTTGCGTTAGCATTGCCAATAAAACAGATATTTGATGGCGTTTCACTTACCATCTGCAGTTTTGAGTCATTACCGGGATCTTTTATAGCTGGGACCGCTTCATCTTTCAGTATCAAACAATGTGCAAATTCAGCGTCGAACTGGTCCTCGTATACGAAACACACACTTGCAAAACTCCATCGCTGCCCCGGAAAAAGGAACTGCATCCACTGTTCACGTAATGCTGGATTCTTCAGGAAGCTTCTTTAGAGACATTCTTCCCGAATAAATCCCTTGTAGAGTGCAGCCGAATGAAGCATGATGATATGCGCGCTCTCTTTCTCATGGTCTAGTCGACATGAACGCGGGCACGCTTTTCCGGGAGAAATGCTTATATAAGGAGTTCCACCACCAATTACATCATTAATGCCACGATTGAAAAAAAAAAAAAACGGCCGAAACTTGTACCAACCCGGAAGTAAGATTTTCGGCACAGAAATTCGTTTGTCCAATTTTTTTTTTAAACTTTTGAAAATCCAACTCTTTAACACTAAAAACAACACCGAATATACAAAACACCATTGTACCCCCCCCCCCCCCCCCCTTTAAAAAAATCTGCAAATAGTTAATGTAATTTGTATATCTTAAATAAGCAATATATAGAAGAAAAAAAAAGCTTGGTAGACAAATATATGTTTCAACAATGACAGTTAAGTGTAATATATAACAATCTGTAAAAAAAAAAATAAAAATACACAAATTACAAACATTAGCACAAATGTATGCAATATTTCAGCACTGCCAGTACAATACAATTTAATAACTTTTTTTAACATATTTATTTTAAAAGTAAACATATTTAAACATTCTTGTATGTTACAGACACAGTAGTTCATTCTTTTTTTTTAGTAAATTAGCCAAAGTTTCTCAAATGCAAAATAAGCTATTTTTGCTCTTAGTATCACAGAAACAGATACATATACGTATAAGATTGAAAACATAAACATACGGAGCTTCTCTACAGACTTAAATTTTCTCTCAGTTTAGAAGAAGTTGGCTTCCTGTCTTTATTCTGTGTGTCGACTCAGTTTAATACTCTTCTGCTGTATGCTGTGAAGTGTCATTTCCTCCTGCTAAAATATATGGTGTTGACCACATAAAAAAAAAAAAAAAAAAAAGAACATGATTTTCTAATAATTTTGTAGACTGATAATCATCTTGTGTGTGTGCTTGACCAGGGCTATAGTAAATAGGTTCAAAAGTTCAGAAGGGGTTTTGTATGTTGGCAGCAATCACCTATTTAACCATTATATGCTGTGTAAGCTCTACTGTTTGTTCGGTTTATTTTGTTTATTGTTTCCCCCTAGATAAATATTTTGCTCAGAGAATACATAGCTGTGGTTAAAACTTTTAAAATCTTTGTTGATATGTTGATAAGATGTGGTTTTTAACATGTAAGCTGGTTGAAAAGACCAGCAACTTTCTAGAAACACTTGAGAGATTTTGCATACTTTTTAAAATGAAGTGGATACCCATTTGTTCAGCCTAAATTCTGTGTTTCAGGGGTTTCTAGTGTTTGGGGTGCGAGTTACAGTCATTCTCACATCTGTGCACTAAATGACCCATCAGTGATAATGAGCCGCACTTATACATACCCTACTGGATATCAGATCATGAAAGTGTTTTGGAGTAAATAAATTGTTAATAAATGATGAAGAGTCTAAAGATATATCCGAGGATCCTGAATACAATCAGAGGCTTCAGTATCTTGGAGATAAACAGCAGAACTGCGCCATCAGACTGAGTCATGTGACACAGAAAGATGAACATGAGTACTAATTCAGATTCACTACTGACTGGGTTGGTACTTCTGCACCATGCGATCAGCCACATCCTGGCGATCAGCGTTCTCTAGAGCTGCTCGAGGAATGGGCTCGATGTCTGGTGCCACACCGTTCCACAGGTGCCAGACGAACTTTTTGAACTCAAAGATGCTCAAGTATATCACTTATCGCATTTTTTGCGGCGTCCATTTTCTGTCACTGCATGGGAGAAAAAGGACAAAACAATCTTGATTGGAATAATAATAATAATAATAATAATAATAATAGCATAAAAAAAGCTTATATTTGATTGAGAACATTTGAAGCCATGCATTTTCTTGGGAGATATTTAAAGGTGCTGTATGCAAGTTTTTGACTCTTCTTAAGCCAAAAAAGAACGTAATGTGTTTGTAGATTTTTAGAAAACATGTTATGTTTACATAACTGTTTCTCTGAAAACTAAGGCTATAGCCAGTAATTCTACTCTGATATGTGCGTTTCGGGATGGAATTGCAGTACCCATTTCAACCGCTAGCTGGCAATATTAGCTACATACTGCACAATGATCTGGGAACATTAAAACACAATAAATCAACTCATCAAATTACAGTGCAAGGCTAGTCACATGTCCTCAATTTGGCAAACCCGTCGAGTCTGAGTAGAAGAAGGCGGTAGAAATATTTCTCTCCAATAATGTGAATTTGGACTGGAGTAGGCTACCAATTTCAACCGCTATGTCAATCTTACATACTGCACCTTTAATGTTTACAATACATATTTAACAACACGCCCTTTGTCAAATGAATAGTAAGAGTGAGCGCGTTCGCTGCCCTGTGGTAATGGGCGAAACATCAGCACAAATTCGACTGCCTTTGTAGTAAAAGATGGAAGAAAATAATTTGCAAATATGTAACGAGTTATTTTCATGTCCAAATAAAACTGTAAAAGCAAAAACAATAGCGCGTATACTTGTGCCAAAGCGATCGTATCACAATGCTCTTATGCGCGAGCAAAAAAAAAAAACAGGTTACTGGCACAGAATATCGCAACATTAAGTATTTTGAACACGCTAAAACATGGAGCCAGAAGAATGCTGAGTGCTATAAATAGGCTAAGATTCACACTTACACTTACACACTTTTTAATTAAAACTTTAAAGACTATTTGTAGCAGACTTGTGGACTTCCAATAAGTCACATGTTTTTAAGCCTTGAGGCAAACTAAGTAAAAAGTAAAAAAAAAAAAAAAAGTAAAAAACAACAATAACAACAACAAAAACATGTTTGACTAAACCAAAATTTGTCTGCGGTTTCTTGTTCTCTTCTGTTTGGGGTTTTGCTTTTCTCCTTAAGTAGAAATACTTCATTTTTTTTGTTTCTGTCAGTCTCGCCCACAGTTGGGCGTTCAAGCCTTTTAAAGTATCCGCCTTTTTCATAAGAAAACGTTTTTTAACCACCCCATTTGAACTTATTATGTTGTGGCCATGACAAAATGAAGTGAACAACCAAATCTCCCAGTCACAGTAGTATCAACTAGGCTAATAAATACTATTAAAGGTCAGATGAACTACTACAGTATTATCATATAATCATTAATTTAAGGCAATACTTATTCTGATGGGGTGTGTGTGTGTGTGTGTGTGTGTGTGTGTGTGTGTGTGTGTGTGTGCGCGCGCGCGCGCGCGTGTTTAGTCACTAAGCAACTGTGACTAAACTCTGAGATTCTCTTAAGATGTAATGACACTCTGTGCCACTAGAGGGAGTTCAAAAGCTGGATGGGGAGAATTCCAATCGGCAGTGAGCATCCCTATGTCCTACTCACTCTGAAGAGCAGCATACCCCATTTCATATAGTTTGCAGATACCGTTTGTAACATTTGGAAAAGGAGCAATCATAGACAACACAATTCTCCCATTTTCAAAATTTTCTGGAACGACCCATTTCTGTGGCGCCCCCTTCCCACTATATCCTTTAAGGGCGCAAAAACGCCGTTTGACATCTCCCCGAAACAAAAGTGAAAGCAGGAAAAAAGTGACGCCATCACGGGGCTTTAAACCTATTTATACGGTTGCGTATTTTGTGGTAAGTGCACAGCAGATTCTTCATGTAATCTTGTAGCCTATAAAATGAGCTGCTATTTAGGGTTTATATGGGATTTCAGGTCGAAATATGTGAGAGTGATAAGTGTAAATGATTGAAGGACAAAATTCAGCAATACCTTTATAAAATTGTATAGACCTATTATAAGCAGGGCATCTGGTGAGTATATGAACGCAACGCGCTAAATATATTTTCCTTTCAGAGACGACGGCGCTGTAGGACAAAATATATATACACCCTATTGATGATGCATAAGCCTACTTTATGCATGCAAGCAGTCCTGAATATAAACGTAACCCGCTGAAGGTTTTCTTTATAACGGGTTCTGTGGGAGTAAAACACTGCTATTTAGCGCATATCGTTTAGGTTTTCTCTACAAGGTCAATTTTAATGCACATAATTACCATTACTATATGTAAACACTAATACAAAACAATTTAAATTAAGCACTGGTTGTTGATTGTGTTGTTTAAACACAAATTAATTAAATGCTTGCTGGTTGTTATACGTGCCCTTACAAACGGCGTTTGAATTCGTCAAAGCTGTCAATGCTACAGTACTACACATCTGTAGGCTTATCCAAATTATCGTGCAGTATTAAGTAGTGAAAAAGAGAAAGACAGTCCAGAATAGCATAGATGCTAAAACGCCCACAGCTGGTCTCCTCAAGCCAGCACCAACTAATGTCAGATTTGCCAAAGTCAAGACACAATGACACAGCCAGAGACAAGTCAAGTCACCACAGCACTTCCTGAGCCAAGTAAAGACACGAGTACACTTCCTGAGTCAAGTCAAGTGACTACAGCACTCCCAGAGCCGACTAAACTCACCACTACACTTCCAGAGCCAAGTCAAGCCAGGGCTGCTTGTCCAATTTCAAGTCACGTCACAGCCGCTTTTCCTGAGCCAAATCACATCACAGCCACTGTTACTGAGCCAAGTCACATCGCAGCCGCTGTTCTTGAGCCAAGTCACATCGCAGTTGCTGCTCCTGAACCCAGTCACGTTGCAGCCGCTGCTCTCAAGCCAAGTAAGGTCACCAATGCTGTTCCTAAGCCAAAACATTTCACAACCATTGTTTCAGATCCTAGACACATCACAACCACTGTTCCTGAGCCAACAGTATTTCCTGAGCCAAGACATTTCACAGCCATTGTTTCAGAGCCTAGACACATCACTACCACTGTTCCTGAGCCAAGTCAAGTCACAGCCGCTGTTCCTGAGTCTAGTCAAGTTGCAGCCGCTGTTCCTGAGTCTAGTCAAGTCACAAGCTCTGCTTCTGAGCCAGGTCAAGTCACAGACTCTGTTCCTGAACTGGTTGTCAACGAGGCCGCGCCCATACTGGGAGTTGTGCTGTGGGTTGTCTGGGCCGCATATATCACCACCAAGTCCCCAGAGGTGGCGGCTCTCGCAGCAGAACCCCTGAGGGTGGCATCCCCAGAGGAGGTGGCCAAGGCCACGGATCCTCATACAAAGGGGATAGCTTCATGTCCTGTCTGCTCCGCCCTGGAGGGCATCTGCTCTGCCTCCTCCACCCTGGTGGGCTTCTGTTCCACCCTGCAGGGCTTCTGCTCCCCCCTGGAGGGCTTCTGCTCCGCCAGGTCTGCTCTGGTGGGCATCTGCTCTGCCCTGGAGGATTTTGCTCCGGCCTGGAGAGTGTCTGCTCCGCCTGGTCCACCCTGGGGGGTGTCTGCTCCATCTGCTCCACCCTGAAGGGCATCCATGCCGCCCTGGTGGGCTCCTGCTTCTTCCGGGCCGCCCTGGTATGCTCCTGCTCTGTCTGCACCATGCTGGCGGGCTCCTATCCCATACGTGCTGCCCTGGCGGGCTACTGCCTTACCGGCTCTGCCGGTTCTGCCCCAGCTCCCAGGTCCTGTTCTCGTTTTCTGATTCTTCTCTGGTTTCCCTGTTTTGGATTGTTTATTGGACTTTGCCCTCTTGCTGCCAGCCCGACTACTCTGTCTGTTTACCAACTACATTTTTGGATTATCTATATTGTGTTTGACACTGTTATCGACCCCGACTGTACAACTCTGAGTTCATTAAACTAAAGCTTGCAGATGGATCCGCACGCCTCCTGTCTCTTCTTCAGAGCATCCATTACAGCAACAGATGAATAATGATTTAACATTAAAATAGGTTTATCAGAACATGTGCTTCATAATCATATTCAATATTCTGAACCCTAGCTCAACTTATAATTATAGATTTTACTCAATGAACATGCTGGTGTACATAAATCTGCTTTTAAACATACTCATCTTGCATTATCCATAATGAATTGTCATATCTCAGCATAGAACACATTTCAGATGCTCTCTAAACATCATTGTAATGGCTGTAATTGTCTTTTTCAGGGGCAAAATGCATGGCGCAGATATCATCAGCTCATCTTCTACATCCTACTATCAGGCCCGCATCAGGCAGGAAGAAACTGAAGCAGACCTACAGATACAAACACTGGAGGCTGGAGACCTGCAGAGAGTCAAAGACCAGCACAAAACCATCATGAAGAACAAGTACGAGAGATTATTTGAAGGAATCAAACTGCAAGAGAATGAAACCCTCCTGAACAGAATCTACACACAGCTCTGCATCATAGAGGGAGAGAGTGAAGGAGTGAATGAAGAACATGAGGTTTTACAGATGGAGAAAACAGCCAGAACAAAACATTCACAGGACACTCCAATCTGCTGTAATGACATATTTAAAACCTTGACTGAACCAGGATGTGGGGAGAAAGACCAAATCAAGACTGTTCTTACTAAAGGCATCGCTGGAATCGGAAAAACTGTCTCTGTGCAGAAGTTCATTCTGGACTGGGCCGAAGGTAAAGCCAATCAGGATGTAGATTTCATGTTTGTGCTTCCATTTCGAGAGCTGAACTTGATCCGAGATCATCAGTACAGTCTTCACAGACTTCTGCTGGACTTTCATCCTGAATTTCAAGATCTGGGCTCAAAGATTTATGAGGAGTGTAAAGTTCTGTTTATCTTTGATGGTCTGGATGAAAGCAGAATCACACTGATGTTTTCAGATGATCAGAAAGTTTGTGATGTGACTGAGACTTCATCAGTGAGTGTGTTGATGACAACCTTAATGAAAGGAGAGCTGCTTCCCTTTGCTCTCATCTGGATCACCTCCAGACCAGCAGCAGCCAATCAGATCCCCTCCAAATACATCAACCGTCTGACAGAAATTCAGGGATTCAATGAGCCTCAGAAGGAAGAATATTTCAGGAATAGAATCAGTGACCAGGATCAATCAAGCAAAATCATCTCACACATCAGAAGAGCAAGAAGCCTCCACATCATGTGCCACATCCCTGTCTTCTGCTGGATCTCATCCACTGTGCTTCAAAAGCTCCTGAAAGGAGATCTGAGTGCAGAAATCCCTCAAACGCTGACTGAAATGTACATTCACTTCCTGCTGATTCAGATCAACATGAGGAACCAGAAGTATGAAGAGAGAGATCCAGAGAAACTCCTGCCATCCAACAGAGCCGTGATTGTGAAACTTGCTGAAGTGGCTTTCAATCAGCTAATGAAGGGCAATGTAATGTTCTATGAGGAGGATCTGATTGAGAGCAGCATTGATGTCACTGACGCCTCAGTGTATTCTGGGATTTGCACTGAGATCTTTAAGGAGGAATCTGTGATTCATCAGAGGAAAGTCTACAGCTTTATTCATCTGAGCATTCAGGAGTTTCTTGCTGCTTTCTTTGTGTTTTACTTTCATGTCAGTACAACTATGGTGGGACTAAAAAAATTTGCTCCAGTACAAAATTTGCTTAAATGTGCAGTAGATCAAGCTCTTGAAAGGGAGAATGGACAGCTGGATCTGTTCCTGCGGTTCCTGCTGGGCATTTCACTGGAGTCCAATCAGAGACTCTTACAGGATCTACTGACACACACAGAGAACAGCTCAGAGAGCATCAGGAGAACCACACAGTACATTAAAGAGAAGATCAAAGATGAACATGGACTCTCTAATGAAAGATCTATCAATCTGTTTCTCTGTCTCCTGGAAGTCAAAGATCAGACTCTGTCCAGAGAGATTCAGGAGTTTGTGAAATCAGGCAAACACTCAGAGAAGAAACTCTCTCCTGCTCACTGCTCAACAATCGCCTACATGCTTCAGATGTCAGAGGAGGTGTTGCATGAACTGGACCTCAAGAATTACAACACATCAGATGAGGGCAGAAGAAGACTGATACCAGCTGTGATCAACTGCACAAAAGCTGTGTGAGTGTGTCCACAGTTAAGAGACTAAAAGCCTTTTTACACAAAGAACATTAACTATAAAGATAACTATGATTCAAATGATTTGTTTTCTGTGACAATATCATTAAAGAAATTATTCTATAAAATTAATATTATTAAAAACTTGCAGGTTAGGACCTAATGTAACACAAAATCAGACAAAAAAAATATTCTTACCTAATAGCCAAATTATATATATATATATATATATATATATATATATATATCTGAAAGACTATTCATGGATTAAAAAGTATATGTACTGATTCCTCTGTTTTGCTGTTGTGCAACTCTTTTGTAATTTCTCTTTCAGTTTTGCTGGCTTTAATTTCACTGCTCAGGATTGTGAAATTGTGTCATCAGCTCTACAATCCTCAAACTCTGTCCTGAGAGAGCTGGATCTAAGTAACAATGACCTACAGGATTCAGGAGTGAAGCTGTTGTCTGATGGACTAAAGTGTACAAACTGTCAAATGGAGATACTAAGGTGTGTAAGATTAGATTTTTTTGATATATTGAATGCTCAGAATGGTCACTCACTTTATCAACATTGTGCTTTTGTAAATTAAAGAAAACAAACAGGATGCGCTTTCTGAATACTTGCCTCAAGGCATGATAAATGTATCTATAGAAAGCTTTAAATTACTACTTTATTAGGAAATAATTAAAATCGAAAACTAAAACTCGTTCATTATGTAATCTGTAGATGCATTTTTCTAAAGGCACGTCCAGTGAGGAGGTCATCAGGATTATCTTCTTTGCGACACTGACTCAGAAAACACTAGTTTATTAATAAATAATTCAAATATCTCCTTACTGTTCCTATTATCATGCAGTAATTCTGTTTGATACCTGTGACTGACTTTAAAATTCTAAATTGTAAAATTAACGGCCTAAGTGGACCACACAAGCGTACAAGCTTTCTGGATTTTTTTGTGTGAAAGAAAGATTGATATAGCTTTAGTTCAGGAATCACATTTGAAAGAGGAGGATATACACAGGTGCAATAATATGTTTTTATGAAGTGGTATCCCACACATCTTTAGATACTAAAACCAAGGGTGTCTTTAATAGTTAAAAAAATATTACAGCTTTCCACTCTTTTTACTCTAACCTTTATACTTCTTCTATTGATAGTGACCCTGACTCTTTTACATTTTTTCTATCCAACCTTGATTTACCTCGGATTCGGAATACCTGCCTGAACCGATCACTCTTTAGGAACTGGAGTCAGTAATTCAATCTGTGAACAAGGGGAAATCACCAGGCATAGATCACGGATAGTCAGATTTTGACCCCCTCATGTTAGATATGATGATTTTTTTCAGTTGCTCAAGGCTCATGTCATCTGTTAATAGCTGTTATTTCTCTCCTTTTAAAAAATATAAAAATCTGACGTCCTGTTCAAGCTACCAGACACTTTGTTTGATAGGGACTGATGTTAAACTGTATGCTGAGGTACTCATCATTTAGAGAAACCTCGCTCAGCTTTAGATAACCTGCACAGGTAATGTCATACTATTAATTCAACTACAACCCCTGGCCAAAATTATGGAATCACTTCATTTATAAGATGTTCACCAAATTTGTTTACTTTATAATATGTAAACCAATCACAGATATGACACAAAACTATTTTTGTGTAATTATTCAACACACTGGTTATGTGAAACATACCTCAAACTAATGAAATTATAATAGTTGAATTAATGGAAAATTAATCAAGTAGAGGAAACAATGATGAAATCATTCAATGTTAAGGAAACAATTATGAAATCAACTTGTAATTTGTATTTTTGAAGCAAATATCTAAACATATCTAAAATGCTAATTTGTCAGCAGTTAAAAGAGAGTACATACAAACCTTAATGAGCTGTTTTATTAAGTTTTATTTATAAAGCGCCTTTCCCAAAGCTCAGGGTCGCCGTACAAGAAGAATACTGTGCAAGGAAAAAGTAGCCTTGAACAAAACATTGAACGTGACAACGTACAATCAATCACAAAACATATACATGAACTACATAAACATACAAACATATAAATACACAGTATAGGAGGAGGAAGAATAAAGAGAAAGGGAAAAAAAACCTCAAGAGTAGCTCAACAACATGTTACTCAGAAATGGGCTTGAAATACTGTTCAAAGAGATAGGTTTTTAGTTGTGATTTGAATAAAGATATTGTTCTCACAGAGAGTAAGTGGAAGGGAGTTCCAGAGTTTAGGGGCCACAGCACTGAATGATCTGCCACCCATAGATGTGAGGCGAAAAAAGGGGTATAATAAGCAAGTTTAATTCAGATGACCAAGGAGAGCGAGAAGGTGAGTAACGGTGAAGCAGTTCAGATAAGTAGTGGGGAGCAGTTCCTTGAAAGAATTTAAATGTTAATAAAATAATTTTGAACTGAATGCGTACTGAAACAGGCAGCCAGTATAGGTGATGGAGTAAAGGGGTAATATGTTCGGACTTTTTGGCCTGATGGATGACTCTGGCAGCAGCATTTTGAACATACTGTAACCTAGCAATTGTTTTTGCGGGTAGACCAGTAAGAAGTGAGTTGCAATAATCAAGATGTGAGGTTATTAGTGCGTGGATAAGGGTTTCAGTATCTTTGAGGCTGAGTAAAGGTCACAGACGGGTGATATTGCGGAGATGGTGGAATGCAGACTTGGTAATAGAGTTTATATGACATTGAAATGAAAGTGATGAATCACGTACCTAACGGTATCAGATGGTATTAGTAAAGCTCCGTCAATAGATATATTCAATTCAGACTTTTTTAAGAGAGATGGTGGACCAAATACAATAAGTTCAGTTTTGTCATTGTTTAATTTTAGGAAGTTGTTATGTAGCCATGTTTCAATGTCAGCAATACAGGCATTTAATGAATTGATAGGCAGAGTAGCAACGGAGCGACCAGGTATGTAGATTTGCAGATCATCAGCATAACAATGATAGTTGAGGCCATGACTACGAATAATTTGACTGAGGGGTAAGAGATAAATATTGAACAAGAGTGGTCCAAGGACAGAGCCTTGAGGAACGCCCTGAGAGAGAGAACTGGACAATGATTTGGAGTTATGGATACTGATGAAAAACTGTCTATCAGTGAGGTAAGATATAAACCAAGACATAGCATTACCAGTAATGCCAATAGCTGATAGGCGAGGTGATGAGATACAGTGTCAAAAGCTGCTGATAAGTCAAGCATGATAAGAACAGTAAGATTACCAGAGTCAGCGGATAGTAAGAAGTCACTGGTAATTTTTAGCAGTGCCGTTTCAGTGCTGTGTCCTGATCGAAAACCAGACTGATAAAGGTCAAGAAGATTATTGACAGAAAGATGTGCTTGAAGCTGAGAGGCAATTACCTTTTCAAGCAGCTTAGAATTGAAAGGAAGATTTGATATAGGTCAGAAATGATTCAAAACAGATGGATCTAAACCAGGTTTCTTTAGAATAGGAGTGACTGCAGCAGTTTTTAAAGACAGCGGGACATCAGGTGAGCAATAGGAGATGCTATAACAGACAGGCAGCTTTTGAGAAGTGAGGTGGGAGCACTGTCTGTGTTAATTATAGAGGAGTAATATGCTGTTCGTTTGGCATTAAGAGTAGATTTATATTTTAGCTGGTGGGCACAAAAATCTTGATAGTGCACCTCCAGGCCACTTTTCCTAAATCTGCATTCGAGACGCCTGCCAGTTTGTTTAAGCACTCTGAGCTCAGAAGTGTACCAAGGGGACGTATGTGAGGAAGGTACCACCTTAGTTTTTATTGGAGCATGATTGTCTAAGGCTTCAGAGATGGCAGAGTTGTAGATAGAGAGAACAGTGGATGGACAGGAAAAATCAGAGTATGAAGATAAAGCAGATTCATTAATGGAATCAGAGAAAGACAAAATATCCAAAGATTTAACATTACGATACTTAATAGTAGTTTTATGTGGAGATTCCGGCCGAGGGAAACCAAATCTAACTGTTATCAGTTTATGGTCAGATATACCAGTTTGTGAGCCAGAGACAGAAACATTGATAATTCCTGATGTACAAACAAGATCAAGTGTGTGACCACGACTATGAGTAAGGAAAATGACATGTTGAATTAGACTAAAATTAAAAAGTTGGTGTAAGGTCATTGGCATTAGAGCAGGGAGGGAAACCGTCCGAATGAAATGAGATTTACATATAGAAAGGCCAAATGAAAACCAGTATTAACAAATAAACAACAGAAAACAAGATTAAAGTGGGCTTAAGAGAAGATTTCATGGATAATTGAATGAAAGTGGTATTTAGTGATGAATCACAAATCTGCAGTGGACAAGGAGAGAGATGATGCTGGAACTTTTGTCTTGTGCCGTTCTAATGAAATAAAATGACTGCCTGAAGAAAACAATCAAATTTACCAACTCATTTATAATATGGGGTTGCATGTCAGGTAAAAACCCAGGGGACATGGTAATCCTTACATCAACAGTCAATTCACAGGTTTACACTGAAACTTTGGACAATTTTCTCATTCCATCAATAGAAAAGAAGTTTGGTGATGATGTCAGTATGATAATGCACTTTGCCACAAAGAACAAAGAGTGTTAAAGCTTTTCTTCAGGAAAGGCACATCAACTCAATGACATGGCCAGCAAACAATCCAGATCTCAATCCGACTGGAAATGTATGGTGGAAATTGAAAAAAAAAACAAAAAAACTTTTCCACGTCAAGGACGTCTAAATACGTGGTCAATAAACAGGCAGTAAGGTCAGGCTGGCGGCAAACAGGCAGAATCTAATAAACAATCCATGTCAGGGAATACAGAGAGGAATCAAAGAACGATAAACAGTCCAGGTAGGCAACGGGAAAAACAGACAGGGAATAAACACTTCATAAGCACAGACTAGGCTAGAACAATACTCAGCGAGTGTGTAGTGGAAGAGGTGTGGTATTTATAGTGTGTGTGATTGGATACAGCAGGCGTACCTGATTAGTGCAGAGGATGATGGGAAGTGTAGTCTGTGACCGTCTGTGGGGTGTGAGAGTGAATGCAGTGTGGAAGTGACATCTAGTGGTGGACTGCCGGAAGGCCACAGGCCCAATTCGCCCAAGAAGTCCTCGCTGCAGCCTGCAGCACGATGACGTAGCTGGACTATATCCACTATGTAGTGGATGTTTTACGTGCATGCGCTGTAGTAGGTGGTCAAATTTTTATTTTTATTTACATTTTATCCTTTTGCAGACGCAATTCCAAAGCAACTTAGTCTAATGATGTTTTCGTCTATACTGGCAACTTCAAAGCTTTATTTATTTATTTATTGAATAGCCTGCATTCCATATGTTATCGCCAGGTCTCTATCCAGTGGCGAAGTCGAGGGTATTTTATCAGGTCTTTATCAGGCGGCTTTGCGTATACCCACTTCTGTGCGCATCATTTATTAGCGTCCTGCATTAGTCAAAATCACGTCTGTCCACCACATCCAGTCATATGTGAATAAATGCAAATATTCACTTAAAACACCTAGTGAACACAGCGATGATTGTTTCCTGTGAAATAATTTGATGATTGCGCCTGATGCGCCCGCTCCGTCTCCCGCACCCCAGATGAGGGATGTTGTGGTGGAATGAAGCGTTCTCCAGGCACCACTTAGACCACTACACCACTGGCTCTATCCATTATTATAAGGATACAACAAGCACTAATATGCAGACGTTGCACAGTAAATAGGTAATAAAATATACATCACTCTATCAGATTTAGCTTAAATGCCTTTTTGATAGTATCTATCATACCTATTTAAATAGACATAGCTACAAACATTTTCAATAATAATAAAAAAAAATCAACCATTACATTTATATTAAGACTTTAACTTGCTAAAAACGCTAAAAAAATAAATAAATAAATAATAATAAAAAAAATTATTTGCTTTTCATACTATCGCCTCTCCCGAGAGAGAGAGCGCTCGTAATGGAATTGATGGTTTATGTATTTAGCTATTCTGTCTATCTCCAGGGATTTTACTTGCACACATAAAAAATAGAAATGGTCATCTTTGTGTTAATATGCCATGTCTCCGACCATGTGTGTATTTATTTGTTGGACGTGTAACTGTAAAAACGGTATAACCCAGGATAACGGGCTCTTTCGGCCCGGAATCCCAAATGAAGATTGTTTTTCTTATTTTTATTTTTATACGGTATAAAAATTTGTCCACATATAGACCTATAACTTTTATACTCTGTCAGGTACCCAGCTAACAAAAAAAGGTCCCCAGGACGTCCCCTAAATGGCCTCTGAGAACGTCAACGCCCTTCACGTCAAGCGGACGTTCGCAAAGACGTCCTCCGGACTTTCACGGAGACGTTCACAGGACGTGCAGCGGCCGTTCAGGACGTTTAGGGACTTTCACTTTCGAAGTTCTCTAAATGTCATTTTATTTTACTTTTTTGGATTTAGAGCAGTCTGAAATTTAGTGTTCATATGAATACAACGTTATCTTTCACAAATGGGCTTTTTTGCTGCACTGGCATCTCTGTGTATTTTTACCACGTGAAAATTCAATATTTAAGTTCAATTTCTGTCAATATTATGTACATTTAATCGTTTCACCTTTAGTTAAAGTAAACATACAAAATAACTAAACATGCTATACCATGCTAACATTAGCTTTGAAAGTGTTCACATAGGCTAACGCGTCAGCAGAAATACATGACGGACAAATGTTTTAAAAGGTGAACTTTTCAGCATTACAAGATACACAGTGGTTACGGTAGTTAATGTCTACAAATATAAAAGTATAAATACCTTTTCGACCGACGAAAGCGAAAACATAAGGCTGTGTCTGAGAATTTCACCGGGCGGACGACCGTTAACGAATACTACGCACCTGAGCGTTGCCATGGATACATGCACTTACCCTCAATTGATGTAATGTGCTCATTTGATCTATACTTGCTTGTAGCCTATCTCGCAATGAGGCTATATTGTATTACACTTCTTTTGGTCTGAGCGTGGTATTGCAGTCGTAAATGCAAAAATGATAATTACTTCTGTCTTCTGTCTTCAGAACTAAATAATAACTTTTCTTGTTGGCTTACCAACAGTTTGATATGTAAATAGGCAGAACCCAGAACCCAGCAGCATGAAGAGTAACACATCCATGAAGTAACCGCCTGTATTGAGTAATGAACCAGTGACCTCTGACCCCAGGTAAAACACTAGCTTAAATACACTACTAGTTTATAAACACAGTATAATATAATTTGTGTAAGCCTATGAAACACACCTATATCTCCTAATTACAGTTTAATTTACATTAAATACTAGCTTTAATAAAAGCGCATTCAAATTAAAAACTGCGCATGCGCGTCAAACATCCAATACATATTGGATCTGATCCAGCATGTCATCGTGCTACAGGCTGCAGCGAGGACAGGCTCCCAATTTGTGACACCTAATTTGTAGATAATGTGACTTTGTGTGTCTGTCTGTCTGTAGGTTGTCTGGCTGTATGGTGACAGAGGAAGGCTGTGGTTATTTGTCTTCAGCTCTGAGTTCAAACCCCTCACACCTGAGAGAGCTGGATCTGAGCTACAATCACCCAGGACAATCAGGAGTCCAGCTGCTCAAACACAAACTGGAGGATCCAAACTATAAACTGCAGATACTCAAGTATGTGTTTAGTCACATTGTCTTAAATTTATCTTCACTCTATAATGGATTTTTTTCTCTTTCTAGTTTGGATCATGGAGGCCATTTTAGAATCAGACCAGGACTGAAAAAATGTAGGACTTTTCTCTATTATATGCACACACACACATACACACACACACACACACACACACACACACACACACACACACATAGAGCTGTAAAATTGTAGTTCTAATCTATTTTCTTGTGTTCAGATGCCTGTGATCTCACATTGGATCCAAACACAGCACACACTCAACTCATCCTGTCTGAGGGTAACAGAAAGGCGACACGAGTGGAAGAGAAGCAGCTGTATCCTGATCATCCAGAGAGATTTGAGAACAATGAGCAGGTTCTGTGTAAAGAGAGTCTGACTGGACGCTGTTACTGGGAGGCTGAATGGAGTGTATATAAAGCTGATGTTGCAGTGACATATAAAGGAATCAGTCGAAAAGGAGTGAGTGACTCTTGGTTTGGATACAGTGGCATTTCCTGGAGTCTTTTCTGCACTGGTAATGGATTCCATGTTTGGCACAATAATAAGAGCACATACATTGCTTCCCCTTCACCCCCTTCTAATAGAGTAGGCGTGTATCTGGACTGGTCTGCTGGTATTCTTCTACAGCATCTCTGACAAACACACACTCACACACTTACACACAATTAACACCACATTCACTGAACCACTCTATGCTGGATTTAAGGCTTATGATGACTCAGTGTCTCTGTGTCAGATTGAATAACCTGTGAGGAACCACAGAGACATCCGACATGAAGTTTTGTAACTTGTTGTCTCTTTGCTTTTAGCTCATGTACTGTAGTACAAGCTACTGTACATCTAAACTTTAAAGAAAAAGTCAATTTTCATTATTTGTTTGTATTAAAAAAAATACTATACAAAATGTTTTAGTGGAGACTTTGTCATAGTCAAAGCTAATGGCCTGTGAAAACACTCTGGGCTCTTTATTTGTTGTGATCCTATTAAACAGGGGTTCCCAAAATCGGTCCAGGAGTGTCATTGTTCTACAGAGTTTAGCTCCAACTCCAAGTAGACACACCTGAACCAACTAATCAAGCTCTTACTATACAAGAAACTATCAGGCAAGTGTGTTGAGGCAAGTTGGAGCTAAACTCTGCAAAACAGCGGCCCTCCAGGAACGAGTTTGGGCACCCCTGTTATTAAAGCTATGGATCACTGTTTCAGAGGATCCACAGTCTAAGTTATATCCTATTGGCTTATTAGGAAAATTTAGGTGAATTTGTTTTTCTCTCTGTTCAATGTATTATCATGATAAAATCACCTCTTAATGGTTGATGTAAAGCTGCTTTGCAACTATTTGCATTGTGAAAAGAGCTATACAAATAAATTTGAATTGAATTTAAAAAATTGAAGCAGCGTGAAGAGTAACACATCCATGAAGTAACCGCCTGTATTGAGTAATGAACCATGCAGTGACCTCTGACCCCAGGTAAAACACTAGCCACTTTTACATTTGTCAGATGCTTTCATCCAAAGTGACTGAAGACTAAAGTATGCTTTAGTTTTGACTCAAATGGTTGTTTATGCATATATCCTTGCAAATTCCTAAACTTCATGCTAAGTTAATAAATGTAAATGGCAATTGTAAATTCAAAATCTAAATTTTGTAGTGCATTAAACTACTGTTTATAGTAAGTTTGTGTAAAATGCAGTTATTGGAAATAATAATTATCAAAATTAATAATGATTATCAAAATTAATTAATGGTTTTCGTAATCATTATGTTCTCACCCCATGGCAATAAAATGACATACAATACAATTGTGTATGAAGTATTTATTATTTACTTAATATTTATTATATATTATTATTATTATTATTATTATACTTTTTTATATTATTCATTTCAAATACATTGTCAATCGCTCAAAATATTTTGTTACAAGAATCTAATTATTTTCCAGCAAAATACAAATTGCAAAATGCTCAAAAGTAATTAAATACACATTTGAAAATATATTTAATGATATAACTGTCCATCTCTGCACAAACCGTCTCTTTACAAGCATTCACAATTTATTTATTTATATTTATTTATTTATTACATTCACATTTTTCTCCTTCTTATGCATTTAAAATAAAAATAAAGTTTAATGATTTGTTGCTTTTAGTCTGTTAGCTAGCCAATCTGTTTTCATTTGATGTGGTCTTATAAAAGCTACTGTAGATGTGGTCACCGTTTCAGAGCAGTGTTGCCAGATTGGGCGGGTTGCCACCCAGTTGGGCTTCTTTTGATAGTCTTGAACCGGAGAACGCATTGGCATTGACAAAATTTGGGCTGCGTTTAAAACATGAAAACCGCCCAATCAGCTGCTTTTTCTTCGCTTTTGTTATTCAGGTCATGCTATTTTAATATGTCCGAGCTCAAAGTATCACAGTAAAATAATGTGTAATGCAGTCATCAACTCTTTTTTTTTTTTTTTTTTTCCTTAACGCAACCAATGGTTTAGTTTAACAGAGACCTGTCAATCAATTTACCGTCTTTTATGTTGGTGAGATGTGATGATTCTTGAGTGATGGGGTTTTGGCACTAGAAAGGGCAAGATTTTGAATGTGCAGCTATATATTCTTTCATTCAAGGGATAGTGATGGCAAAGTGGCCGAAATATAAGTTACACGATAAAAAGTCTAAGTGACTCGTGATTACACGTGGTGAGAGATGAATAGAAGGCTTCAAAGTATAATTGTAACTGAAGAACAGTTGAATGAACAGTTAATTAGTAATCAAAACTGAATATGGGACTAGTATGCTGTGCTGCATCTGAACATCTTTTAAACCGTCTAGACTCTGGTATAATTGGCATTGACAGCTGCTGGACTTGAACAGTTGTGATTGTGCAAAGTTCTACATTATGTTCTAAAATGTGCACTTCGTGAAATATGTGTTGTTACTTCTGTTCGATAACGCACAAGACAAAGGTAAGTGCATTATTGTTATTATCATTATTTTATTTTTGCTGTTCGATTGTCATGTGTCAATAAATAACACATTTCTGACTGGCGTGATGTATACATGAACGGGAGTAAATGGCAGCTAAATTAGATTGCTTTCTGATCACTTTATTGTGCACTTTTTGCACATAAAAAAATGCTTATTTTTACTGTGGACATTTTACTGTTGGCTAAGTCATCGGTTAAATTCTTGATTGCCACTTTGAAAAGATTTCTGGACATTTTCAGCACATTTTCGGACTCCCTTTATGTATTTGCTCTGTTTTGATCCATATTCCTGTGAAATTGATTATATTTATTTTATTTTGTAATCATTCTTTTTTTAAAGAGATAAAAATGGTCTTTATCAACCTTGATTGCCATGGCAATAAAATTCTATCACATTATTTTGGCAGTTAAATTTTTGGGCTGGTTTTTGTTAAAGTGGGCGGGTTTTGGTGAGCTTTTGGGCTGGGAATCGTCAACCCGATCTGGCAACACTGTTGCAGAGAATCCACAGACTCAGCTGCAGCTGCTGGATTGTCAGTAGCTGTTAGGTCACTGTGTTTCTCTCAGTAAATGATACAGATAAAATAACTTCTTAATGATTGACATCTTCACAGTATAAATAAGATAGAACAGGATCAAGATCTACAACAGGGGTGCTCAACCCTGTTCCTGGAGATCTACCATCCTGTAGTGGCTTCGAAGCTTGTATCAAAAAAAAACGAAACATCTCACAGTGAAGCACTGTACCGGTGCTTGATTCGTTTTGTCATTATCACGTGTTTTGTGACGTCCGAAGCTATTTTCACACACAACCACGTGACTGCATCGTATTCTGATTCAAATAAGGTGAACCTCCTGCGCAGATTTCAAGTGTCATTCACTTCTTTGTCAAGAATAAATAATAATACGAATAAATATGTACATGTGTAGTTTTGTGCATGTTCACTGTGTAGTAATCCCCGCTTCACAAGCACTTTTAATAATATAATAATTAATAATAATAATCATCATTTTAACAATATTCTTCATTTATTGTGATCATATATGCCTACATGAACCATGCTTATACTTTCATAAGTTTATTCACAGATTAATTCATACCTTGTGCAAGTAAAATGACTTTTTTTCGTAGCAAATATTGGTTTATTATATGAAACGGTCCAAAAACCGCTTGGTAGTGATGGGAAAATTAAGCTTATATCGTAAAAAGGTTCATTACTCGAAGCTTTTCAACACGTTGCACACTAATGACATCTTGCGGTCAAAGGTGGAAAAAAGTGCTTTTGCGACCAAGATGTCCAAGCGGTTTTGGAACGTGCATATATGCATTGACATTCAGGGACGGACTGGCCATCTGGCAGACCGGGCATTTTCCCGGTGGGCCGATGTACTTTTTGGGCCGGCCGAAATCTTCTCTGTCTGATCAGCTCATAAAACTCTTAGCAGCCTATATTTTTTCTGCCTAATTAGTTGGCGGCGCTGTGTAATAAATTTGTCAAAAAAAAAAAAAAAAAAGTCAGTGTAGGATTTTTTTTTACAGACAGACCGGCCCATGTGACATTTAATCTGCAGCCCATTGGTTCTTTTTTTAACTGACATTGGGCTGACCCAATCACATCTTTAGACAACTCCCATTTTGGGCTATGTGTGTGCGTGCAGCGTCGGGGTGTGTGTATCTGTCAAAATAGTGAAGAGAGAGAGGAAGAAACGAAAGGTAGGCGCAGAGAAATTGTGGGAAAAAAGGAAGGCTCTTTAAACGGACGCTGCAAAGTGTTGCAAAATAACACATACTGTATTTTTTCTGCCGCAGCAGGACCTTCATCAGCTGCCGTGGCTGATGAGAGTGATGATGATGCCGGTGGCACTGAAAGCGCCGGTGAGGTCGAAGAGGATAAAGAAAGGGAGAGAGTGGAAGTGAGTGTAGAGCCTGCATTGCAATAAGCAGAACTGCTTTCAGAACACTTAGGCTATGTAATAAGTGTACATACCCCTTGATAAAATTGAGCCAAAAACACAAAATAATGGTGATTAGCACTGTAATAAATTAATTGCATCTGCGACTACATGTTTGGCTTGTTGCATTTATGTCCGCGGGAGTAGCAAGCAACGCTAACGTCTCAGTGTTATAAGGTGGTCAGAACGACTAGTTTACACTGTCACAGTTGATTTAATGCTATACTATGGGAAACAGTCTGATCAACAATTTATCATGTCTCTTTCTCCCTCAAACACACAGGCACACATGATTCATCAGTGTGGATTATAGTTTTATTATATTAATAAATTACACTTTTCAGAAGTTTTTAATTTGTCTTTCACTCTTTCCTATATATGGCTTTAGTGCTTTTATGGAATAGGAGCTGGTATACGTATTTAAAGGCGTGCAAAGATGGGTAGCATTTTGATCGTATGTGGGCCGGTCTGGGCCAAAATCCCAGGGCCGATTTTTTGTCCCAGTCCAGCCCTGTTGACATTAAATCAATATTCTGAACAAAACTTAATTAACATTTTAAAATTTTGATATCTAACTCCATTAAAGGTGTTCTTCTTTAATCTCCCAGTCCCAGCACTCCTCAATAAGCATACAAATCATTATCTTGCACCAGACATTAGCATACTGAGATGGTGATGATGATGAGCACCTGGAGATTTGATTTGGTCCCCACACTGCACATAGTGTAGCCCATTAAATATAACTATGCACAATAAATTAATTATAGCGATAATGATATTATTGCACTTTAATTATTATTTATTAAAAATTAAAGTGTGATAATACTATTATTTTTTATATTATTATTATTATTATTATTACATACATTTTTGCATTGTGGCCTGTCTATAGAGTGGTGGAACTATGACGTCACTTTGTAGGCAAAAACCCGGAAGCGAGTTTTAGCATTTTAGCACTTCCGGTTCCATCGTCCCAAAGTCAATGGGTTTTTGAATTGGGAATTTGGTTAAATCCCTTAAATAAGGTCCGTGGTTAATTATTGTGTTTATTATTCTACGACATAAAACACACCAGTTACACAACACTCGTGATTTTTTTAAACTGTTACGTTCGTTTAAAAAGACGGTTGCTAACAAGTTGCTAAATGGGACTACAGGCGCTGACGGAGATATTAAACATCATCATGCCGAACAGTTGATCAATTTATAGAATTTTATTATTTTTGTATAATTTGTAGTGCAGAATACTTGTAGAATAACCACTTACTAATTCCCCGTATTTTATATTGTTGTTCATCAATGCTTTTGTGTGTGTGTGTGTGTGTGTGTGTGTGTGTGTGTGTGTGCGCGTGTGTGCTTTGCCCCGAAATGCAACCACAGGTTCCGTATGGAAGATGCTTGTTTTACTACTGAACCATTGGAGACTCTGTGTTCTGGTATTTAATAATTTCATACACTAAATTTTTATTAAATACTACGTGGAGACTCGTTTTTCTTAAAAATATTCATATTAATTAATTGATTGACTTTTAATGCACATTATTTTGAAATGTACAGAAATACTTGGTTTTGTATGTGTTTTAGTTATGCTTATTTATTTTATTCACTCCAGGGTTCCCACGGGTCATGGAATTTCTGGAATATCATGGAATTTTAAAAGGTCTATTCCAGACATTGAAAGTCAGGGAATTTTATATTTATTTTGTCCAAGTCATGGAATATCAGGGATTTTTGTTTGTTGCTTTCAGTTTTGTTTCCATTTATCAGAATGTAATTTTTCTGTACCGTTGTTGTTTCACTCATTTTGCCTATTGTTATGGTTAGGTTATGGCTATGAAAGCATAAAAATTAATTTGGAATAAGTTAATTTCTGTAGAAATAGTACAGAAAAATATGTAAGTGCATTTAACAGGTAAATCAAACAAACAAACAAACAAAAAAAGTACTAAAAAACATCTGTGATCAAGTAAATGAAGCTTGCAAATGAATGGATCCGTTCATTATAGGTCATGGAAATTCAGCTTTTTAGTCAGTGAAAGTCAGGGAAAAGTCAGGGAATTTGACGTTTGGCTTAGAGTGGGAACCCTGTCACTCATTATTGTTTATAATTAATTTTTCATTTCAGTTTTAGTTGGGCTCTAACAGCACATTTACCGGCTTTACGTGGTCGCGATGATTGAGAGATAATGGACACACATGAAGAACATCTTCATTTAGGACACACTGCACTACTGCAAGGTAATACATAGGCAAACACACACATTTGTTTCACTATATTAGTGAGGACATTGCATAGATGTCCATTGATTTTCTGTTGTTTTCAGGTTAATGATATAATCTCCTAACTCAACCCGTATCCCTAAACTTCTGCAAACACACAGCAAACACATGATTTTTCTGATCTGTAAGCTTTTTTAACCAGTATGGACCAGTAAAATGTCATCATTAGTAGGTTGGCATATTATTTAAGTGAGGACATGTACACTGGACAATGGAGACCAGCAGTGAATCAAAGACCAGCACAAAACCAGCATGAAGACTGGACTGGGCCGAGGGAAAAGCCAATCAGGATGTAGATTTCATGTTTGTGCTT
This sequence comes from Cirrhinus molitorella, assembly GCA_033026305.1. Classification (NCBI taxonomy): domain Eukaryota; kingdom Metazoa; phylum Chordata; class Actinopteri; order Cypriniformes; family Cyprinidae; genus Cirrhinus; species Cirrhinus molitorella. The sequence goes on from CM065120.1 coordinate 43,144,219, forward strand.
CCATTTCGAGAGCTGAACTTGATCCGAGATCATCAGTACAGTCTTCACAGACTTCTGCTGGACTTTCATCCTGAACTTCAAGATCTGGACTCAAAGATTTATGAGGAGTGTAAAGTTGTGTTCATCTTTGATGGTCTGGATGAAAGCAGAATCACACTGATGTTTTCAGATGATCAGAAAGTTTGTGATGTGACTCAGACTTCATCAGTGAGTGTGTTGATGACAAACCTCATGAAAGGAGAGCTGCTTCCCTCTGCTCTCATCTGGATCACCTCCAGACCAGCAGCAGCCAATCAGATCCCCTCCAAATACATAAAACGTCTGACAGAAATTCAGGGTTTCAATGAGACTCAGAAGGAGGAATATTTCAGGAAGAGAATCAGTGACCAGCATCAAGCCAGCAGAATCATCTCACACATCAGAAGAGCAAGAAGCCTCCACATCATGTGCCACATCCCCGTCTTCTGCTGGATCTCATCCACTGTGCTTCAGAAGCTCCTGAAAGAAGATCTGAGTGCAGAAATCCCTCAAACTCTGACTGAAATGTACATCCACTTCCTGCTGATTCAGATCAACATGAGCAATCAGAAGTATAAAGAGAGAGATCCAGAGAAACTCCTGCAGTCCAACAGAGAAGTGATAGTGAAACTTGCTGAAGTGGCTTTCAAACAGCTGATGAAGGACAATGTGATGTTCTGTGAGGAGGACCTGATTGAGAGCGGCATAGACATCACTGATGCCTCAGTGTATTCTGGGATAATTTTTCTCACATAAGCAGCACTACAGAAGCATGTTTAGATTCACTGCATTATTTATATAAAAGAGCAGTAGATCAAGCCCTAGAGAGTGAGAATGGCCATCTGGATCTGTTCCTGCGGTTCCTGCTGGGCGTCTCACTGGAGTCCAATCAGAGACTCTTGCAGGATCTACTGACACACACAGAGAACAGCTCAGAGAGCATCAGGAGAACCACACAGTACATTAAAGACAAGATCAGAGATGGACATGGACTCTCCACTGAAAGATCCATCAATCTGTTCCTCTGTCTGCTGGAAGTGAAAGATCAGACTCTGTCCAGAGAGATTCAGGAGTTTGTGAAATCAGACAAACACTCAGAGAAGAAACTCTCTCCTGCTCACTGCTCAACAATCGCCTACATGCTTCAGATGTCAGAGGAGGTGCTGGATGAGCTGGACCTCAAGAAATACAACACATCAGATGAGGGGAGAAGAAGACTGATACCAGTTGTGTTTAACTGCAGAAAAGCTTTGTGAGTGTTCAATTAATGTTTTATAGTGAAGAATCCTTTATGAATGGAATTAAAATTTCTGTTGTTGTACTGATACATGTTTAGTATATTTTAATCATGTTTATTATGGCTTAACCTCTTTTACAAGCAAAAAAAAATGATATTACTGAAACATTGACTGTAAAATGAGGTTAACAATTTTCTTATGTTTTTTTGTTTTGTATGGATTTGTTGTTTTTCTTTTTTTGTCTCTCTCTTTTTTCTTTTTCTTTTTTTTTTTTTTTTTTTGCCATTGTCATTTCCTTTTTTCAGTCTTGCTGGCTGTAATCTCACTGCTCAGGATTGTGAAATTGTATCATCAGCTCTACAATCCTCAAACTCTGTCCTGAGAGAGCTGGATCTGAGTAACAATGACCTACAGGATTCGTGTGTCAAACTGCTCTCTGATGGACTGAAGACTCAAAACTGTTGGCTGGAGATACTGAGGTATGATTTGTAATATTTTAAAGATCTTTAATATTGGTGGCAGTATTAGCAGTTCAGAAACATGTATTATTATTACCCAGCATTATAAAAATATATGCTGGAAATCAGATGTTCCTTGTGGAATTCTTAATTCCTTATTTAGTATCTTGTTTTGTAGGTTGTCTGGCTGTATGGTGACAGAGGAAGGCTGTGGTTATTTGTCTTCAGCTCTGAGTTCAAACCCCTCACACCTGAGAGAGCTGGATCTGAGCTACAATCACCCAGGACAATCAGGAGTCCAGCTGCTCAAACACAAACTGGAGGATCCAAACTATAAACTGCAGATACTCAAGTATGTGGGGAAGTCATGGCTTTTTTATGTATCTGTAAGTTGGAAACGTGACATAAAGTTTGTCCCATCTCAACAATGTTGAGATAATACATTCTGGAATGCAAGCTGGGAGCCATGGACTAATTTTGTATGATGCCTCCAGAATGCATTGCAGCATGAAGCATGCCATCACTTGTGAGTACACTGATTTTTGATGTCTGTTTGTTTCTGAAATAATTCAATAGTTTAAAACATGGTTAAAACACAGCTGGATCTCATTATCATAAATTTGAAATGAATAACATCCCAGACCGCAGCTGACTCTGTGCCAGATCCGTTTCTCACCACTGTTGAGATTCATATGCTGGTTCTTGGTGTCTGTGTGTGTCTAATTAGCACTGGAGATCAGTGTTTTAATATGCACTACATATTTTTTTTTTTTTTTTAGAACCACAACTATTAGAACAATATATTGTCTGTATATTGTATTTCTACAGGGTTGATTATACAACACACACACATAATTATGTATGTGTAAAGTTATTTTATTTTCCAACCAGCTCATGATGACCTTCTTATCATATAAAAGCAGCTAATATCTTCTGATCACTGAGCAATGTTCTCACTTATTTCACAACACCGCATGTGTTGATTCAGAAAGATCAAAACCAAGAAGTTAAGGGTGAAGAGCCCAACTAAAGCAAACACACTGATCTTCATGACGGTGGCATCATTTTAACCAATAAAACATTCACATCTGATCCTCTGTAGTTCTCAATAACAGCTGGTGTTCATCACTAATGCACAATCATCATTTAATTAGACCCTTAATTATCTCATTAACTCTTTGGGGACTTTGGATCTGACTCGAGAATTTCTTGTGACTCGAAAGCATTGGTCTCAAACTCAATTCCTGGAGGGCCACAGCTCTGCATAGTTTAGCTCCAACCCTAATCAAACACACCTGATCCAGCTAATCAAGCTCGTCAGGGTAACTAGAAACTTCCAAGCAGGTGTGAGTTGGAGCTGGTTGGAGCTAAACTGTGCAGAGCTGCGGCCCTCCAGGAATTGAGTTTGAGACCATTGCTCGAAAGGAATGACTTGGTCCAATCTCTGCTGAAAAACTGTGCTAATTTGCAAATCTAGGTGATTGGAACAAAATACTGGGGAGGAATTTTACTCATGGCACATGGATTTTCCACCTCTGTTCCCACCCACTGAAACCAGGCCCGGGCTGGATCCGTCTTACAGCACTGAAACGGATGTGACTGTAACACGGATTTGCCGGTTTGAAAACAAATCCACAGAGTCTGCTGCTGTCTGGGATCCTTTACAAAACTAATATCTAGTTTTTTACAGGTAGAATGCTAAATGTTTTAATACAAGCATTTCAGTCAAATGGAATTTATGCAAAATTTCAAACTTTTAACCCACGGGAGAAAATCAACCCATCGCAACATTTTAAAATCAGCCCAAATCAGTCGAAAAAAAATTTGGTTTTTGCAACCCTACATGCAACACAAGCTGTATCCAAAGCGATATTTATATACTCTGCATATTGATAGCGACTCCGTGATGCACAAAAGTTATATTCAATATTAGAATGCTTGAAAGAAATGAAAGAAAACAAGCCTTTAATACAAAAACGCAAAAAAGAAAGCAAAAGCCGAATCCTAGATATTTTGGGCAATTTAGGTCCATTTTTTTAAGTTAAAAAAGAGGACACATCCGGGGGAAAGAAGACATATGGTCACCCTAACTTCCCACATAGCAACTGACATCTGGCCCAGCTCTGGGCGAAGCACGCAGTTACACTTGGCCCAGTTGCAGCAAAGAATGACAGCCCTTGACTATAGACATGAGCCACACATAACTGGCCCAAATCTCAACCAAATAGTAACTTATAACCAGCACTGAACTGAACTGGACCAGAACAAGTTTTAATAGTGATTCCCAACCTCCGCCTTCAGTAAACCACACAGAGACCGGTCTTTAACCAGAAACCCCAAAATAAAGCCATAAAAAAGGCCAAAAAAGCATGCATCAATATGCATCGACTTAATCGTGCGACTCCACCGGGCAGTCAATGGAGACTGCCTTGCTCTCAGTTGTTGAGGCCCTAAGACTGGCAGTAGCAGATTCCAAATCTTCAATACTTATCTTTTTGGATCTGTCTGCTGCTTTTCACACAGTTAACCTCCTTTTAACCCTACTGGCAAAGGGCATCTCAGGAACTGCACTCCAGTGGTTTAAGTCTATCTTGGAGTATCTTGGAGAGGTGAGGTGTCTGGAGTGCCTCAAGGCTCTGTTCTTGGTTCACTTCTCTTCTCTCTGTATATGGTATCACTAGGTTATGTCATTCAGAAATGTGGCTTTTCATATCACTTCTATGCTGATGACCAGAGCCGATCCTGGCCTCCCTGGGGCCCTAAGCAAAATTCTGCTAAGGGGTCCTTCTACCTAAGCCATGAGCCATGTAAACCATTCTCTCCTTTAAACAAAACAATTCTCTATATATGCTGGTCAAAGAATAAGTGGAACAATGCAGAGTGAAATGTAGAAGTATTTTTTGAAAAGAAAATTTTTAATCAAGTTTTCATATTAATATTATATTAAGTTGTATATTAAAGTGAATATAAGCTGAAACAGACCCATTTAAACAAGCTCCCTCAGATTTACTGTAATACATTTTCAGACATAAATATCTATACTTCGGCTTTTGCAATATTTAACTATTTAACTTTATCTGTAACTAATGCAGTTACACATAAAAATAATTACAGTTTTAAAAGTCAACATGCATTTTATAATATCACAAATTTACATTTGTACAAGTGTAAATGTCTTTCCTAAAGAACAGGCACTGTTACTTGCAAAAATCACTCTTATTATCAAGACATTATAAACAGTGACAACTAAATTCCTGATATCATATAAATGCATATCCTGTTAATTGGTACCTGGTTTATGCATGTAGAGCAATTCTTCATAGTGTACATTATGGTGATGAATGTACATCCATGACCAGTCAGTATAACCAGCTAATCAGCATTTTAAAATCAATAAATCAAAAGTCAATTCATTGCTTTCATATCACATTTTAACCTTGACTGAGAGACTAAAAAAATAATCACGGTCACGCGGTTATCCGAATGGCAGTTTAGAAAACACAGTTGCGTTTATGAAACATAATAAATGTACTTTTTCACTCTCATGTTTGTTTTTTGAGACACAAAGTCACTGACAAGCAAGCAAAAAACAGACAGACCAACATACAATCATGCCCAGCTAGGTGAGCAAGACAGACTGACAATCACATCAACTTAACTTTACTGTTGCTGCAGCAGCTGACATCAAACTTAAAGATAAGAGAACACCTTTACCTGATTGCTGTTCTCGCATTTCACTCTCATGGTGTTTTTTTTTTTTTTTTCGTTTTTCATGTCCGGATGGATAATTCCACTTCATATTGTCATCAAACTTATGTACGCGGTAAGGTGTAAACATTGACCGGTGCGCTGACAGGGAGGAGGAGGTGGGGGCGGGGCCTTGCATAATTTGCAGGGCCCTACACACCTTGCGTAGTGAGCGTATAGGGCAGATCAGTACTGCTGATGACACTCAATACCTCTCATTCAATCCTGATGATCCGACGATAGCTGCTGGCATCTCAGCTTGTCTAACAGACATTTGCTGGATGAAGGACCATCACCTTCAACTAAACCTAAAAATAATGAATGTTTACTTAACCCAGTAAATTTCCCTTCAATGGGCGCAGTTCTCTAGTAATATGACATGTTGCGCTCTACTTTTGTGTCCTTAAACACTTAGTTTTGGGTCGACAGCTTATAGAAGCTTGTTTACTGTACACCTTGTCACATAGCAGCTTTTAGACATTGCTCTGTTTTTTATTATAAGTCAGAAATGACACGGAGGCAGCTTCCCGCAATACAAAGTCAATGGAGAGCGTTGGATTGTTTTCCCCCCAGTGGGCGTGGTTTTCAGATGATGACGCGTGTCGCTCTGTCTCTATACCGAAGCACACGTGACACTCACAGTGTTTTTGAGCCTCTGCCGCCTCAATATATGAGTACATGAATACATAAACACAATCTCTAGAACTGCTGTGAGAGTTACTTTATGAGCATTTCACCATAACTTTTGAGAAAATTCATTGGTATATACAAAGAGAAACATAAAGGCAGCAGCCAGTTTATCTTGACAGAAATATTACTTTCTATCTTTAAGTAATGATAGTACTACTACTACTACTATTAAAAATATTTACAAGAAAATTGTAAATACACAAGACAGTATTTCTGGAAAAAAAATATATAATAAAATAAATTATTTATAAAATCAAATTCACCTTTATAAATTAATTAGACATGTTTTGATTATTGAAATTTAATGAAACTATTAAAATGGAATCTAGAAAATTAATGGAACACAGATTCACAGAATTTGATCAAAATAAATCTGAATTTGAGAAAATGAATAAAATATATTTCATAGTGCCTTAAAAAAGTAATTTTTTATTAAACTTTTAAGAAATATATTTTTTAATTAAAGTTTTATTATTTCAATAAATTAGACATGCATTTTGATTATTAATGTTTAATGTAGCAATTAAAATAGAGTATAGAAAACTTTAAAAATGAATCCAGAAAAACTTAAATGAGACAGGGAAAAAAAACGAATTTGGAAAAAAATAAAACAGAATTTGGAGATAAAACAAATTTCATAGGGCCCTATTTATTATATTTGTGTCTTTGTTTTACTGTATTTGTGCTTTAGTTTACTTGCATCTTCTTATTATTAATAACAAAGATAAAATGATTAATAAATTAAAAAATGACTATATGACTATATCATGATATAAATTGTCATTGTGAAATAAAAAAATATTTTTATTTTATTTTATTTTGTAATTACTATATTTACGTGATATTTCACACTATTACGTCATAAAGTATCATATTCCACAACCTGTCATTTTGGCAGTTTTTAATACAAGCTGTTTTTAGACTAACAAGAAAGTTCTGAAACATACAGGATATGGTTATAGTACAATGAATATTATCTTTTTATACAGTGTACATTAGTTATAAGACACAAGCAAATAATGTTCAATAGACTGTTTTTGTTTCTGTTCAGTTTGGACCATGGAGGAAATTTCCGGATCATACAAGGACTGCGAAAATGTGAGCAGTCACACACACACACACACACACACACACACACACACACACACACACACAGAGACAGAAGCATGCACAGAAACAACACGCCTGTGCATATTCAATTATGTCATATATGTTCTGATTGTTGTTTCTGCATTCAGATGCCTGTGATCTCACAATGGATCAAAACACAACACACACTCAAATCATCCTGTGTGAAGGGAACAGGAAGGCAACGTATGTAGAAGAGAAGCAGCCATATTCTGACCATCCAGAGAGATTTGAGCACCAGGAGCAGGTCCTGTGTCAGGAGAGTCTGACTGGACGCTGTTACTGGGAGGTTAAATGGAGCGGATGGGGTCACACAGCAGTAACATATAAAGGAATCAGCAGGAAAAGTGGGACTGGCTGTTGGTTTGCAATCAGTGAAAAGTCCTGGAGTCTTTACTGTTGTAATGAGATTTACTCTGCCTGGCATAATAGTAAGAGCACCGATGTATCAGCCCCTTCATCCCACTCCAACAGAGTAGGAGTGTATCTGGACTGTCCGGCTGGCATTCTGTCTTTCTACAGTGTTTCTGAAAAAAACACATTCACACACATATATACATTTAACACCACATTCACTGAACCCCTCTATGCTGGATTTAAGGTTTATCCTAATTCCTCAGTTTCTCTCCTGCAAGACTTTTTGCACTCAAAAAATGTTTAAACCAGTCTAAATTTATACTTTATGTAATTCAGTTAGCCAACATTAGGGATGGCTCGATACCATAATTTTGACTTAGGTACGATACCAGAATGTAATACTTCGGTATCGATACTAAATCGATACTGTAGTAAGTAATGTTAATAAACTAAAAATGTATTAGTTTATTTATAATTTATAATTAAGTATTGACCTAGATTAATAAGTGCTGTAATACTGTTAGGTCAGCTCAGGTCAAGGTTTCTTTACTTCTTTAATTCTAAAATTTACTTGAGTACAAGAAAATACTACACTGTTAATATTCTTAATTATCAAAGGTAAAACAAACAACAACTTTTATTTATAAAATGTAGTTTAGAAAAAAGTATGACATTATGCTTTGGAATGGAGTAAAAATTTTCAAAAGAAAAACACTCTGAAAAACTACAGATACTTTTTCAATTTACTTGAGTAAACTAAAAATACTTCACTACTGTCCACTATCGTTTGTGAAGTTATTAAAATCTGAATTTTTGATTGATGCACTCACCTGTCGATCTCTAAATTAATGGAAAAGATCAGGATGAGCAAGTGACAAATGCTTGGTGATTTATACCAATGCTTGCACACAGGTGCAGTAAGGTCAGTTTGTTCACCTTTATCATCAGTTTTGTATTCAAAATATAGCCATATTTCACTTCTACGGTCTTTATTTACTAGTTTTGAGCGCGTTGATGGAGTTTCATCTGTTTGACCACCCATCGCATTTTTCTTTTGTCACATTTACCGGTTTTGCAGCAATTTGGGCAGTACCGCCTACAGGTGAACATCGGAACTGCAGCTTATGAAATACCGAACTGGGCAAAATGATGATATCGAACCATTTGAAATATATTATATACCGGTATTTTTTCATTACCAGTATACCGCACATCCCTAGCCAACATACAAATGTTCCATCCATTTAGATTACATAGTTTTAACATAAACATATTTTAAACATAATGTAATTCATATGTATCAGTCATACGCAGAGGTGTAAAATCCAGGTTCAGAAAGTAAAAGTTCTCCCATATATTTTGTTCCAATCACCTGGATTTGCTAATTAGCACAGTTTTTCAGCAGGAGGTCAGAGATGGGACCAAGTCATTCCTTTCCAGTTACAAGCAAGTCTCGAGTCAAATCCCAAGTCCTCAAAGAGTCAAAATTAATGAGATAATTAAGTGACTGATTAAATGATAATTAGTGATGAACACATGCTGTTAACAAGCAGCATCATTGAAGAAAAGAGACAAAAACAAGAATTAAATGACTTCAGCCACAGCACTGGATGAAATCAACTGAAAAAAATCACACTTAACTCATCCTGTCTGAGGGGAACAGAAAGGCAACACACGTCAGAGATCCTGAGATCACCTTCTGCAATTTAGATTTTTTTTTTTTAATAATGCTGTATTGTATAAGTTATGCTGTATTGACTTTCATTTATCTTGCACTGAACTTTAGCAATAATACCCTAAATGTACAGCTATCCAGTATATTTGTACTTATATTATGCAAAACATTATCCATCTTCTGTTTGGGGTTTTGCTTTCTCTTTAGTTGTTTTTTTTTTTTTTCCAGATATACTTTATTTTTTTGGTTTATGTCAGTCTCGCCCACAGTTGGGCGTTCAAGCCTTTGAAAGTATCTGCCTTTTTCATAATAAAACACTTTTTAACCACCCCATTTGAACTGTTCTGTCCTTGACAAAATAAAGTGAACAACCAAATCTCCCAGTCACAGTAGTATCAACTAGGCTAATAAATACTATTAAAGGTCAGATGAACTACTACAATATTATCATATAATCATTAATTTAAGGCAATAGTTATTCTGATGTGTGTGTGTGTGTGTGTGTGTGTGTGTGTGTGTGTGTGTGTGTGTGTGTGTGTGTGTGTGTGTTTAGTCACTAAGCAACTGTTCTGAGACTCTCTTAAGGTGTAATGCCACTCTGTGCCATTAGAGGGAGATCAAAAGCTGGATGGGGCGAATTCCAATCGGCAGTGAGCATCCCTATGTCCTACTCACTCTGAAGAGCAATCTACCCCATTTCATACAGTTTGCAGATACCGTTTGAAACATTTGGTAAAGGAGCAATCATAGACAACACATTTTTCCTATTTTCTGGAACGACCCATTTCTGTGGCGCCCCCTTCCCACTGTATCCTTTAAGGGCGCAAAAACGCCGTTTGACATCCCCCCGAAACAAAAGTGAAAGCAGGAAAAAAAGTGACGCCATCACGGGGCTTTAAACCTATTTATACGGTTGCGTATTTTGTGGTAAGTGCACAGCAGATTCTTCATGTAATCTTGTAGCCTATAAAATGAGCTGCTATTTAGGATTTATATGGGATTTCAGGTCGAAATATGTGAGAGTTATAAGTGTAAATGATTGAAGGACAAAATTCAGCAATACCTTTATAAAATTGTATAGGCCTATTATAAGCAGGGAATCTGAGTATAAATATATTTTCCTTTCAGAGACGACGGCGCTGTAGGACAAAATATATATACACCCTATTGATGATGCATAAGCCTACTTTATGCATGCAAGCAGTCCTGAATATAAACGTAACCCGCTGAAGGTTTTCTTTATAACGGGTTCTGTGGGAGTAAAACGCTGCTATTTAGCGCATTGCGTTTAGATATTTCTCTACAAGGTCAATTTTAATGCACATATTTACCATTACTATATGTAAACACTAATAAAAAAACAATTTAAATTAACCACTGGTTGTTGATTCAGTTACTTAAACACAAATTAATTAAATGTCGTTATACGTGCCCTTACAAACGGCGTTTGAATTCGTCAAAGCTGACAAGCAATGCTATAGTAATACACATCAGCTTATCCAAATTATCGTGCAGTATTAGTGAAAAAGAGAAAGACAGACCAGAATAGCATAGATGCTAAAGATGCTGAAACAACCACAGCTGCATGACAAAAGCTGAATTTGCACTGTATGCCCATTTTGTCTGTCTGATTTTAATATTTGTCTTTTAAATATTTTTTGTCTTTATTTTAGCTTTTATACTATGTTTCTGCATAAAAGGTCTAAAATAAGTCTCCTGTACTCTCCAATGAATGAGGGGGCAGTGCCACCACAATGAGACTCTATGAAGAGACTTTGAAGATTAGGACTTTGCCACTAAAATGAGTCAGAAAGAGGAGAGAGAGGAGGACACTGCCTCTAAAGTAAGCTGTGATCATCCCACGAAGAGTCAGCCCTCTGCCTTCAGTGGTGCAGAAATGACATCTGAGCCCAAGTAAGATATTTACCATTTAATTTGGCTGAAATTTTTATTCAGGTGACTTAGCATCATGGATTCCTGAACCTTCATTGATCATCAGTGGTGGAAATACATCCCCAACCCTTCCTGAATGGCTATATCACATCTAAAGACACATCTAAAGTATTATAGAGTATTACAGCTATAGACAGCAGCCAGTGCTTGAGATGAGAGACTGAGATACAGAAGATTTACAGCAGGTTGGTCTAAAATGGCATTGCTTTTGTCTAGTGTCAGTAAAATCGGGAAGAAAAGACAGAGATCAGAGTCTCCAGAACCCAGCGGTGTGTCGATGAAGAGTAACACATCCATGTTCCAACCACCTGAATTGAGTGATGGACCAGTGACATCTGACCCCAGGTAAGACACTAGGCACTTTTGCATTTTGTCCAAAATTACCTAAGTATGCTTCAGTTTTGACCCAAATGGTTGTTTATGCATATATATATATATATATATATATATATATTAGTAATTCCTAAACTTCATGCTGAGTTAATAAATGTAAATAGCAATTGTAAATTCAAAATGTAAATTCTGTAATTCATTAAACTACTGTATATAGTAAGTTTGTGTTGTATATTCTGTTTTGTTTGTTGTTTATCAGCATCACAAGGAGGAAGAGACCAAAATCAGAGTCTTCAGAATCCAGCAAAGTCTCTGTAAAGAGTAACACATCCATAAACAAACCCCCTGAATTCAGTGATTCAGCAGTGACCTCTGACTCTCTGTTAGCAGACCTACAGACACACACACTGGAGAGTGGAGACCTGCAGAGACTCAAAGACCAGCACAAAAGCAGCATGAATGACAAGTATGAACGATTATTTGAGGGAACCAAACTCCAAAACAATGAAAACCTCCTGAACAGGATCTACACACAGCTCTACATCATAGAGGGAGAGAGTGAAGGAGTGAATGAAGAACATGAGGTTTTACAGATGGAGAAAACAGCCAGAACAAAACACTCAAAAGACACTCAAATATACTGCAATGACATCTTTAAAGCCTCACCTGAACCAGGATGTGAGGAGAAAGACCAAATCAAGACTGTTCTTACTAAAGGCATCGCTGGAATCGGAAAAACCGTCTCTGTGCAGAAGTTCATTCTGGACTGGGCTGAGGGAAAAGCCAATCAGGATGTAGATTTCATGTTTGTGCTTCCATTTCGAGAGCTGAACTTGATCCGAGATCATCAGTACAGTCTTCACAGACTTCTGCTGGACTTTCATCCTGAACTTCAAGATCTGGACTCAAAGATTTATGAGGAGTGTAAAGTTGTGTTCATCTTTGATGGTCTGGATGAAAGCAGAATCACACTGATGTTTTCAGATGATCAGAAAGTTTGTGATGTGACTGACACTTCATCAGTGAGTGTGTTGATGAAAAACCTCATGAAAGGAGAGCTGCTTCCCTCTGCTCTCATCTGGATCACCTCCAGACCAGCAGCAGCCAATCAGATCCCCTCCAAATACATCAACCGTCTGACAGAAATTCAGGGATTCAATGAGCCTCAGAAGGAGGAGTATTTCAGGAAGAGAATCAGTGACCAGCATCAAGCCAGCAGAATCATCTCACACATCAGAAGAGCAAGAAGCCTCCACATCATGTGCCACATCCCCGTCTTCTGCTGGATCTCATCCACTGTGCTTCAGATGCTCCTAAAAGAAGATCTGAATGCAGAAATCCCTCAAACTCTGACTGAAATGTACATCCACTTCCTGCTGATTCAGATCAACATGAGGAACCAGAAGTATGAAGAGAGAGATCCAGAGAAACTCCTGCAGTCCAACAGAGAAGTGATTGTGAAACTTGCTGAAGTGGCTTTCAAACAGCTGATGAAGGACAATGTGATGTTCTATGAGGAGGACCTGATTGAGAGCGGCATAGACGTCACTGATGCCTCAGTGTATTCTGGGATTTGCACTGAGATCTTTAAGGAGGAATCTGTGATTCATCAGAGGAAAGTCTACAGCTTCATTCATCTCAGCATTCAGGAGTTTCTTGCTGCTTTCTATGCGTTTTACTATCACATAAGCAGCACTACAGAAGCTTGTTTAGATTCACTGCATTATTTATATAAAAGAGTAGTAGATCAAGCCCTTGAGAGTGAGAATGGCCATATGGATCTGTTCCTGCGGTTCCTGCTGGGTGTCTCACTGGAGTCCAATCAGAGACTCTTACAGGATCTACTGACACACACAGAGAACAGCTCAGAGAGCATCAGGAGAACCACACAGTACATTAAAGAGAAGATCAAAGATGGACATGGACTCTCCACTGAAAGATCCATCAATCTGTTCCTCTGTCTGCTGGAAGTGAAAGATCAGACTCTGTCCAGAGAGATTCAGGAGTTTGTGAAATCAGACAAACACTCAGAGAAGAAACTCTCTCCTGCTCACTGCTCAACAATCGCCTACATGCTTCAGATGTCAGAGGAGGTGCTGGATGAGCTGGACCTCAAGAAATACAACACATCAGATGAGGGCAGAAGAAGACTAATACCAGCTGTGATCAACTGTAGAAAAGCCCTGTGAGTGTTTAAATAGTCCTTTCTGAATGGAAGTTTAGTTTGTTGTGCAGACTTATGTATGTGATGTATAATTTGTAGAATGTCTTTGACTAGAGCTGATATTAGCTGATGCTATCAAAATACAAACTGCAGAATGAGGTTTAGAATTATACCGCTTTCTTTTTTTGTTGTACTTTCTTTCAGTCTTTCTATCTGCAATCTTGATGTTCAGGCTTGTGAAACTGTGTCATCAGCTCTACAATCCTCAAACTCTGTCTTGAGAGAGCTGGATCTGAGTAACAATGATCTGCAGGATGCAGGAGTGAAGCTGCTCTCTGATGGACTAAAGAGTCCAAATTGTCAGCTAGAGATACTGAGGTGTGTAAGAAAAAATGATGTACAGTCAGTCGGTCATAATGTTGATGTGTGTCTGTAGATGATCTGACTGTATGTGTCTGTAGGTTGTCTGGCTGTATGGTGACAGAGGAAGGCTGTGGTTATTTGTCTTCAGCTCTGAGGTCAAACTCCTCACACCTGAGAGAGCTGGATCTGAGCTACAATCACCCAGGACAATCAGGAGTCCAGCTGCTCAAACACAAACTGGAGGATCCAAACTATAAACTGCAGATACTCAAGTATGTGTTGTTTTTTTGTTGTTGTTGTTTTTTTGTTGTTGTTTTTTTTACACTAGATAATAATACTGGTAATGCAGTTTAATATCAGCTGTGCAATATAAAACCAACAGCTGTTGGTTGTGCATCTTGCCTACCAGCACCTGGTAGGTGTTTTTACTGTTATTCATCAATAAACAAAACCACTCTTTAACCAAATCAATAGTGTTACACTTGTTATCAAGATTTTTACATCAAAAAACATAATTTAGAACTAACAGGCTATTTTCTGTCCTGTTTTTAGCTTGCCGCTGCAGAAGAACAGCGTACATTAATTCCTCATAGATGAACGCTGCTGTGATATAAATTTAAAATGCATAAATAGTACTTATCAAACAATCTGTAAGAAGAGACAAAGCAATAGTGACCATGTAATGAAAACAGTTATACTTTTGTTGTTCACTGTCGAATCCAATATAAGCGGAACAGCATCAACTTTTGGTCTTTTAAAAAAATCCCAATTGTGCCTCTCCGGTTACTGACGTTACCTCGGTCCCCTGAGATAAGGGAACAAGCGCTGCATCGTTAATGCTATTGGCAATTGTACATGATTCCACTGTAAAATTAAGTAAACTTACTGGCACTTCTGGAGCTTCATTAAAAATAAAATTCATCCACTCTTTCCTTATGTTGGGAACAGAAGGACTGCAATGCAAAGGCACTGCAGAGCATCCTGTTGTTTTCAGAGCATCATTATTGTTTGGTTTCTGTGTAGACCTGCATTCATTTCTGTATGGGCTAAACAGGTTATTCATGACCTAAACTATGCCCAGTTTTCTTCAGGAAAAAACTGAATATCCTACACATTCTTTAGTTTTCCCTATTCTGCATATTTTGCATTTTTGTACGCTTTCCAACAGTGACTATAAGATTTTGAGATTTTCCATTTTGGGCAGTCACTTGATCTGTAATTTATCCTTGCTGTGTTGTGGATCCTATTGGTTTTGATAAGCTGATCTGTCTTTAGAAGTTTCTGGCTATCAGGCAATTTTTTGTCTACTTTGTTTTCTGCTATTTTACACACTGATGATTTAGCTACTTCTTGCACATGTTTAACCAAACATTTATTATTTGTGGTTTATATTTGTCTCTTTCTAGTTTGGACCATGGAGAACCTTTCAGAATCACACCCGGACTGAGAAAATGTAGGTCTCTTATTCTCTGTCTCTCTCTTTCACACACACACACACACACACACACACACATGATTTATATCTCTCATCTTTCTTCCTCTGTTCAGATGCATGTAATCTCACACTAGATCCAAACACAGCAAACAATCATCTCATCCTGTCTGAGGACAACAGAAAGATGACACACGTGAAAGAGCCACAGCTGTATCCTGATCATCCAGAGAGATTTGAGCTCTATGAGCAGGTTTTATGTAAAGAGAGTCTGACTGGACGCTGTTACTGGGAGGCTGAGCGGACCGGGATGGCGGCTGATATAGCAGTGACATATAAAAGAATCAAGAGGAAAGCAGGAAGTAACTGTTGGTTTGGATACAGTGACAAAACCTGGAGTCTGTACTGTTCTGCTAATGAATTCACTGTCTGGCACAATAATATGAGCAGGAATATACCAGTCTGTTCATCCTCTAAGAGAGTAGGAGTGTATCTGGACTGGTCGGCTGGTACTCTATCTTTCTACAGTGTCTCTGACACACACACACTCACACACTTACACACATTCAACACCACATTCACTGAACCCCTCTATGCTGGATTTAAGGTTTATGATTCTGAACTGTCTCTATGTCAGATTCAAAAACCTGCTATAAGAATCAGCTGAGACATTGCAAACAACAGAGTTGAGCACAATTAATTACAAATAACTGCTCATCAAAATACTGGCATGATAATGCATTTGATTACAGTAATTTGTTTTTAAGTTTACCCTGTAGGTTAGGATATTGTTTTAGGAACTGTGGTTGCCAAACATGTCATACCAGCATTGTCCCTCTGAGTTTACTGTACACTGTTGCAAGCCAATAGCTTAGTCAGCCAACATACTTTCTCACTAGAAATTAAATGAAAAGTTGGGAAAAGTTAGTCAAGTAAGTGGCCACCAGCATTCACACACCATATTATTTTTTAGCCTTTTGTGGTCTGAAAAAAAGAAAAGGTCATAATGATTAGAACAACACTAGAGTATGTAAATAATCACTGAATAAAAAATGTTAGGTGAAATGCCATTGTTGAGCACCAAAGCAGATTCT
Organism: Cirrhinus molitorella; assembly: GCA_033026305.1. Taxonomy (NCBI): domain Eukaryota; kingdom Metazoa; phylum Chordata; class Actinopteri; order Cypriniformes; family Cyprinidae; genus Cirrhinus; species Cirrhinus molitorella. The sequence goes on from CM065120.1 coordinate 43,160,869, forward strand.
TTCAGCAGGTTCGCAATTATCTTGCTGGACCCAATAGCATGTGTCACATGATTGATTTGAATTGAAAAAAAAAGTGTGATAGACCATATTTGATGAAACTTTTCATATTATTTAACAATAAAATTATGTATTATGTATATTTTTTTTAAATTATTTATCTATTTTTGTTATATTATTTAATTATTTATATTATTTATTTTAAATACACTTGTCAATCTTTTTGTTATAAATGACATCTAATTATTTTCCAGTACTCAAAATACTCAAAAGTAATCAAATGCATATTTTAAATATATTTAATGAAACTAACTGCCCATCTCTGACAAACTGTCTTTTCAAGAAGTCACTTTTTTTTTTCTCGTGCATTCATTGTCCAAGACCTCATAAAAATAAAAAAATAAAGATTTGCTGCTTTTAGACTGTTAGCTTTTATAAGATGCTACTATATACTGGTGTTTGACCAATCAGTTTTCATTTGATGTGATTTTATAAAAGCTACTGTAGATGCCATCATAGTTTTAGAGGATCCACATACTCATCTGGTTTCTGGATTGTCAGAAACTATCAATGTGATCAATGTGTTTTCTCTGTATTCAATATATAATAATGATAAAATCACCTATAAATGATTGACATGATCATAATGTAAATGAGATCATCTTCTGAAACACTGGAAGGATGTATTTCTGATTGTGTTTTGATATACATTTTGGTTTACTCTGTTTAACAGCATGTCATTGCAAAATCTAGATATCTTAAAGCATGAGTGTAAAAGTAATTTATTATTGATTATACAAATTCTGAGCTATGTTGACATTGCTTATTGTGCTGTTTTGAACCAATAAGTTGATGACTTGCATAATTGATTCATCTGATCCATTAAAGTTGTTGTTCTTCTTTAAGGTGTAAGCACTCCTCAGTGATTAGCATGTGGTGGTGATGATGATGATGAAGGGCATTATCCCACGTTTAATTAAGGTGTAAAGTGATGTACTAGGGCAGTAAAAAAGTCACAACTATAATAATGATGAAACAGATGAACAATAGCGTTGAAATCACTCTCTGAACAATTTATTTTTCTGAACAGTCAACTAAATTTAATTAATTCGTAGTTAAACTAAATGATAAATTGTGAGTTAATATGACTGACTTCATTAGGCTGCGACAGTGAAAGTACAGTGGGTACGGAAAGTATTCAGACCCCTTAATTTTTTTACTCTTTGTTATATTGCAGCCATTTGCTAAAATCATTTAAGTTCATTTTTTTGCACACACAGCACCCCATATTGACAGAAAAACACAGAATTGTTGACATTTTTGATTCAGATTTATTAAAAAAGAAAAACTGAAATATCACATGGTCCTAAGTATTCAGACCTTTTGCTGTGACACTCATATATTTAACTCAGGTGCTGTCCATTTCTTCTGATCATCCTTGAGATGGTTCTACACCTTCATTTGAGTCCAGCTGTGTTTGATTATACTGATTGGACTTGATTAGGAAAGCCACACACCTGTCTATATAAGACCTTACGGCTCACAGTGCATGTCAGAGCAAATGAATCATGAGGTCAAAGGAACTGCCTGAAGAGTTCAGAGACAGAATTGTGGCAAGGCACAGATCTGGCCAAAGTTACAAAAAGAAATCTGCTGCACTTAAGGTTCCTAAGAGCACAGTGGCCTCCATAATGCTTAAATGGAAGATGTTTGGGACGAACAGAACCCTTCCTAGAGCTGGCCGTCCGGCCAAACTGAGCTATCGGGGGAGAAGAGCCTTGGTGAGAGAGGTAAAGAAGAACCCAAAGATCACTGTGGCTGAGCTCCAGAGATACAGCCGGGAGATGGGAGAAAGTTGTAGAAAGTCAACCATCACTGCAGCCCTCCACCAGTCGGGGCTTTATGGCAGAGTGGCCCGACAGAAGCCTCTCCTCAGTGCAAGACACATGAAAGCCCGCATGAAGGACTCCAAGATGGTGAGAAATAAGATTCTCTAGTCTGATGAGACCAAGATAGAACTTTTTGGCCTTAATTTTAAGCGGCAGAGGTGGGACCTTCAAGTCAAAACAAGTCTCTCAAATCATTAATCCCAAGTCATCAAAGAGTTAAATTTCATGAGATAATTGTCTAATTAAATGATGATTGTGCATTAGTGATGAACACCTGCTGTTATTGAGAATTACTGAGGATCAGATGTTGATGTTTTATTGGTTAAAAGGATGCCACCATCATGAAGATCAGCGTTTGCTTTAGTTGGGCTCTTGAACTTCAATGTTTTCTGTTATAATTCTTACTGTAGCAGTGTATGTGGTGCTGTAAAGCAATGAGATGATGTTTGCTGTTCTAAATATCATCATAGAGGTCAGTGTGAGCTGATTGGATTACAATGAAAGTTACAATTTATTGTCCTTGTTTAAATGTTCTGTTTTTTGTAATTATTCCAGTGACACTATAGTAAGCGACACAGTACTGCTCTAATAATTATAGTAAATGCATTTAAAAATCATATACATAAAAGCTCCAGATTTTCTTAAACACACACAGACATCAAGAACCAGCATATGAATCTCAACAATGGTGACAATCAACAAAATGTTTCAAGCTGCAATACATGCTGGGTAACACCATAGTAAAAACTCCCATCATGCACTGCAGTATGAATAATTATTGTCACCACTGTTGAGGATCGTATGACAAGTGTTCATGTCTAAAAAGCCTGATCAGAGGCACTTTATTTTTTTATTGAAGCATTATAGTGCTATTTGTTTAATAGGATTTTTATAGCAGTCTAGTAAAAACTGAACATCAGCCAATAAGCCAAAGAGAGAACACCATGATGTTTCTTTATTTAGAACTTACAATCAGAAAGCATAAACATACCTACAACTTAGCAGTTTGATTCAGCCATGCACCAGTGTTTACTGTGAAACAATACTGCAGTTGCTTAAAAGCAAATTACTTTGAATCAATAAAAGGGTCAAGAGACCAACTAAAGCAAACCTTGACCACAATTATGGTGGCATTGTGTTTTTTTTTTTTTTTTTTTTCTTTTTCTGTTAATTCCTTCTACAGCTGTGGCTGAAGTTAGTTGTAGTTCTTGTTTCTCTTTTCTTTAGTGATGTTGATTGTTAACAACAGGTGTTCATCATTAATGCTCAATCATCATATAATTAATCAATTATCTCATGAAATGTAACTCTTTGATGACTTGGGATTAATGACTTGAGAGACTTGTTTTGACTTGAAAGTCCCACCTCTGCTGGAGAGACTTGAAAATGGCTGTTCACCAACGTTTACCATCCAACCTGACAGAACTGGAGAGGATCTGCAAGGAGGAATGGCAGAGGATCCCCAAATCCAGGTGTGAAAAACTTGTTGCATCTTTCCCAAAAACACTCATGGCTGTATTAGATCAAAAGGGTGCTTCTACTAAATTCTGAGCAAAGGGTCTGAATACCCTGGGGGCAGCCGTGGCCTAATGGTTAGGGAGTCTGACTTGTAACCAAGAGGTTGCGAGTTCGAGTCCCAGGTCCGGCAGGGATTGACGGTGGGGGGAGTGAATATCCAGCGCTCTCTCCATCAACTGAGGTGAGACCCTTGAGCAAGGCACCGAACCCCCAGCAATGCAATGGCTGCCCACTGCTCCGGGTGTATGTTCACGGTGTGTGTGTGTGTGTGTGTGTGTGTGTGTGTGTGTGTGTGTGTGTGCGCGCACTTGGATGGGTTAAATGCAGAGCACAAATTCCTAGTATGGGTCACCATACTTGGCCTCACGTCCCGTCACTTTTTCACTTTTTTACTTAGGACCATGTGATATTTCAGTTTTTTTAATAAATCTGCAAAAATGTCAACAATTCTGTGTTTTTCTGTCAATTTTCTGTGTGTACATTAATGAAGAAAAAAAATGAACATGATTTTAGCAAATGGCTGCAATATAACAAAGAGTGGAAAATGTAAGGGGGTCTGAATACTTTCCGTACCCACTGTATTAAAGGTCAGATCATGTCAATGTCACTCTGCACAGTGTAAACTCAGTCACATTGATAGATTCAGACACTAAACATTAAGATAAAGCAGGGAATTAGTGTACAGTATGCACTGAAAAAAATGGACATAACAGGTCTTTGAAATTACAAAAATTAATCATGTTTATTCAACACAATTCATTTATGTTTCTGTTGTGAACATATCAGACAGACATCACACACAAACTGTCTGCTCTCCTCCATTTCGTGCGTCTATCTGATGTTTGTTTTTATTCTTTGTCTTCATTGGTTCCTCTCCCAAGTCCTGGAATGACGATGATTGTTTTCATTTTTATACTACATACAATTTCAACTGTGTTCAGTCATAAAGCAGCCTAAAGCACAGCTGCTGTAATAATGTGATGCTGCTCTGCGCCACTAGAGGGAGTAGGCTACAGCTGTTTTTCAAATGATGAGCGTAAAACAGAAAACAGGTCTTATCTTAATCAGGTGACTAAAGAAGCGAAAGAAGGAGAGGAGAGGAGAGGAGAAAGAAGAGACGCCATATCGAGATTTTAAACAGCTGCGTATTATATGGTAAGTTCAGAACATATTATTTTAACCATGTAGTCATATAAAAATTAGTTGCAGTTGGGTACTTAGGCATTATTTGGTTTGTTTCGGTCCCACATCATTGTATTTAGACAAGCCTTACAGCTCTGAAAAATGCCTGAAATCGATTATTTAAAGTGCTTAAGTACATTTTGATATACACACAGCTCGAATCTTTTTTTTTTTTTTTTTAATGCACATTGATGGAGTTTGGTGTAGGCTACAATAATCAGAAACAATACGTGAGTGTAGATTATGTTGCACTTTGAAATGTACTTTAACAGTTTTGCATTTACTTTGAACTGCCTTAACTTTTAAATGTAATGTGATTAATTTAGCACAGTACTGTACAAAATCAGTGCTAAATTCTGCAGTTGTTTAATACCACATTCGTATTAAACTAGAAGTGCTAAAATGACCAATAGAGAAGTCACATTAATAAGTAAATGTAGCTTCAGTCAACTGCAGTTCAGTCTGTTACAACGTTGCATTGAGTTTAAGTTGGATTGCACTGAACTTTAGCTGCATCAGGGCTCTTCGACTTATTTGAGGGCAGGCCCAGCGCGTGGGCGCCAGCATTGCGCCCTCGGCAAGAATTTGTGCCCCCTCAGTTTTCTTAACGAACTTATTTAAACACTCAATAGATAATTAATTTGAGCGCGGCTGGGCACAAGCTTTGATGATGACAGCTAATTCACGATTTACCAGACTCACAGTATTTTAGTATTTATCCCGCGATTTAATACGGTTGAGCCAGGGACGGACTGGCCATCTGGCAGACCGGGCATTTTCCCGGTGGGCCGATGTACTTTTTGGGCCGGCCGAAATCTTCTCACAGTTGATTTAATGCTATACTATGGGAAACAGTCTGATCAACAATTTATCATGTCTCTTTCTCCCTCAAACACACAGACACACATGATTTATCAGTGTGGATTATAGTTTTATTATATTAATAAATTACACTTTTCAGAAGTTTTTAATTTGTCTTTCACTCTTTCCTATATATGGCTTTAGTGCTTTTATGGAATAGGAGTTAGTATATGTATTTAAAGGCGTGCAAAGATGGGTAGCATTTTGATCGTATGTGGGCCGGTCTGGGCCAAAATGCCAGGGCCGATTTTTTGTCCCAGTCCAGCCCTGGGTTAAGCCTCCCTTACATCCTCTCCCCTCCTTGCTGAACTGAAAGCGAAAGTATAATCGGTAAGAAAAGCACGCATACGAAAGCCATTGCACTCTTGCATTAACACTCCCGCACACCAAAGCGCAGCAAAACACCCCCCAAAACACGTGATTCGGGATCCAGGAAACAAAAAAGCCCCTCCCCCGACTGACGTGCCCTGGCGCCGGCCCTGTTTGAGGGCCCGATTATTAATAAATTATTTATGCACTGAAAGCAAGAAATAAGGATTCCTTTCCTACTCACTTGAGATGTAAATCTGCCTCTCTGTTTTTAAATACGTTTTTTTTTCTTCTTGACCATGTATTGTCTTAAAAAGTAAAGGGTTGATGCATTCTCTCAACAGTATTTCTGAGAAAAGAGGAGGGCAGAGCTACGAGTCTCTGTGAAGATGAGGATATTGCCTCTAAAATGAGTTCTCCATCTCCTGAATCAAGCTGCGATCAACCCATGAAGAATCTGCCCTCTGCATTCAGTAATGCAACAGTGACATCTGACCCAAGGTAAGACACTAGCTATTTTTGCATTAAGAACATGTTTTTATTTACTCTGACTTGCAGTGCATTCCAGAAGGCTGCAGTCAGTTAGTGAGGTTTGCCTTGTGTTGTCACTACAAAGAAGTGTTTTACTGCACTTTCACTAAACCCCATGTAATGTTTTTAAAGATATGTCTAAAGACCATGAAACCATGAGCGCGCTCTCTCTCTCTGTTCTTATATATATTTAACTGATATAATCATTTAGTTATTTATTTATTTAAAATAAGTCTCTCATTCTCACCACAACTGAATTTAATCAAAGATTTAAAAAAAAAGTAATATTGTCAAATATTATAAAAAATTTAAAATAACTATTTACTAATTAAAATTTTTATGTCTAATATGCTGATTTGCTGCCCAAAAAACATTTCTAATTATTATCAATGTTGAAAACTGGTATGGTATGCATTTTTGTATGGAAAGTGTGAAATAAATTCATTAATTTCATTCTGTAAGGACACATTAATTTGATAAAAAGTAACTTTAATTTTTTAACTTTCTATTCATCAGAGAATCTGGAAAAATAACATTACGGTTTCCAACATATGGTTCCATAAGTAGCACAACTGTTTGATATGCAACATTGATAAGAAGAAGAAACTTTATTAATAATTTTGAATATTACGTAGAGTTAAAAACTAGGAAGAGTGAGAGATTGACTGAGCGTGTGTGATTATCTGCATCTGCAATGTAACCTGTCCTGCACTAACATCTCTGAAAATCCCTAACGTAACATCCAAACTTTCTAGAACACACAGGGACAAACAGAATACTACAAATGGTAAAAAGTCCCAGTGCTGATGCTGATAAAATATCAGCACACCTGGAAGACCTTTCAGATTTAAGGACCAAACACGTTAACATTCTCATTAACATTCACGTTAACATAGATTTTTAGATGGTGATTTTGAAATGACTTTTTATTTAATAATTTTATTTAAAAATTTGTCAAAAAAAAAAAACAAAAAAAAACTATATAGCCTAAAAAATGTTTTTACAATAGTTTAGGCCCTAGTGGTTCCCCAATGCATTGCATCTTGTAAAAAGTGGCAAAATAGGTCTTTATGTAATAGTTAATTAATAATTTCTGTCACAGTTTCTTCAATTTAAACCAAACTTTTATTTTGATGGGTTGCTGTGAAGACCTGTATGTTTCTGTTTGTATATGATTGTGATAGTTTTCTTGAAAGAAACAGTAAAATGCTCACAAAGTGAATCTCAGAGCAGTTTAGAGATCGTTTATGTTTTCATGTACAGAGGCTGAGGCTGAAAACGTGCTCTACATTCAGTGTGCAATAAACAAAACTGCATGTCTGCACCATTCATTCACACAGAGACATGCAGAACATGCAGAATTCATTTTTAAATAGTATTTTTGTGGCTAAATATTCATAGACAGTAGTCCATGTCAAATTTTGATTGAAGTGTACTGACCTGCTTTTGATTTATTCATCCAAAATTTGGCAAATGTTGTGTCATGTTATACAGTAAATTACATTTCTATTACTGTATTCTGTGATTCTGTGATGCCTTGCACATTACAGAAATCATTTTGTTACAGCACTTATTATTAGTTTTGTCGCAGTACCAAAATTTTAATTATTAGTACCAATACCAGTGAAAAACCATGGTTCTCTGTACCAAGGATTGTAAACATCTGAGTAATTAAATAACAACTAAATATATTACAGACATTGAACAAAAACAAAACAAACAAAAAATGTAAACAAGCTTCACACAAAAGTTTTTGTCATATTTCTGCTGCTGCTGATCTGTAACTGTTGTCTGTTTTAGAGTTTGCTGGGGTGTTGATCTTCCTCAATCTGCAGCTGTAAAAGGAAAATATAATATACTTAAGTAAAGCAGTGAATAATCAAATCATTGACGCCAGCAAAAAATCTTTTCAGTAAATAAAAAAACCTCTTTTGTAATAAATTTAGATTAGATTACATATATTAAGTGTATATCACAGATGGAAACCATAGTATTAAAACACTTTACAATAAGATTCAATGTGTTAGATAACATGACCTAACAATAAACAGTAGTTATTTATACAGTAGTATACAGTATACAGTAGTTAATTCAATTATATAAAGTTTATACTTAACTTTTTATAATTGAGGCCCATTGTGTTGGACACATTGTGTTGTTTCTCTCCCTCTTTACACATGACCAACTTAAAATTACACAAAATGTGTTAAAATGGCCATAACACAAAAAAAGTGTTAATAATTAACACATTCGTTTTAAGAGTGTGGTACAAATTTGTCTTTTTGAGGGTACTGCCCCAATGGCAAGCCTTTTGTACCACACAATAGCAAATTTGTACTCAGTTGTAAAAAGTAAAAAGTTATCATGCAATTGGAATCACATGCTTTTGGTCACAGAAGTAATTGCACCTTTGTTTGGGTATTAAATGGTACACACATGGACCCTTTGACAGCTAGAAGCTTATTTGTACCTTTAGATTAGATTAGATTAGATTAGATTCAACTTTATTGTCATTACACATGTACAAGTACAATGCAACGAAATGCAGTTTAGGTCTAACCAGAAGTGCAATAAGAAGTAAAGTGCAGGATATAAGTTAAATAATTTAAATGTAGATAAAGCGTTCTATGGTAATAATTACAGATGGATACATACTATGAACATAATATACAGATGGTTATGTACTATAGGCAGGAATTACAGATGGGATATTTACAAATGGGATAGTTACAATGTAGTAAAATGTGCAATGAAGTGCAGTGTATATTAAATACTGAATAGAATATTAAATACTGCAGGTGAAATTTTGATCAGATGTTCATCCGAGGTATCAGTGCAGTGGATTGAGTAGTGAATTGCAGTATAATATATGCTGCAATTATACAATGATTGAGAGTGAAGACAGACAGGTAGTGCAAATGAGCATTAGAATAGTGGTTTTAAAGTCCCTTAGTGCATATGAGTGATCATGTAGTGCAAATACAAGTTAATAGTGCAAATACAAAGGTTATGGTTGATTAAAGAGGTATGAGGAGGATGAGGGAAGTGAAGGTGTGAAGGAGATGCAGTGGAATCAATGAGGGGCAGAGTTCAGTAAGGAGACAGCTCTAGGAAAGAAGCTGTTCCTCAGTCTGCTGGTTCTAGTCCGGAGGCTCCTGAAGCGCCTGCCGGAAGGCAGGAGAGAAAACAGTCTGTGGGCGGGGTGAGAGGAGTCCTTAAGAATACTGCGTGCACGACGCAGGCAGTTTTTCCTCTGCAAGTCTTTGATGGCAGGGAGTGGAGTCCCAGTGATGCGTTGGGCAGTTTTCACCACCCGCTGCAGTGCTTTTTGCTCCGCAACAGAGCAGCTTCCATACCAGACTGTGACACAGTTGGTTAGTATGCTCTCTATTGTGCAGCGGTAAAAGTTCACCAGGATGGCTGGGGACATCTGATTTTTCTTCAGTGTCCTCAAGAAGAAGAGCCGTTGGTGGGCCTTCTTGACCAGGCTGGAGGTGTTGGTGGTCCAGGACAGGTCTTCTGAGATGTGGGTCCCCAGGAACTTGAAGCAGGAGACACGCTCAACAGCCATCCCGTTAATCTGGATGGGATCATGTGTGCTTCCTCTCTCCTTCCTGAAGTCTATAATCAGCTCCTTAGTTTTGGTGGTGTTAAGGAGCAGGTTATTTTCTGTGCACCATGTAGCCAAGTGCTGGACCTCCTCCCTGTAGGCAGTCTCATCGTTGTTGCTGATGAGACCGATCACCGTAGTATCGTCTGCAAACTTGATGATGGTGTTTGATCCATTCAAAGCTCTGCAGTCGTGGGTGAAGAGGGAGTAGAGCAAAGGGCTCAGCACACAGCCTTGTGGTACGCCAGTGTTGAGCATGATGGTGGTAGAGCAAGTGAGGCCTGACCTAACATGCTGAGGTCTGTTGATCAGAAAGTCCATAATCCAATTGCAGAGTGAGGTGTTAATGCCCAGATCTCCAAGTTTAGTGATTAGCTTGGAGGGGATGACGGTGTTGAATGCCGAGCTGAAGTCGACAAACAGTATACGTGCATGAGTGTTCTTATTGTCCAAGTGTGTGAGTACAGAGTGCAATGCTATGGAGACTGCATCCTCTGTGCTCCTATTGGTCCGGTATGCAAACTGGAGTGGGTCCAGTGTAGACGGGAGACAGTTTTTCAGGTGTTCCAGGACCAGCCGTTCAAAGCACTTCATGATAATGGGTGTGAGTGCTACAGGGCGGTAGTCATTAAGGCATGATGGTTTAGAGTGTTTTGGCACTGGCACAATGGAGGTGGATTTAAAGCAAGTTGGCACAGCTGCTTGAGCGAGGGACATGTTAAAAATGTCTGTAAAAACCCCAGCAAGCTGCTCCGCACATGCCCTAAGTACGCGTCCAGGGATGCCGTCTGGTCCAGCAGCCTTGCGCGTGTTGATCCGGCTCAGTGCAGTATACACATCTGTGGAGGTCAGTGTGATGGACTGGTGATTATTTGTAGATGTAAGCTTGGTGGCAGATCCTCTATTGTCTCTCTCAAAGCGAGCATAAAAGTCATTGAGCTCGTTCAGGAAAGAGGCATTTGTGTCAGTTGGGGTGGAATGGCTGGGTTTGTAGTCACTGATGGCCTGGATGCCCTGCCACATGCGTCGAGGGTCAGAGTTGGAAAAGTGATCCTCTATCTTTAGCTTGTAGCAGTGCTTGGCCTTTTTGATGCCCCTCTTCAGATCTGCCCTGGATGTGCTGTAGGCCTGTGCATCTCCTGATCTGAAGGCTGTGTTGCGTGCCTTCAGCAGGAGGCGCACCTCCTTGTTCATCCATGGCTTCTGATTTGGGTATGTGGTGATCTGCTTCTGAGTTGTGACACTGTCTGCGGTGGTGTTAATGTAATCCAGAACAGAGGAAGTATAGCTGTTTATGTCCGTGTGAAAGCCACATGTGGCCTGAGAAGCAAACATACTCCAGTCAGTATTTTGAAACCTGTCCTGGAGTGTGAGGTCTGCCCCCGCTGGCCACACTTTGATGGTCTTCACTGATGGCTTCACACGGTTGATGAGGGGTGAATATTTGGGGATGAGGAACAAAGAAAGGTGATCTGATTGTCCCAGGTGGGGGAGGGGGGTCACAGTGTAGGCTTTATCATCCTTAAATGGTACATATCAGCACCCTAAGGTTCATATATGACCCAATGAGGGTACAACCAATGGAGTTGTACCCTAAGTGCTTAAAATGTACCCCAATCGTACCCTTTTTTCTGAGAGTGCCTATACTTAAGAAAACCTGGTACCGTAACATAGTTTTTTAGTACCAACTTGGTACCGAATTCCTGGGACTTTTGACAACACTACTTCTTATGTTGAATGTTGCATTCATTACATTGCTTATATTATATTTGCTTGAATTGCTTCCTTTTGTACATTGCTTTGGGGAAAACCTGCTTAAAAAATGAATATACAGTATGTAAATAAAAAATAACAGTAGGTTTATTATGCTGTTTTGTTTGTATTTTGGCAGTATCAGCAGGATGAAGAGACAGAGATCAGAGTCTCCAGATCCCAGCTGTGTGTCTGTGAAGAGCAGCAGGTCAGTGGTCCGACCCAGTTCATTCAGTGATGAAAGTACCTCTAATCCTCCGTTAGTATAAATATGTTCTTGCTAATTACATCTTGAGCTACTCACATTTATAACATGATTTAAGAGTCAATTAAATAACACTAAGTGTAGTCCAGATATTTTCCATAGTATCCAATGATCATTGTAATCACTGTGATTATCTTTTCTGACAGAACCTCCCTGACCTGCACTGCATCCCATGAGACTAGAGACCTGCAGAAACCAGTGGATGGTGTCCTTCAGGAAGTCAAAGAACAGCATAAAACTATCATGAAGAACAAATATGAAAGCTTATTTGAGGGAATGAAACTCCAAGGGAATCAAACATTACTAAACAGGATCTACACACAGCTTTACATTATAAAGGGAGAGAGTGAAGGAGTGAATGAAGAACATGAGGTTTTACAGATGGAGAAAACAGCCAGAACACAACACTCACAAGACACTCCAGTCTGCTGCAATGATATCTTTAAAGCCTCACCTGAACCAGATATGAGGAGAAAGACCAAATCAAGACTGTTCTTACTAAAGGCATCGCTGGAATCGGAAAAAACGTCTCTGTGCAGAAGTTCATTCTGGACTGGGCCGGGGGAAAAGCCAATCAGGATGTAGATTTCATGTTTGTGCTTCCATTTCGAGAGCTGAACTTGATCCGAGATCATCAGTACAGTCTTCACAGACTTCTGCTGGACTTTCATCCTGAACTTCAAGATCTGGATTCAAAGATTTATGAGGAGTGTAAAGTTGTGTTCATCTTTGATGGTCTGGATGAAAGCAGAATCACACTGATGTTTTCAGATTATCAGAAAGTTTGTGATGTGACTGAGACTTCATCAACTGTGTTGATGTCAAACCTCATGAAAGGAGAGCTGCTTCCCTCTGCTCTCATCTGGATCACCTCCAGACCAGCAGCAGCCAATCAGATCCCCTCCAAATACATCAACCGTCTGACAGAAATTCAGGGATTCAATGAGCCTCAGAAGGAGGAATATTTCAGGAAGAGAATCAGTGACCAGCATCAAGCCAGCAGAATCATCTCACACATCAGAAGAGCAAGAAGCCTCCACATCATGTGCCACATCCCCGTCTTCTGCTGGATCTCATCCACTGTGCTTCAGAAGCTCCTGAAAGAAGATCTGAGTGCAGAAATCCCTCAAACTCTGACTGAAATGTACATCCACTTCCTGCTGATTCAGATCAACATGAGAAACCAGAAGTATGAAGAGAGAGATCCAGAGAAACTCCTGCAGTCCAACAGAGAAGTGATTGTAAAACTTGCTGAAGTGGCTTTCAAACAGCTGATGAAGGGCAATGTGATGTTCTATGAGGAGGACCTGATTGAGAGCGGCATAGACGTTACTAACGCCTCAGTGTATTCTGGGATTTGCACTGAGATCTTTAAGGAGGAATCTGTGATTCATCAGAGGAAAGTCTACTGCTTCATTCATCTCAGCATTCAGGAGTTTTTTGCTGCTTTTTATGTGTTTTACTATCACATAAGCAGCACAACAGAAGCATGTTTAGATTCACTGCATTATTTATATAAAAGAGCAGTAGATCAAGCCCTTAAGAGTGAGAATGGCCATCTGGATCTGTTCCTGCGGTTCCTGCTGGGCGTCTCACTGGAGTCCAATCAGAGACTCTTGCAGGATCTACTGACACACACAGAGAAGGGCTCAGAGAGCATCAGGAGAACCACACAGTACATTAAAGAGAAGATCAAAGATGGACATGGACTCTCCACTGAAAGATCCATCAATCTGTTGCTCTGTCTGCTGGAAGTGAAAGATCAGACTCTGTCCAGAGAGATTCAGGAGTTTGTGAAATCAGATAAACACTCAGAGAAGAAACTCTCTCCTGCTCACTGCTCAGCAATCGCCTACATGCTTCAGATGTCAGAGGAGGTGCTGGATGAGCTGGACCTCAATAAATACAATGCATCAGATGAGGGCAGAAGAAGACTGATACCAGCTGTGATCAACTGCAGAAAAGCCCTGTGAGTATGTTCACATTTAGAAACTGAGGGTGTGGGGTTCACAAGAATTTAGGCTTGTGTGTGAATATTTCAAATGAACTCCGACCTTTCAGACCCATGTTAATTTGTGGGCAGATTACAGAATAACCAGCAATCAGATAAAATTATATAAATGTTGTACTTCTCCTCTATTGTACAACTATGCTGAATAAAGAAGACACATGACTTCTGACCAACATTATAGGAACTACTTTTGTTTATTGTTGCAGCTGGTGGTGATAACCACCAATTAAAAAAAATAAATAATAAATAATAATAATAATAAAAAAAAAGAGCTTAGACTTTGGAGTGACCAGGGCACTTGCGTGCAATTATGTAGACGTTTGGAATGCACTTGGCAAAGGGAGCGATCGTTTCCTCATTATCTTCAGCTTGCATGTTCCCGTGTCAATGCAGCACAGTCTCAGTCAGCAGATGTCACTGTTTTAATGACATAAATATATTTTTATTGTTGTTAGCATTACTGTTACTGTAAATAAACATATTGTATATAAAATATACAATATACAATATAATGTGCATAAAACCTTTTCAAATATAAAATGTATGTTTATTTACAACAGTAATGCTAACAACAATAAAAATATAATTATGTCATTAAAACCTGCTGCTTTGACTCCAAAGTCTAAACTCCAAGCTTCAGTGTCTCTGCCCTTCGAAGGGAGTACGGCAGAGGTAGGGAACATTAATCCTCGAGAGCCATGTCCCTGCAGATTTTAGCTCCAACCCTAAGCAAACACACCTGAACAAGCTAATCAAGGTCTTCAGGATACAGGTTGGCATGTTTTTCTTCAGGGTTGAAACTAAAATATGCAGGGACATGGCTCTCGAGGATCAACGTTCCCTACCCCTGGAGTTCAATTCAGAACTTCCCCCTGAACCATTCTATACGAATGCACGTATCTTTACACCCCTGATATTTTGTATTAATGCAAAAAATGTAAATGCAATTTGTAGAATTGCCATAAAGCTAGTTTCATTTGTATCAGTATGCTTGCTTTTTAAAGAGTTGTTTTATAGATAATTGAAGCCAAATGTTTTGATAATTAAATCTATATTAATGAAAACATTTATTCAGCATTTAATTCAGCATGACCCAGTGAATCAGAGGAATTAGGTTAAAATAAAACAAAGTGCAAAATGATCCATACAATGTATTTTTGACTATTGCTTTGTATATACCTCAGTGATATATGGCTGGTTTTGTGGTCCAGGGTCACAAATAATAATAGATGTTATTCACACAAAGTGTAAATGTATTGAGAATAGCCTTTGCCAAAGTTCTAGATACCAGTCTTGCTTAAAGATGCCAGTGTTCTCTGAGTAGTTCTGGCTCTAATAACAAATTGCTTGTAATGTTCCTCATTTCTAGGTCAAATTGGATAAAAGTGTATCTTAAATAAAAAAAAAAAGTAAATGAAATCACAAATTAATAATAAGAACATTAACAGACACAGTAGATACCCACATATGTACATAGTTTAGTACACAATTAGAAATTGCATATCTGTCATTTTCAAGGTTTAAGGTCAACACTATTATCCCAAGATCACAATTTATTTCATAGCCAGCAGTAAACTATACAATCAACAAAACAAATACCATAACACACAGACAAAACAACGACTTCCATTAATAAAATATATGTGATGCCACCTAGGAAAACCCGTTGGATGTTGTGCTGGCACGTTTTCCGGAAATTCGAAAAATAGGTTGAATGTAATTTTTTTTTTTTTTTTGTCAAAATTAGGTTTTCATTTAGTTATTATTCTATAATATCTTGTCTATCGTCTCTGAAAATATATTGGCAAAATTTACTTGTTTAGTGCAGTAAAATTGCGATTTATTGCAGCAAACAGAAATGACAGTGTCTTTCTCTAATGTTAAGAATGTGCTGCTGAGGTGCTATCATTAAACAGTATGTTATATAAACAGTGCACAAACAGTTGTGGTCCACTCGTGTTTCTACA
Source organism: Cirrhinus molitorella (assembly GCA_033026305.1). Taxonomy (NCBI): domain Eukaryota; kingdom Metazoa; phylum Chordata; class Actinopteri; order Cypriniformes; family Cyprinidae; genus Cirrhinus; species Cirrhinus molitorella. The sequence continues at coordinate 43,176,761 of CM065120.1, forward strand.
TGTAAACTACAACTACAAGGTACTTTATTCATGCTATTTAAACATATAAGGGGCGATCAAAAGTTCGGAAACTAACCATGATAAACAACAGAAAACAGACATTAGTCTGTTTTTGTAATAATGCAGTATAGCGCTCCTGACAGCTCTGCTTAAACCCATGAAGTGAATGTAAAACACATCTCATTTTAAACCAATTTTTCTCAAAATTCCATTCCTGAAAATCATAGCTATCAGCCAACTTCAGATAGCCAGAACTTTTGTTACATTCAAGTTAGCTTTCATATGGTATCAAATATGTGTTGGGTTTTCCCAGATCGCATCACATATATAAAATTATTTGTCATTTCAAAAAAAACTATGACAGCTGGTATAAATGAATTTTCAAATATTTTGGCCAGCCATATATAAGGGAAATAAATAACTACAATATTATATTACTTTGGGTCATCATTTATTGAACATTTGGAATATTTGGACAAATTGGAAGTCTATTTACAAGACTGTAGTATACAATTATTAATAAAAAATTGCAACTATTTTACTCTCTTTCAGTCTTTCTGGCTGTAATATCACTCCTGAGGATTGTGCAATTGTGTCATCAGTTCTACAGTCCTCAAACTCTGTGCTGAGAGAGCTAGATCTGAGTAACATTGACCTTTGTGATTCAGGAGTGAAGCTGCTCTCTGATGGACTAAAGAGTCCACACTGTCAGCTGGAGATACTGAGGTACAAAAATAAAAATATTTGTAAAATATTCTTTACACCAAAGCTATTTACACTAATTAAAAAGTTTGGATATATGAATATTTGGAATGCAAATAAAAGGCACCCTGGAAATTAACCTGCTTTAAAGAAAAATTTTGTTCTTTTGCTATTAGTTAAAGTTTGTTTGCACACTTTTGTAGACATATCGATAACCACTGTTCTCGAAACTGCTCAGGTCTCAGAAAAAGTACCAATAATGCTTACACACAATTTAATTTTAATACATTACAAAGGATCCAAAATGTAAACTGCAGATACTCATGTATGTGGAACAGCAAGATACATCAGTATTTATTTATTTTTTGTCACAAGTGTTTTCAATATGGGACACTGCTTTAGATTATGCGATAAGAGGAAAATTATTTTTTTCTCTATCTGGATTAAAATATTAACTGTGATAAATATATCTAAATCGTAAACTACATAAAAGCTAGCTTTATAGTACTTGCAATAATAATCACATGATTAAAACAGTTCGAACATCCCATATTTGGTCTGTGCCATCAAAATGACAGGTGAACCCAAAAAGCTTGCAAAATCGCTAGCACGATGTCCTGGGGCTTTTGTGTTTTCCAGTTGGGCTACCAAAAGTTTCACCGCCCTGCCCGGCAGGCTGTCTTAAACTAGAGGGCTCCTGCAGGTCCCTAAACAGTCCTCAATTTAGTTGTATCAAATTTAAGGCCATAAAAAGTTTTAAATACGTTAAATATTTAAAGAAACATCTTAATTATAATTTTAAGCACGGAAAGACAAGAATCGCGATAGGGCTGGATTAAACGTCAAAAGGTAATGATGTCACAGAATAAATATGTGCGCTGCGCGTTGCAAAGTCAAACCACGGCGCAGATGTCTTTATATGAATGTAGGCTATCTGAAGTGAACCGACTGTCCTCAGAAAGTTGTCATTGGCATTTTCTTACCTGTGATAAGAAAATGTGTTAATGAGCACGGTGCTGCTTTGTGTACAGCTGTTACTAAGGAAACCACAATGTTTCAGCGCTCCTAAAGTGCCTCAACGTGGCAGAGAATGATTTTGCATTTCCAATCATTTTTTCAGTGGTTTATGGTCAGACTATTGCAAATATCAACCCATGGTTTTATGCAGCAAATACATAGTTGTAAATGTGAAAGAAGTTAATGTGCCTTCTAAAAGTCAGATATCTAAAAGTAATATTTATGTTTTAATACATTATAATACATTTTATACTTGATTTATCCCTTTTAATGGTTTAAAGGCTAAAATGCTGTTATAAGACTTTTTGTTTTTGTGAAAACCTGTATGTGAACTGTAAATCAAGTAATGTTATGGCTTAATACATTACTGTACATTGTCCAACCCACTCATACTGTTCATTTTACTTGTGCAGCTGTTAAAAAGGGTCATAAATTGCCTTAAATTGATTTTTAAAAATGCAGATACCCTGTAGATAGTGACATAAAAATCAAATTTATTCCAACGAAAAATAGTTGTTGGGGATTGCCCCACTAAAAGCTGGTAATTGTGGCATTGATCACTGCAGATCTCTGGTCAGGGAGTTGGAAGCATCAGATAGATTTTAGTCATTTATTGTACAAGAGAAACCATATACACATAGTAGTGTACTTTAGGTAGTTTTCTGGAAAATTCAAATAACAGAAATAAATATTCATTGTACAAATAACTTCACAAATATGACAACAAATAGCATTATCAAACAGCTTGTAAAGTGCAGTACAGTGTTGGGGGTAATGCATTACAAGTATTTATTACTTTTTTCAAGTATTTAATCCCATTTTATTAACCAATGACTTTGCTGCTGACCTTTGTTGAGCCAATTCAACTGTACACTGCAAAAATACTTTTCTTACTTTTTTTTGTCTCGTTTCCAGCCAAAATATCAAAAAAAAAAAAAAAAAAAAAAAAAAAATCTTAAATCAAGAAGGATTTTCTAGACAAGTAAATATTTTTTTTTCTTAGTTTTTTTCTTAGAACAAGCAAAATAATCTGCCAATGGGGTAAAGCAATGTGTTTTTGTTTTTTTATTTCAAACAGAAAACAAGATTATTTTGCCTACCCCATTGGGAGATTGTTTTGCTTGGTTCAAGCAAAACACACTTAATTTTGAATTGTTTTCAGAAAAAAACAAGACAATACTTTTTACTTGTCTAGAAAATCCTTCTTGATTTAAGAATTTTTAGATATTTTGGCTAGAAACAAGACAACAAATCTAAGTAAGAAAAGGATTTTTTACTGTGTACTAATAAGAAAAACATACTTTAGATTAACTAACATTTGTGCTTTTTTCCTCATTGCTGAAGAGTGATGAACTTTCTTTTCTTACAGTTCTACTGTACAGACGTCAATTTAATTTTCCTTTAGCCTTAGCCTTATTCACTTCATTTAATTTTGGTGTGAAAGGGTTTTTACATTTGATGAGAATCAAACTTTTTTATATTAAAAACAAACAAGCAAGCCCTGCTCAGATTTAAAAAGTAACGCAAAAGTAATGTAACGCATTAATTTCCATAAAAATTAACTAAGTAACATAATTAGTTACTTTTTTAGGGAGCAACGCAATATTGTAATGCATTACTTTGAAAAGTAACTTTCCCCAACACTGGTGCAGTAATATATAAAAGATGAACAAAGAAGTCTCAATCTCATATGTCAATAAGTTGCAAAAAGAAACTGCATGGTGCAATTAATTATATGAAGGAATGAAAATGTATCTTTAATACAGTTAATAGTAATAGTGATTATCACACAGAACTCAGACACTCAGGTGGGTTAAACTTTAAACATTTCCAGCACAAGCAATGATGCTCAAAAAGATTGCTAAAAATTGCCATCAACCTATAATCAACATCAGGATTACACACATTACAATCACTGTCAACACTTTGTGTCATTATTAGCAACAAAGAAGTAAACTTACAACATGGCATGATTGATGAGTGTGACTACGCTATGACTGTGCCTCTGGCGTGATGTTGGCATGACCAAGAACGCCACAGGCTTAGCAGCTTATGCTTAAACACAGCAAATCCACAGCAATAGTGGTTTGAAAATAGTATTTTGTGCAGCATAGTGTTGTATCTTATTGCATGTTGAAAGGTTTGTGGAAATTAACCAAATAATTAACAACTGAGGTAAAATATTATTTTTAGTATAGTCTTATTATCTCTGTTACTTGTGCACTTTCTAAATAATCAGACATTAATCATTTGTTGTTCATATTTGTCTCTTTCTAGTTTGGACGATGGAGGCCCTTTTAGAATCACTCCAGGAATGAGAAAATGTAGGTCCTGTTTCTCACTCTATCTCTCACACATATGTAAGAGTGTTGTGAACTCTTTGACACATTTCTTATCTCTCATCTTGTGTTCAGATGCCTGTGATCTCAGACTGGATCCAAACACAGCAAATACTTACATTGTTTTGTCCGATGAGAACAGAAGGGCAACATATGCGAAAGAGCCACAACCATATCCTGATCATCCAGAGAGATTTGTTGGTGGAGAACGGGTTCTGTGTGCAGAGAGTCTGACTGGACGCTGTTACTGGGAGGTTGAATGGAGCGGCTGGGGTCATGCAGCAGTGACGTATAAAGGAATCATGAGAAAGGGAGGCAATAATTGTAGGTTTGGATACAATGACAAATCCTGGAGTCTGGACTGCTCCGATAGCAAATACACTGTCTGGCACAATAATAAACGAACAGACTTACCTGCCCCTTCACCCTTGTCTAATAGAGTAGGAGTGTATGTGGATGTGCCATCCGGCACTCTGTCCTTCTACATCGTCTCTGACAAACACACACTCACACACTTACACACATACAACACAACATTTACTGAACCCCTCTATGCTGGATTCAGGGTTTATGAGTCCTCACTGACTCTGTGTCAGATTACACAGTAATTAATATAACCTGGTGTCCATTTTTATGGTGATCTTATTCACTTTTTTAGTCAGGGCAGTTTCTGATCATTTTGGTAAAGATTTCAGGTGCACAGCATCCAAACAGATTGGTCTTATATAGATTTGTTTCTAGTTCACTTTTCTATAGAGAATTTTAACATTGATTTTTTTCATGAACACAACATAAATTTGTCTATCACATTCATATATGTTCATATTTATCCATATTCAATTACACTAAAGTTACTTATGCATTGGGGGACTGCCTTTAACTGTCTCTTATCTGCACAGAAGAAAGCTATAATGGCACTATACACTGTAAATGGAAGTAATGTTGATAGGTCAGTATCACTGTAGGGTGCCTTTTGGTGTCCTGTGCATAACTCATTTGCCATGATAACTTAACATAAATGACTGTGAAAGGGTGGGTTATATTAGGCTAAGTTTTTATATTCATAACAAGAGCATTACTTTGCTGTTTAGATACATTTTGTGGATTTTTTTTTTTTTTTTAGTTCTATTAATTTTGTTAATTACTCAATTTGACTGTATTGATCATTTGGTAATAAAAAAAAAACAAAACATAAATTAATTTTTTATCTAATAAAAAGGAAGAGTTTGTCCATGTCTCCTTAATAGTTGTCCACCCTATCCTATTGGGGAATCAATATTAGTATATCATTAGTGACATCAGGACAACAGATTTTTGTCTTTTCAGTGGCAGGTATTTCAACAGCTGAGGTGAGTAAGTTGGTGGCTTTTCAACTGACAAATTTTCTTCAAGTTTATCTGCTTGCTTTTCGTATGCTTAACATGTCCACTCTGTTGCTATAAAATATGCCAGAAGTGATAAGAATACAGTATTTTCAAAATAACTGTCAACCCTGTCGGCCACTTAGACTTGATAGGGTGGACAGACACATGACATGGTGGACATAGCATTCATTTGTAGTTAATATTGCAATTTATAAAAATTTAATATTTTGATTTATATAAAATCATTGCAGTTCTCAGAACATGCCTCTGAGTGCGGCAGAAATTGCACTGCAATACAGAAAATGGCAGGATGCAAACACATTGGAGAATTGTCATGTTTTGTCTTGCTTTCTGTGTTCTGCTTTGTGTATCCACCCTGTCATGTGCTGGTCCACCCTGCTGTCTTGATATTTTAAAATAATATTTTAAATATTAGGCTAATTCAAACATGTTTATATAATCCAGTGTGTTGTGGGAGCGATAACATGCAGACAAAAACAGTTTTCTCCAAATATGACCCAAAAAGCCCAAAACCCCCTGTTTAGGAATGTGACTACACAGATCAATGCTCATTGGTTCAAACAACCATGTTATGTTATGTGTAAAAAATGAAAAACAAAGAAGTTAAATTTTGAGCCAATTATTGAGAAAACTCAAAATTCTTTTAATTTGTGGTTAATGTGGGACCTCTTAATATTTGGGAGAGTATTATTGTCAAAGGCTGAAGGTATATCTAGATCTGTGTATATGCCATTATTGTTAAATGTGCCTCACAAGATTATCAAAGATCTAGATCAGATTCTTTATTTTTTTTCTTTCTTTATTATTATTATTTTTTTTTTAATTAGGTAATTTGTAATCCTAAAGAGCAATACTTGACACCTTTAAAATTAAATGGTTAATAGAAAAAATCCTTGGAATATATTTCCTAATTCTATATTTAATAGTTTGGGAGGCATAGATTTTTTGGTGAAATGTAAGTTTCTGTTGACAAAATTCCTGTTAAATTGGCAGGTTTTCACAGACAAGCCTTCTAGTATGGAAATTGGTGTATAGGCACAAATTTTCACCACACAACTATTTGAAGATATGTTATTTAAAAACAATTTTTTATTCTTTCATACTTGGTTCAAGGATGGTATTCTTTTAGCAAGGCATTCATTTAATTCTCGTTGGTATTTGTTGTCATATACTGAATTTCTTCAAAAATTTAAATTACCAATTAAACCAAGAGAATTTGCTATTGTTCTTGATGCAATTCCAAAGAGTGTGACAGTACTTTTAAAAAAACAATATTTCAGAAGGAATCAGCATGGTTAATCCTTGTGGAAACATTTGGTTATCAAACAACAAGGAAGTGTTTTAAAAAAGGATATGGAATTCTATATTAACCAAAAATGTAATGTATGATAGAATTTGTATATTTTTTGTGCCTTTTTACACAGAACATTAAAATTTATGTAAAATGTAAAGAACGACATATTTTGTAATTTGTTAATTTTAAAATTCCATATATATATATATATATATATATATATATATATATATATATATATATACATAAGAAAAAGTGGTCTCAATGTAAACCTTACTTAAAATTATATGTAAATGTACCACAGATACTGTATCTATTCCAGAATATTCCAGTCTTTCTACCTAAATCATTTTTTAAGCAAATAGATTCGATCATTCTTCCATTCTTGTGGGGATATAAAAATCACAGAGTTAAAAAGGCACATCTCTGTAAACCTAAAATGGAGGGAGGTTTGGCACTTCCAGACTTTCGTTTATATTACTGGGCTTGTTATTTAAGTCAAATTTCAGGGTGGTTGGATCATCATCATGATCCACCATTTTGGCTCCAAATAGTCCGTGATCTGTGTTACCCATACAATTTGGGAGCGGTGATTCTCTCTCCCGTAACTTTGGATCATTCTACTTTCAATAACAGTGTCATCATTCGAAATATACTTTGTATCTGGAAACAGATAAAAGAACACTTCAAAGTAAATTCCCTTTCACTTTTAACTCCTATCGCTAAGAATCCATCCTTTACCCCATCAAGATTGGATTGGTACAATGGGAAGAAACGGTTCTATGTACTATAGGAGACCTTTTTATTGACGGGGCTCTGGCATCTTTTAGTTAGTTGCAGCAGAAATTTAATTTACCCCAGAGTCATTTTTTTTAGATTTCTTCAGATTAGGAATTATATACGTGCTCATACACCTTCATTGGTTATTACCTCACCCTCAATTATTGATAAGTGTCTTGATCAGTGTAAAGGAAGTAAAAAGGCACTACCAATAATTTATGATATGTTACAATCCTTTACTTCCCCCTCTACAAATTCTCTTAAGGAAGAATGGGAGAAAGAACTAGGAGTGGAAATTTCTGAGGAAATGTGGCAGATGAGTTTAAAGGATATTAATGAACATTCTATCAACACTAGACACTGCCTCATTCAGTTTAAATGTATTCATAGATTGCATTACTCAAAAAATAAATTACATAGAATTTTCAAAAATGTCTCACCACTCAGTGACAAATGTAACTCAGTAGATGCTGATATGTCCCATAGTTTTATTTTTTGCTCCAACATACAGAGTTATTGGAATGGAATTTTTGATGTGCTCTCAGAGATTTTTAGAGTACAATTGCAGCCGGATCCAGCACTTTTCATTCAGGAGCACAACACAAACTGCTTGCATACAGTTTAACTACAGCCAAGAAATTAATACTGTTGTTCTGGAAGAAAAAGGAACCTCCTACATGTAAGCTATGGCTTGGAGTGATGATTTCTTTACATTTGGAACGAATTCATAATGTAATGTTTTAATATACACACACACACAACCACACACACACACACACACACACACATATATATATATATATATATTTTTTTTTTTCATCATACTTTTCAAACTAATGTAAACAGGTCTTGTAAGGTATGGTTTGTGATGTGTGTTATATATATATATATATATATATATATTTTTTTAAATTGTAATTGTATTCTTTGTACTTGTAATAGAAACCAAGTATGTGAGATTATAATCCATCTTCAAAATCTTGGTCTTTCAATAAAACTTATTTGACAAAAAAAAAATAAAATATATATATATATATATATATATATATATATATATATATATATATATATATATATGTGTGTGTAAATCTCTTGGAACAAACACAAACAAAAAAGCACTGAAAACGCGTAATCCTCTTAAAGTATTATATGTAATTTCCTTTCGTTCTTTCTTTCTCTTTTCATTTTTTTTTTTATTTTTTATTTTCTCTGGCAGCTAATGTCAATTTGACAAGAATGTGTAATACCTCTTTTTCTTGTGGCATTTAATGAATAAAGCATTTACAAAATGGTTTCTTCTAAAAAAAATTTGCATCTGATTTCGTGTGATTATGTATTTAAATGCTGTATGAATATTCCCAAACAGTATGACAATGCGTTCTCTGTGTGATATAGCCTATATGATTGTTGTCAAATTACTATAAAAATCTAATGCTTGTATTAAAGTAAAAAAAAAAAAAAAAAAAAAGGATGATAAATACATTGAGTGTCGTTCATCATATTTATTTTCATGTAAAAGCAACATAACTGAAATTATATCATGTTTGTCTGCAGCACATCACGTGAATAGCGCTACATCCGCCTTTGATCTCATAGGTATCTGTTGTTCCGCTTCCAGAGCTCAGAGCTGTCCGTCTTGACTGCGCTTTTTTTCACTCCTCCCGTCACTGCAGCCGCCTACTTTCGCCTGCATTTCAGGAGAGGCTAGGCGCATCACAAACGAGCCTACTGATTGCATAAAGGGCGTCCCATTTCCGCTATCGACAGGTGTGAACGCTTTGTGAAGGACTCAGGCTTCAGTTTTTGCGTTTTCTCCTCTTTTTATTGGACTTGTGCATCTCACTGAAAAGGTTTATAAGGTAAATGACTTTGTATATTGAATTATGTGAATTGTAATGTCAGGGCTAACACTTTAGAATAATGATCCGTTGTTAACAAATAACTATGCAGGAAGTAATAGGTAGCAGTACATTAACACTTTAATAATGTTAACTAATATGGAAGCAATATTAACTAAGCTGTAAGAAATATATTGGACAAAAGTTCCTTGTTAGGTATACAAAATATTTGCATTGAGAACTACTTGATAATTATGATCAATTAATAAAGAATAACCACACCATTACTAATCACAACAGTAAAATATCTAAAAGTAAACTATTGTCTTGTTTTATTCTTAACATGGTCATAAAATGCCTTTTTCAGAAAAGGAAAACTTGCACCTCAAATGGGCTCTTTGCGGAAACTAATTTATGAATATTATATCCCCTCAATTAAGTTTGCTATAGGTTGAGATTGTGACTATACTCTTACAAAAGAGTAGTTTATTTGATACTCAATGTATACTTAATGAATGTCAATGCATTAAACATTTTTGGAAACATCAGTCAAGGAGCACTGACCATCAGTTCAGTGGGGTAGCAACAGTAATTACATTTTCCCTCATAGTGGAGAAAAAAAAACAAAAAACATTTCCTTGTGATACAATCTTCCAGACATTATACGGTAGCTACCTTTGTTTGAGGGCAAGCCATGCAGCCAGAGAGCATACATTATACAAATGTTATGTTGAAATAGATAATTCACAGGAATAAAGGCAGGACCATAAAGGAAGCTTTTCTGTTAAAGCGATTAAATAACTTTGGTGTGGACTTTGTAACACTGGAGACTGTTTACAGTAAATGCAAAAATAGCTATTATTATAGACTAAAGGAAATATTTAAGAAAAAGCACACATGCTTTATTGAAGTGTATTAATTTACACACCTGCAGTATTTTTATTTTTTATTAGAAAATAACACAATTTATTTAATGAGCAAGTGCATCACGAATCCATTTCCAAACAGTGTTTCTGTCTTATCCTGAATAACTACGGTGAGCCTGTAATAAGTGTTTATATTTGGGCACTCGAAATAAACAGAAGTAGGGCCAGCTACAATACAGGTTCTTTACCTCGATGCATGCAGTTTTGTTTATTAACCACTAAAGTGCCAAAAGGTACATACTGTAGTTTGAAAGGGACAGTTTATAAATGATAACTGTCATCATTTGTTCACTCTTGTTTTTTTTAAAGGTTATTCTCTCTTCTGAGAAATAAGAGTAGGAGGACACTGTCTCCAAAATGAACCTTGATAACAAGAAAGAAGATGATGGCGCTGCCTCTAAAATAGGTTCCTCATCTGCTTTACCCAGCTGTGTGTCTATGAAAACTGATAAATCCAGGAAATCTCCTCCTGACTTAAATGAAGGAACGGTGACCTCTGACCCCAGGTAAAACACTAGACATTTTAGCTTTTGTGACTTACATTTAATTTCAGAAGCCAGTGTTCGGTAAGTGAGCAGACAGTATAGTGTGGTACCATCACAGAGAGGCACAACATCTATTTCTCAAACTGTTACTGTTTTTCCTTTTTGGAATGATATTCTCAACCTTCCCAAACAGCAACTGCCCTTGCCATTTTCAAGAAATGTATAAGATTTTTCTGAACCACTTGAATCACTATCTATCTCTCTTACTCTCTTTCTCTCTCTTCCTGTATAATATTAATAATAATAATAATAATAATAATAATAATAATAATAATATTAATAATAATGATAAACTGTTTCTCTACTTGTAATACTTTTTGTATTCATCAATTTTTCTGGGCAGTACTCTGATTTTTATTTATCCACATAAGTGTACTGGATGAATCTATCTACTATACCTGTAAATATAAATTTACACTGCATTCAAGCTGTACAGTAAGTACAGTATTACAAAAATGAATCATGTTTATTCAACACAATTCATTTATGTTTCTGTTGTGAACATAATTTAATTAAGTAGATTTCAATTGTTCATTTAGAGTGGGGCACTCCAGAGCAGATGGTGGCGCTATTTACACACAGCCGTCTTGTTCAAAAGATCAAACAGAAGCACTGAAGAAGACAACTACATTTTTAGGTTTTCATGACAGTGGTCAGTGTTTGCTTTAGTTGGGATCTGGACACTTGACTTTTTAACATTACATTTTGTTTGGCTCTTGTAACTCAGTTATATCAGCTAGACAATCCAAGAGATAAGATGATCAGGTGATGTTGATTATGTTTTATCATCTGACCTGAATTTCTAAGTTATCTTTTTGATTCTAGACATCCTGTGCTTGGACAGTATAAGATCGGGAATTGTCAGCATAAATATTCAGTAAAAAAAAATAAATATAAAAAAAATATATATATATATTTTGTTGAGGCACACACAGACATCAAGAACCAGCGTATGTATCTCAACAGTGGTGACAAATAGCATATTCAGAAGATTCATGTGGCAATGCATGATGGGAACCATGGAGGAGTTTTGATTGGCTACAACATGCTGATGCTCTATTGCCATTGGTTTACAAGGCTGTTATAGTCAGTAAAGGAAAATTAACTCAGAGATTAGACTCTTTGTGAAATAATGATAATGTTAAAACATAATCATGAACGCCCGATGATGGCTGTTCTCGGCTTGTCTGGCTGTTTTAACATAGATACAACAGCCAAACAAAATCTAATATTAAAGATATAAGTGTTAAGATCCCAACTAATGCAGACACTGACCACTGTAATGGTTGCTTAAAAATGTTGATTTTCTCTTTTGGTGATTTTGCTTGTTATCATCAGGTGTCTATACTAATGTTTAATCATCAGCTGTAAATTACCTAATTATCTCATTAACTTCAACACTGCTTCAGTATGTGTCCACACTCAGAGTGTTATATTAACACTGGGGATTTTGCTGTGTAGGGTTTTTTGTTTACATTTTACTTATTTTTAGTGCAATTTTATTCATTTTGAATGGTTAATTTGTAAGATTCTCATTTGATTCATTTTAATTAATTCTTATGTGTTGACTTTAATTAATAATATTGCTTGGAACCTGTTGACACAATTTTATTGAGTTAATGTGGTGTATCACTTTCAGCAGTGTACAGCAGTTCTCATTCTTCTTCACTGATGCATTAGCGCCACCATCTGCTCTGGAGTGCCCCACTCTAAATGAACAACTGAAATCTACTTAATTAAATTATGTTCACAACAGAAACATAAATGAATTGTGTTGAATAAACATGATTCATTTTTGTAATTTCAAAGACCTGTTATGTCCATTTTTTTCAGTGTTGACAAACATCAGATTGGTCTAAAGTGTTGTTGGTTTGTCTTTTGTCGGCAGCACTAGGAGGAAGAGACGGAGATCAGAGTCTCCAGAATCCAGCTCCATGGATCAGCCCCCTCTAGTTGGTGATGCACCAGCGACTTCTGACCTTCCGTAAGTATAAACATGTAGTTGCTAATTTCAAGATTCATACAGGTGTTTGAAATCCTTGAAAATGCTTGAATTTTAAATGTAGTGTTTTTAAGTTTTGAAAAGCGTTTGGATTTTGGAGAAAGTGCTTGCAAATGTTTGAAATTGAAGTTGCATAGATTTCATAATAATTCACTTAGTTCACTTTTTAGCGTTTGTTCACACTTGTCATGTTTGGTTCAATTAAAATGAACTCTGGTGTGATTGCTCTTTTACCCTGGTGTGCACCAAACAAGCGAACCGAGATCGCTAAAAAAATGTGTCTCGGTTCACTTTCAATTAAACTCTGGTGCGGTCCGCTTGAAATATGAAGGCAACGTGGACCAAATACTTAGTACAAAGTACAAAGTAATGACAAGATGTGATGTAATGCAACATGATTTCACAAAGGGAACAAGTGGTGTATTCAAATCAAGATGAGCAAAGGGCAAATTTGGAGCAACAAGGAGGCAAAAAAACATTTTATGAGCTCATTTTATGAGTTTGCAGGTGGTGAAAATAAAATCATATACACACAATAATGTGTGCACTTAGTCTAGCAGATGGCGTGCCTTATCCTTTTGTTTGCGGTGTTCGTCAAGTTCCGTCATACAATATACATCATTCAACCCGAACAATCAGGTTGTGAATGTATCACTATGCCTTTAGGTTTGGTATCTTTAGGTTCACAGTCAAAAATACTAATGTGAACGCTAAGCAGACCATGACAAAATGTATTATTTTCCTCTTTGGTCCATACCAAATGAACTGAACTACACACACTTAGATACAATAGGGCTAAATACTTTTGCCTTTTGCATAAAATTAAGATCCACATGATTCTGCATGTGTGTCTTTAATGTGATCTGCTGGTCTTTATTCATGTGTGCTCTTAGACTTAAACATTAGACTTTCATATATTTTAGATTCATTACACACAACTCGAAGTAGTTCAAGCCTTTTATTGTTTTAATATTGATGATTTTGGCATACAGCTCATGAAAACCCAAAATTCCTATCTCAAAAAATTAGCATATCATGAAAAGGTTCTCTAAACGAGCTATTAACCTAATCATCTGAATCAACTAATTAACTCTAAACACCTGCAAAAGATTCCTGAGGCTTTTAAAAACTCCCAGCCTGGTTCATTACTCAAAACCGCAATCATGGGTAAGACTGCCGGCCTGACTGCTGTCCAGAAGGCCATCATTGACACCCTCAAGCAAGAGGTCTGTGGGAAGGAAAAAGTGTGGCAGAAAACGCTGCACAACGAGAAGAGGTGACCGGACCCTGAGGAAGATTGTGGAGAAGGACCGATTCCAGACCTTGGGGGACCTGCGGAAGCAGTGGACTGAGTCTGGAGTAGAAACATCCAGAGCCACCGTGTACAGGCGTGTGCAGGAAATGGGCTACAGGTGCCGCATTCCCCAGGTCAAGCCACTTTTGAACCAGAAACAGCGGCAGAAGCGCCTGACCTGGGCTACAGAGAAGCAGCACTGGACTGTTGCTCAGTGGTCCAAAGTACTTTTTTCGGATGAAAGCAAATTTTGCATGTCATTCGGAAATCAAGGTGCCAGAGTCTGGAGGAAGACTGGGGAGAGGGAAATGCCAAAATGCCTGAAGTCCAGTGTCAAGTACCCACAGTCAGTGTTGGTCTGGGGTGCCATGTCAGCTGCTGGTGTTGGTCCACTGTGTTTTATCAAGGGCAGGGTCAATGCAGCTAGCTATCAGGAGATTTTAGAGCACTTCATGCTTCCATCTGCTGAAAGCTGAAGATTTCATTTTTCAGCACGACCTGGCACCTGCTCACAGTGCCAAAACCACTGGTAAATGGTTTACTGACCATGGTATTACTGTGCTCAATTGGCCTGCCAACTCTCCTGACCTGAACCCCATAGAGAATCTGTGGGATATTGTGAAGAGAAAGTTGAGAGACGCAAGACCCAGCACTCTGGATGAGCTTAAGGCCGCTATCGAAGCATCCTGGGCCTCCATAACACCTCAGCAGTGCCACAGGCTGATTGCCTCCATGCCACGCCGCATTGAAGCAGTCATTTCTGCAAAAGGATTCCCGACCAAGTATTGAGTGCATAACTGAACATAATTATTTGAAGGTTGACTTTTTTTGTATTAAAAACACTTTTCTTTTATTGGTCGGATGAAATATGCTAATTTTTTGAGATAGGAATTTTGGGTTTTCATGAGCTGTATGCCAAAATCATCAATATTAAAACAATAAAAGGCTTGAACTACTTCGAGTTGTGTGTAATGAATCTAAAATATATGAAAGTCTAATGTTTATCAGTACATTACAGAAAATAATGAACTTTATCACAATATGCTAATTTTTTGAGAAGGACCTGTGTATATATATATATATATATTGCTGCTGATTTCTTTTTTCCTATTTCTTTTTTTTTTTCAGCAGGGGCAAGAAACATGAGGACATCCTTCAGAGAGTCAAACACCAGCACAAAACCAGCATGAAGAACAATTCTGAGAGATTATTAGAAGGAACAAAACTACAAGAGAATGAAACCCTCCTGAACATGATCTACACACAGCTCTACATCATAGAGGGAGAGAGAGAAGGAGTGAATGAAGAACATGAGGTTTTACAGATGGAGAAAACAGCCAGAACACAAACCTCACAAGACACTCAAATATACTGCAATGATATCTTTAATGCCTCACCTGAATCAGGATATGAGGAGAAAGACCAAATCAAGACTGTTCTTACTAAAGGCATCGCTGGAATCGGAAAAACTGTCTCTGTGCAGAAGTTCATTATGGACTGGGCCGAGGGAAAAGCCAATCAGGATGTAGATTTCATGTTTGTGTTTCCATTTCGAGAGATGAACTTGATCCGAGATCATCAATACAGTCTTCACAGACTTCTGCTGGACTTTCATCCTGAACTTCAAGATCTGGACTCAAAGATTTATGAGGAGTGTAAAGTTGTGTTCATCTTTGATGGTCTGGATGAAAGCAGAATCACACTGATGTTTTCAGATGATCAGAAAGTTTGTGATGTGACTGAGACTTCATCAGTGAGTGTGTTGATGTCAAACCTCATGAAAGGAGAGCTGCTTCCCTCTGCTCTCATCTGGATCACCTCCAGACCAGCAGCAGCCAATCAGATCCCCTCCAAATACATCAACCGTCTGACAGAAATTCAGGGATTCAATGAGACACAGAAGGAGGAATATTTCAGGAAGAGAATCAGTGACCAGCATCAAGCCAGCAGAATCATCTCACACATCAGAAGAGCAAGAAGCCTCCACATCATGTGCCACATCCCCGTCTTCTGCTGGATCTCATCCACTGTGCTTCAGAAGCTCCTGAAAGAAGATCTGAGTGCAGAAATCCCTCAAACTCTGACTGAAATGTACATCCACTTCCTGCTGATTCAGATCAACATGAGGAACCAGAAGTATGAAGAGAGAGATCCAGAGAAACTCCTGCAGTCCAACAGAGAAGTGATTGTGAAACTTGCTGAAGTGGCTTTCAAACAGCTGATGAAGGGCAATGTGATGTTCTATGAGGAGGACCTGATTGAGAGCAGCATAGATGTCACTGATGCATCAGTGTATTCTGGGATTTGCACTGAGATCTTTAAGGAGGAATCTGTGATTCATCAGAGGAAAGTCTACAGCTTCATTCATCTGAGTGTTCAAGAGTTTCTCGCTGCTTTCTATGCATTTTATTATTATGTAATGAAACATATGGATACATTGCAGTTTTGTGATGTGATGCATAATTTGCATAGAGATGCAGTAGATAAAGCTGTTGAGAGTGAGAATGGCCACCTGGATCATTTCCTGCGGTTCCTGCTGGGCGTCTCACTGGAGTCCAATCAGAGACTCTTGCTGGATCTACTGACACACACAGAGAACAGCTCAGAGAGCATCAGGAGAACCACACAGTACATTAAAGAGAAGATCAAAGATGGACATGGACTCTCTACTGAAAGATCCATCAATCTGTTCCTCTGTCTGCTGGAAGTGAAAGATCAGACTCTGTCCAGAGAGATTCAGGAGTTTGTGAAATCAGACAAACACTCAGAGAAGAAACTCTCTCCGTCTCACTGCTCAACAATCGCCTACATGCTTCAGATGTCAGAGGAGGTGCTGGATGAACTGGACCTCAAGAAATACAACACATCAGATGAGGGCAGAAGAAGACTGATACCAGCTGTGATCAACTGTAGAAAAGCTCTGTGAGTGTTTAATCATGTTTTATAGTGAAGAGTCTCCATTTCTAAATGGAATTACAATGACTTGACTCTTTACTAGAATAAAGCTTATATTGCTGTAATACCAGTTGTAGAATGAAGATAAGAATTTAATGTTTGTGTCTTTCAGTTTAGCTGGCTGTAATCTCACTGCTCAGGATTGTGAAATTGTGGTATCTGCTCTACAATCTTCAAACTCTGTCCTGAGAGAGCTGGATCTGAGTAACAATGATCTGCAGGAGTCTGGTGTGAAGATTATTTCTGATGGACTGAAGAGTACAAACTGTCAGCTGGAGATACTGAGGTGTTTATGAATATCTAAGAGATAATATACATCCTGTCATAATGTTGGTGTGCGTCTATAAATGATCTGACTGTGTGTGTCTGTAGGTTGTCTGGCTGTATGGTGACAGAGGAAGGCTGTGGTTATTTGTCTTCAGCTCTGAGTTCAAACCCCTCACACCTGAGAGAGCTGGATCTGAGCTACAATCACCCAGGACAATCAGGAGCCCAGCTGCTCAAACACAAACTGGAGGATCTGAACTGCTCACTGCAAATACTCAAGTATGTGCTGCAGTATTTATTTATTTATTTATTTATTTATTTGTTAATTTTACACTAGATTGGTGATATATCATTTGAGCCATAGTCAACATCTTTCGCTGTATCATTTCTTCAGTGGATTGAAGCTTTAGTCTTAATAGCTTTTCTCTGAATGTTTACACTTTTGTAAAAGGACCTTTTGAAATCGAAAGCAGTTTTTTTACAGTTGAGGTTATGAGTTTACATACACCTTGCAGTATCTGCAAAAGGTTAATTAAATAGGAAGGCTTATGAAAATTGGATTTTTTTTTTTTTTTTTTAAACTGTCCTGAATAAGCTATTTCACATTAAAAATGCTTACATATAGTCCACAAGAAAAAATAATAATTGAGTTTACACAACCTTTGTGTATGATATCTTGTGCATTGTTACCTGGATGATCTTATGTTTTTTAATAGTTATTCATGAGTTAAACCACACAGATTCAGATTTCTTCAGGAAAATTCTCCAGATCCTGTAAACTCTAGTTTTTCAACATCATCTGCATGTTTGAACACTTTCTAACAGTGCCTATAAGACTTTTAAGATCTGACTTTTTGCGTTAGTCTAATTTACTCTTGCTGTGGTATGGATCCTGTTGGTTTTGTTGAGCTGACCTCTCTTAAGAAGTCTAGCTATTACACAATTTTTTTAGACTCTTTCCTACCAGAATCCTGTATTAGGCTACTTTTTTCTGCTACTCCGCACACTAATGACTTAGCTACTTCTTGCAATTATTAAATCAAACATTTATCACTTGTGTGTTATATTTGTCTCTTTCTAGTTTGGACCACGGAGAACCTCTCAGAATCACACCTGGACTGAGAAAATGTAGGTCTTGTCTCTCTCACACACACACACACACACACACACACACACACACACACACACACACACATCCTTCATGTATCTCTCATGTCTCTTCCTCTGTTCAGATGCATGTAATCTCACACTAGATCCAAACACAGCAAACAATCATCTCATACTGTCTGAGGACAACCGGAAGATGACACAAGCACAAGAAACACAGCCGTATCCCGATCATCCAGAGAGATTTGAGCTCTATGAGCAGGTTTTATGTAAAGAGAGTCTGACTGGACGCTGTTACTGGGAGGCTGAGCGGAGCGGGATGGGGGCTGATATAGCAGTGACATATAAAGGAATCAAGAGGAAAGGGAGTAATTGTTGGTTTGGATACAGTGACAAAACTTGGAGTCTGTACTGTTCTGCTAATGAATTCACAGTCTGGAAAAATAATATGAGCAGGAATATACCAGTCCATTCATCCTCTAATAGAGTAGGAGTGTATCTGGACTGGTCAGCTGGCACTCTGTCCTTCTACAGTGTCTCTGACACACACACACTCACACACTTACACACATTCAACACCACATTCACTGAACCTCTCTATGCTGGATTTAAGGTTTATGATTCTGAACTGTCTCTATGTCAGATTCAACAACCTGCTGAGGCAACTGAGACATCGCAAACAACAGAGAAGAGCACAATTAATTACAAATAATTGCTCATCAAAAGTATCAAAAAACAGTACAAAATCATTTGTAATTCTATATTTTTTTATTATTATTTATCCTGTAGGCTAGGACATTTTTTATAGAAAGTGTGGATGTCAAGCATTTCATTCCAGCATTGTCCCTCATACTGAGTTTACTGCACACTGTTACAAGACAATAGCTCAGTCAGACAACATAAAGACTACTTTCTCACTAGAAATGAAATAAAAAAGTTGGAAATAGTTGGTCAAAAACATACCTTTTCACATGAACTGAACACCAGCTGCGATTTTCAGACACTATTTCATATTGAAGTTGTTTATTGTCTAAAAAAGGTCATATAGCATTTGTGTGTGTGTAAATGACTTAATTTTCCTTTTTAGGTGAAATGCCATTATTGAGCACCAAAATTGATTATTTCATTGATTACAGGTCATGAGGTATTTTATTATTAAGTATAGATTTTTTAATTATAATTTTAAACATATTGTTAAAATATTTTGTTACAAATATTATCTAATTATTTTCCAGCAAAATACAAATGACAAAATGCTCAAAAGTAATTAAGTACACATTTGAAATATATTTAGTGAAATAACTGCCAATCTCTGGACAAACTGCATCTTTTTCAAGCATTCACTATATATATATATATATATATATATATATATATATATATGTGTATATATATATATGTATATGTATAATGTGGTCACTGTTTCAGAGAATCCACAGACTCAGTTTCATCTGTTGGATTGTCAGCAGCTGTTAGGTCACTGTGTTTTCATCATGTTCAATATATTATACAGATAAAATAACCTTTTAATGACTGATATGATCACAGTTTAAATGAGATAGATCATCTTCTACAACACTGGAATTATGCATTTCTGAATGTGTTTTAAAGTAAAGTAATTTTAGGTTTGTTCTGTGGTTAATACCAGTGTCATTACTAAATCTTGATATGTAAATGTGTGTGATTGTAAAATAAATAAATTATTTGTTTAAAAAATGCTGAGCTGCATTGACATTGCCTAATGTGAATCAATATTTTGAACAAAACTCAATGACTTGCAGAGGTGTTGTTCTTCTTTAATCTCCCAGCATTCCTCAATCAGCATACTGATGATTCTCTTGCACTAGACATTAGCATACTGTGGTGGTGGTGATGATGATGATGATGAAGGGCATTATCCCACATTTAATTCATATGTGTACCATTAAACAGATTACTGATTACTAGGCCAGTATTGAGTCACAACAATAATAATGACAACAGATAAAATTGATACAATCACTTTCAAAACAATATTTCAATTTAAAGTCTGTCCCTGTTCTGTCTGGATCATCACAGAAGAACACAATTACAAGGTAAATTATACTGGACTGATAGATAGGCCTATTTTTTGACATATTGTGAATAATGGAAAAGTCCACATATTTGTACTGCTGTTTAACAGTGAATAACCTTAATTGGGTGGATATATGTAGTTTATCTAGGTTTTCAGACTGGTTCTCAAAAGAGCACCATGAGATTTGGTTTGGTCATCACTCATAGTATGGCCCATTAAATGTACCTATAAAAAATACATTAATAATAATATTATTTCACTTTATTTATTTACTTTTTTCTTAATAACATAATAAAGTCTGGTAATATTATTATATTTTATTATATTAATATTACACCATTTTTTATTATTTTCAAACTTTAAATCATCATGCTTTTATTTTGGCGGGTTGCCAGCGAGTAAATACGAGCTCCGATTAAAGAGCGACAGTGAAGAGCGTCAGTGAATGAAATGCTATGAACTGTTTTGCATTGTGCCCCTCTCTACAGCATAGCAAGTAGCAACGATTATTTGTATTATTATACCACATCATTTTCTGATATTGCTAAAGCAGTCTAAGCACAACTGCTGTAAGACTGTAATGATGATCTGCGCCACTAGAGAGAGCAGGTTACGACTGAGATATAAAAATGTGCTGCTATTTGGTTCTTATTGGGTTCAGTTCTGCATCATTCTATTTAGTCTTAAAACGTGTCTTCGATGCTTTCTTCTATAATATTGATAAATTCTATAAATTAAAATAGGGTGACTTAAGGTTGATTGGGACACTTTTTCCAAGTCATTTCAATGCAAAAAAGTGTCCCAATCAACCTGAATTCACCCTATGTAATGATGTATAATTGGTTTATATCCTATTTTGTGTAGATGTCAAAAAAAAGTTAGCCTATTTCTTGGACAGTTGTTAATGCATATTAATGACGTTATTTGATGTACACAATAACCAGAAATATCTGTAAAACAAAGATGTTGATTCTGTTGCACAAATCCGCCTTTAATCTCATAGGTATCTGTTGTTCCGCTTCCAGAGCTCAGAGCTGTCCGTCTTGACTGCGCTTTTTTTCACTCCTCCAGTCACTGCAGCTGCCTACTTTCGCCTGTATTTCAGACCAGGCTAGGCGCATCACAAACGAGCCTGTTGTTTGCATAAAGGGCGTCCTATTTCCGCTATCGACAGGTGTGAACGCTTTGTGAAGGACGCAGGCTTCAGTTTTTGCGTTTTCTCCTCTTTTTATTGGACTTGTGCATCTCACTGAAAAGGTTTATAAGGTAAATGACTTTGTATATTGTATTATGTGAATTGTAATGTCAGGGTTAACACTTTAGAATAATGATCCGTTGGTAGCACTACATTAACACTGAGTTTAATAATGTTAACTAATATGGAAGCAATATTAACTAAGCTGTATATAATATATAATGTATATAATATATTGGACAAAAGTTCCTTGTTAGGTATACAGCAAGTACGAAACAAAATATTTGCATTGAGAACTACTCCATAATTACGATCAATTAATAAAGAGTAACCACTTAATTACTAATCACAACAGTAAAATGTCTAAAAGTAAACTATTGTCTTGTTTTATTCTTAACATGGTCATAAAATGCCTTTTTCAGAAAAGGAAAACTTGCACCTCAAATGGGCTCTTTGTGGAAACTAATTTATGAATATTATATATTCCCTCAATTAAGATGGCTGTAGGTTGAGATTGTGAGTATACTCTTACAAAAGAGTAGTTTATTTAAAACTTAATGTAAATAACATTTTTGGAAACATGAATTCAGTGGGGTAGCAACAGTAATGACATTTTCTCTTGTAGTGAAAAAAAAAAAAAATTTCCTTGTGATACAATCTTCCTGACATTATGCCGTAGCTACCTTTGTTTGAGGGTAGGCAAAGCAGCCAGAGAGCACGCATTATGCAAATGTTATGTTGATTTAGGTAATTCACAGGAATAAAGGCAGGACCATAGCTTTTCTGTTAAAGCGATTAAATTACTTTGGTGTGGACTTTGTAACACTCGAGACTGTTTACAGTATATGCAAAAATGGCTATCATTTAAGAAAATAAAGGAAATATTTAAGAAAAAAGTTCACATTTTATTAAAGTGTAGTAATTTACGTACCTGCGGTATTTTTATTTATTTATTGTTAGAAAATAACACAATTTATTTAATGAGCAATTACATCTTGAATCCATCTTCCAAACAGTGTTTCTGTCTTATCCAGAACAATTACAGTGAGCCTGTAATAAGTGTTTATATCTGGACACTCGAAATAAAAAGAAGTAGGTATGGGCCAGCTACAATATAAAGAATGTGAATCTACATCGTGCCGTGCCGGGAGGATTGCCCTTTGCTACAAATGCTGAAATTAAGAAGACCTGCTTATCATTTGTTTTGTTTTTAGCCTTTAAGTTAAATATTCACGCTTTCCATTGTATCAACTGCAGAGAAGAGAAGCTATTTAATCACATTACAAGATAATTTTATTTTTCGCATAACTTTTGTAGAATTCCGTTTAGAATGTTGATGTCAGAACAGTGTCGCCCGCTGGACGTTCGCTGCTGCGTCAGCAGTCATATGGTAGAATATCCAAATAAATGTCTGCATTCAACAAGCTGACAGAAGTCTATCAGTTTCTTTGTTGTAAACTTTTTTTCATTGTGGCCATGGAGAAGAATCAGAGATTGTGAGCCACAATTCAGCAGACAGACACGAACACACTGTATTTTTGTACTTATTTCATTTCAACAAATGACAACCAAAATAAAAACCCTGGGAGCTTGTTTACAGTTTTGTAACATTTTAAAATGCTGGTTTATGTACTACGCCAGAGATGCTAAAATGCAGATGAGGCCAGAATATTAACGCGATGCATTTACTTACACGTGATAGGCTTTCCTCCATTTAGAAAACTTTCAAAAACACACAGCATTGTGATGCTTTTATTGAGTGACAGGCAGTGGGTTTAGTCGGTGACATCTATTCATAGATTTACTATCCGGCGTCTCCTTGCCATCTCCGCAAACTGCTGCCCTTGGTGTTTTTACATGTAGAAAATGTGCATTGTCCAGTTTTCTCTCAGAACGATGATCTGAGTTACTATTGCAATTCTCGATGCAGCATGAATAACATACAATGGTGACATTTTTCACAAACGGAAACAGAAAATCTAAATACTGTCCTAAACTCAATAGTGAAACTCCCAGTAGTGATCAATAGTGATCCTCCCAATATGGCAGAAAAACAAAGCAATTTCCCAGAACTCAACGCAGCGTGACGTCAGTTTCACATTCTCTATTCTTCAGCAAGATGCATGTAGTTTTTTAACCACTAAAGTGCCAAAAGTTACATACTGTAGCTTGAAAGGAACAGTTTATAAATGATAACTGTCATCATTTGTTCACTCTCATAGAACACCTTAATTTGTCTTTATGTCTGTTTATTTGTCTGTGTCTGTATTTTGAAGATGTCATAAAGATGATGGTGCTGTCTCTAAAATGAGTTCTCCATCTGCTCTATCCAGCAGTGTGTCAATGAAAACTGATAAATCCAGGAAATCTACTCCTAACCTAAGTAAAGGAACAGTGACCTCTGACCCCAGGTAAGACACTAGACATTTTAGCTTTTGTGACTTTCATGGTGCTTTTCCACTGCTTGGTACAGCTCAGCATGGTTTGCTTTTCCACTGCAGTTTCGTACCACTTGGGTAGGATTATCACTGTAGTTACGCTGCCTCTACTTTTTAAAACCTTTTTAATTCCGCGTCGTCCCATATCAAGCTCTCACTGGATTCGCTCCTTGGGTTATCAACAAGAGTAGTGACGATTCTCTCAGACCAGTCAGTGCTCAGCAGTGTTTATACATTATGTTTTAATATCGGTACGGTACGCTTGGAACCTCAGCCGAGGTGATATTTACTAAAAAAGTACCTGGTTCCAGGTACAGTATGCAGTGGAAAACCCTCCAAAAGTGAGTCGTACCGAGCTGAACCATACCATACTATGCATTGGAAAGGCACCATTATAGTTCATTTCAGTAGCCAATGTTCGGTAAGTGAGCAGACAGTATATACAGAGAAGTACAACATCTATTTCCCAAGCCATTACTGTTTTTCACTTTTGTAATGATATTCTCAACTTTCCCAAACAGCAAATGCCCTTGCCATTTTCAGAAAACGTATACGACTATTCTAAGTCCACTTGACTGAATCCAGTTACACCCATCTCTCTGTTTCTCTCTCTCCCTGTATAATAATAATAATAATAATAATAATAATAATAACTATTTTCTATACTTTTAATACTTTTTGTATTAATCTATTTTTCTGGGCTGTATGTTGATTTTTATTTAGTTATTTATGGATGAATATATATATATATATATATATAACTACAATATAACACAACACAAATGTATGGTTGCTCACTTGAAGCAATGCATTTGAGGATCTTCAGATACTTCTGGTTAGATTTAAATATGAATGCAACATGGACCAGTACTTCTAAATGAACCAAAAACAGGAAGAAATGACAACATGTAACGTTTTGCGACATGATTTCATAAAGGGAACAAAGGGTGCATCCAAAACAAAATGTGAAGCAATGAGATGGTAAAGAGCCATTTATGAACTCTTTGTGAGTTTGCAGGTAATGAAAATATAATCATATGCATGCAACAGTGAGTACGCTTAGTCCAACAGAAAGCATTAGGTGATTTTGACAAAAAGCGGCAAAGAGCAGGCCAATCAGTGAATGGTTACTTTGATGTTATACACCCACAGCACTGCTTTAAGTCGAACACACATTTTCCTTTTGTTTGTAATGTTTGGTGAGTCCATCATTAAATATATATAATTCAACCCGACCAATCAGGTTGTCAAAAATGCCAGTGTGAGCGCTAAGCAGACCACAACCAAATGTATCATTTTCCTTTTTGGTCCGGACCAAATGAACCAAACGATCTGAACTACAAGTGTCAACACACCCTAAGTTATAATAAGCCTAATTACTTTAGTCACATTTTATGAGCTCATAGTATCAAAAGTTCAGATATAACTCTCAAATAGCAAGCAAATACATTTCCTATTTAGTCTAGCATTGATAACACTTCTAGTAGCATAAGCGAGTCATACAGTTATTCCTGTTAGATTGTAAAACACTTCTAAACAGTAGAGGGGATAAATTAAATAAAACCATTCAACTATAGAAGTTCCTTTCTTTAACTTTGTTACAAAATGCATCAAGTAATGAGGAAGTAAGATCAAATCTTTTAAACTAAACATGGCAAGTAGCATGTATAGCAGTTTCAACTGTTATTTCAACACATTTGATAAGATCCGTATGTTAAAACCTTTTTCAAGCTAAAGAGGAAGTTTGAATTCTTAAAGTTTCCAAATCATTTGCTAAAGAGTTTAATTCAGTATAAAATCATTCAAATCAATCAATTGTTTCATCAGTTTCATTATTCTCTTATATTCTTATATTCCTGCTTACCTAATCATTGCCCCAGTCCTTTTGAAGTCAGTGGACAAGCAAAGCATGAAAATTAATTTCTATTTTACCTTGTTTGTGATTAATGTTCCCAAGTGAGATTTGTTCAGGAGATTTCACCCTAATGGGGTCACCTGATATAACAGTATAAATGTTCATTCATTCATTCATTTATATGCACACTCGCACACTGACATAAAGACAGTATTGTTCTAGCCTAGACTGTTCATTCGAAGTGTTTATTCCCTGTCTGTTTTCCCGTTGCGCACCTGGACTGTTTATCGTTCTTTGATTCTTCTCTGTGTTCCCTGACTTGAATTTCTTATTGGATTTTGCCTGCTTGCCGCCAGCCCCGACCTTACTGCCTGGTTACTGACCACGTCTTTGGATTATCTCTTTTGAGTAATACGCCGTTGATCGATCCTGCCGTATGTGTTTCAGTGCCCGTGTTACAAGAATTCTAAAAGTAATAAAATAAATTAAAATAAAATAAAATAAAATAAAGAAACCACAGTAACACCGTCAGGGTTGCTCCCTAAATTTATTGCACTGAACTTTAGCTGTGACAAGCTAATCAGAGCTTGTCACAGCTAATTTGAAGGCTGTATTTACAATTGTAAATGTGTGATAGCCCAAAATGCCTGCTGGCAAAACCTCAATATTGACAGTAACATTTGAATCCGAATGATAAGATATGAGCTGTCACTAAATCAAAGCTAATCAAAATTAAAGGCTATTTTTTTGCTGTAAAGGTTCCAAAAGGGCAGGGCTATGAGTCTCTGTGAAGAGAAAGAGGATATCGTCTATAAAATAAGTTATTTGTCTCCTGAAACATGCTGCGATCAGCTGGCCTCTTCTGTCAGTTATGCAACAGTAACCTCTCACCCCAGGTAAGACACTAACTTTTTTACATTTGGTTGATGATTGTATTTACAGTGACTTACAGTTCATCCCAGAAGGCTGCATTCAGTGAGTGAACGTTGCCTTGTTGGTGTCATTACAGAAAAGCTCAAAATCATTTTCTGAATCATGCCACTAACACATCTTTCTACAACATGCTGTTTATTTGTATTTTGTTTTATTTGCTTTTTGGCAGTATCAGCAGGAGGAAGATACAGAGATCAGAGTCTCCAGAACCCAGCTGTGTGTCTGTGAAGAGTAACAGATCCTTGGAGCCACCCCCTAGATTTAGTGATGGAACAATTACCTCTGACCCTCTGTTAGTTTGAACATTTACTTTATTACAAAAAAATTAAATAGCTTTAAATGTATACTTGTATTTAAAAAGGCCTGTGATGTAGACAAATATGCAAATTTTAATATTTACTCAGGTTTCTTTAAATCTTTGTTATACAACATTGATCATTTCTATAGATTAAAGTCTTTCATGTATAGGCTAATTGGTTTATATCCTATTTTGTGTAGATGTAAAAAAGTGGAAGTTTGATGTTATATAGGCTACTCCACTGAGACTATTTAAAGCACACTGATGGCATTATTATTTGGCATATACAATAATCAGAAACAATATCTGTGAACCAAAGATAGTTGATTTGTTGCATATGCATGAGAAAACGAGACATAACTTTAACCTACTGTAAGTGATAATCACTGCTGTGCATCATCTCTGTTGAGCTTCATTAGATGGCCCTCAATTTCAAATTTCACAATGTGACTAACTCATAAAGACACTTGCTGCTACCTAATGCAGCAATAATGTAACCTGAATTGAAGTCTCTGTGAAATCCCCACCACTAAAACACAAACTGACAGCCTTTCTACAACATTATGTTTATTTGTATTTTGTTTTATTTGCTTTTTGGCAGTATCAGCAGGAGGAATCGACAGAGATCAGAGTCTCCAGAACCCAGCTGTGTGTCTTTGAAGAGTAACAGATCCATGGAGACACCCCCTAGATGTAGTGATGGACTAGTGATCTCTGACCATCAGTTAGTATAAACATTTACTTGTTAATTTACTGTAGAGCAATTTACATGAATAGCATGAATTAAGGTGTAATTTTAAGAAATAAATAACACTTAATGTAATTCAAAAATATATAATATGCACTGCATCCTACATAGAATCATATCTGTTTTGGATGCTTTCTATTTCTGAACAGTCATTGAAAGAACTATGATTATCTTTTCTGACAGAACATCTTTGACCTGCACTGCAACCGGTGAGACTGGAGACCTGCGGATATCAGTAGATGTCCCTCAGAGAGTGAAAGATCAGCATAAAACCAGCATGAAGATCAAAAATGAGAGATTACTTGAGGGAATCAAACTCCAAGAGAATCAAACTCTCCTGAACAGGATCTACACACAGCTCTACATCATAGAGGGAGAGAGTGAGGGAGTGAATGAAGGACATGAGGTTTTACAGATGGAGAAAACAGCCAGAACAAAACACTCACAAGACACTCCAATCTACTGCAATGACATCTTTAAAGCCTCACCTGAACCAGGATGTGAGGAGAAAGACCAAATCAAGACTGTTCTTACTAAAGGCATCGCTGGAATTGGAAAAACCATCTCTGTGCAGAAGTTCATTCTGGACTGGGCCGAGGGAAAAGCAAATCAGGATGTAGATTTCTTGTTTGTGCTTCCATTTCGAGAGCTGAACTTGATCCAAGATCATCAGTACAGTCTTCACAGACTTCTGCTGGACTTTCATCCTGAACTTCAAGATCTGGACTCAAAGATTTATGAGGAGTGTAAAGTTGTGTTCATCTTTGATGGTCTGGATGAAAGCAGAATCACACTGATGTTTTCAGATGATCAGAAAGTTTGTGATGTGACTGAGACTTCATCAGTGAGTGTGTTGATGTCAAACCTCATGAAAGGAGAGCTGCTTCCCTCTGCTCTCATCTGGATCACCTCCAGACCAGCAGCAGCCAATCAGATCCCCTCCAAATACATCAACCGTCTGACAGAAATTCAGGGTTTCAATGAGACTCAGAAGGAGGAATATTTCAGGAAGAGAATCAGTGACCAGCATCAAGCCAGCAGAATCATCTCACACATCAGAAGAACAAGAAGCCTCCACATCATGTGCCACATCCCCGTCTTCTGCTGGATCTCATCCACTGTGCTTCAGAAGCTCCTGAAAGAAGATCTGAGTGCAGAAATCCCTCAAACTCTGACTGAAATGTACATCCACTTCCTGCTGATTCAGATCAACGTGAGGAACCAGAAGTATGAAGAGAGAGATCCAGAGAAACTCCTGAAGTCCAACAGAGAAGTGATTGTGAAACTTGCTGAAGTGGCTTTCAAACAGCTGATGAAGGGCAATGTGATGTTTTATGAGGAGGACCTGATTGAGAGCAGCATAGACATCACTGTTGCCTCAGTGTATTTTGGTATTTGCACTGAGATCTTTAAGGAGGAATCTGTGATTCATCAGAGGAAAGTCTACAGCTTCATTCATCTCAGCATTCAAGAATTTCTTGCTGCTTTCTATGTGTTTTACTATCACATAAGCAGCACAACAGAAGCATGTTTAGATTCACTGCATGATTTGTATAGAAGAGCAGTAGATAAAGCTGTTAAGAGTGAGAATGGCCATCTGGATCTGTTCCTGCGGTTCCTGCTGGGCGTCTCACTGGAGTCCAATCAGAGACTCTTGCAGGATCTACTGACACACACAGAGAACAGCTCAGAGAGCATCAGGAGAACCACACAGTACATTAAAGAGAAGATCAAAGATGGACATGGACTCTCCACTGAAAGATCCATCAATCTGTTCCTCTGTCTGCTGGAAGTGAAAGATCAGACTCTGTCCAGAGAGATTCAGGAGTTTGTGAAATCAGACAAACACTCAGAGAAGAAACTCTCTCCTGCTCACTGCTCAGCAATCGCCTACATGCTTCAGATGTCAGAGGAGGTGCTGGATGAGCTGGACCTCAAGAAATACAACACATCAGATGAGGGCAGAAAAAGACTGATACCAGCTGTGATCAACTGCAGAAAGGCCCTGTGAGTGTTTAATTCTCAAGAACCACCTTTCCCTTTCAAATTTCTTTGCAGTACATAGTACAATATCAATCTTTATACATAATAAATATGTGGTTGTATTTGAATATGCTTAACCCTTGTATGGTCTTCGAGTTTGTGGGACCAGTTTTCATCTGAATGACACAATTAATTATTTAATCAAAGTGTGGAATTTGTAGGTCCTGTGTGCCTTCACTCTGTCCTCCTCCTGTTTAAACTTATTTTGTTATATATATATATTGTCCCATAGATTTGCTGGCTGTAGTCTCACTCCTCAGGATTGTGAAATTGTGTCATCAGCTCTTCAATCCTCAAACTCTGTCCTGAGAGAGCTGGATCTGAGTAACAATGATCTGCAGGATTCAGAAGTGAAGCTGCTTCAAAATGGATTGAAGAGTCCAAACTGTCAGCTGCAGATACTGAGGTTGTAATATTTTTCTGTGTCTAATATCTGATAGATTCCTGACAGATGTGTGTAGTAGTAATATTTGTCCATGTCTAATTTTGTGTAATCATTATTCTGCTTTCCTTTATAAATATATATATAAAATGATTTTGAGTGAATCCCCCATTTAAATGCGGATATATGCGCCACTTCTGAAACTCAAAAACATGCTGCTGAGAAATGTGAAAAAAAAGAAAAAAAATTTAATCTCAAATTCGGAATGAGCTATATATAGATGGGAAAGTGTGCAAAGCATAATCACTAAAAAGCTGTCACTAATTTCAGTTTATCACAATCTTAGGAAATTCTGCTATAATCCATGACTCTTGTTACACAGCACAAGGAATCTCTTATTTACATTGTGTCTACTCTTGGTTATAATGTAAGGATCCGCGAGTTTCCAGAAATCAGGACTGAACAAAAATTTTAGGCTTTACAATTTCCTCTGATCATCCTGGCGACCCATTTTTTAAGTCTCGCAACCCTCAGATGGGTCACCAGGATGATCGTAGGAAATTGTAAAGCCTATAGGTAAAGGACCCAGGGTTTGAAAACCACTGATTTAGAAGTTTTCATTAATTTTCTCTTGATATAGACAGCAGTTGAGACGTTAACTGCTCTCCATTGCTCTGATAGTAGGATTTAATTATTGCCAGTATCTAAACACATAATGTTTACTGTGATCTCATGATAAGGACTACCTTCTGACAATCCATAATTCAGGACAGTTAAAAATACAGTCTGTGGACTTAGGTCTAATCCAAGCAATCCAAGTTTAGACTGATATAAAGGATTAAGTACAGTATTACAATTTTATTTAATGTGAACACTCAAATTTTATTTAAAGTGAACACCTACCTAACTTAAAGTGCTAGCACCAGTATTTAAATTCAAAGGTGAGTGATCTTGCTTGACAATAAAGACAACTGAGAAAGATTCAAACATAGAAAATATGCACTAATCCTAGTTCTGGCCAGTGGCTGTCAAATTCCAAAAGGACAAAACACATGAATGAGATTTCAGAAGTTCTCTCTCTGTAGGTTGTCTGGCTGTATGGTGACAGAAGAAGGCTGTGGTTATATGTCTTCAGCTCTGAGTTCAAATCCCTCACACCTGAGAGAGCTGGATCTGAGCTACAATCACCCAGGACAATCAGGAGTCCAGCTGCTCAACGACAGACTGAATGATCCACACTGCTCACTGCAGATACTCAAGTATGTGGGACAGTTATGAGTCATTTTTTTGTTTGAATGTGTGTTCGGGTCAGCAAAGAGCAATCTTTTAAGCAAGTTTTTTTTTTTTTTTATCTATTTTATTAGTGCTTCAGATAGATCCATAATACTCACTTAAGAAAAATATAACAATCACCAATGTAGCATTGCACTGATAACACATTTAAAAGGTTGTAAATGTAGGAAAAATCAAGACATTCATATTTCAATTATATTTTATCATTTGATGTGGTGTCATTTTCCACTTGCTAAGACTACTAAAGGGGTCAAGAAATTATTTTTTTGTTTGTTTTTGAAATTGCTTAGTTATAATGATGTGACTGCTGTCATATCTAATACAGCTGGCAGAGTTTCATCTATATTAGTCAGTCGCACACCGTGGGGTTTCAGTCAGGGCCTTCAGTAAGCAACTGTAAACTACATACATCTTACACATCTCTGTTACAGCTAACGCAGCCGTATGCATATGCTCATATTATGCCGCAAACAGGCTCTCAATGACAATGGCAGCTGATCACCAGTTTCAACAGTAGGCTAGATTAGGGTGGGTAAAATGCAGAGTAAAGTTCCCTACATGCAGAGGCGTACCTACATGAAGTGTGGGCCCCAGGCAAAATCAATCAGTGGGGCCCTTTTAATCTAATCTCAGTTTTTTTTTTTTTGAGCAGGACATAGAAATGTCTAAACATAAAATATCTAAAAACAAATAAATTGTTAATCATCTATTGCACAAAAGCAACAAGAACAATATCTTTGTTAGCATTTTCAAGATGATATTAGTCAGTGGATTCTAGTTATTTATTTTATTATTTAGCCCAGGGATAAGCAACGTCAGTTCTGGAGTGCTGATGTCCTACAGAGTTGAGTTTAAGTAGCTCCAACCTTGAATAAAATCTCACCTGCCTGTAGCTTTAGTAATCCTGAAGACCCTGATTAACCTGTTCAGGTGTGTTTGATTAGGGTTAGAGCTAAAATCTGCAGGACAGAGGCACTTCAGGACCGACGTTGCCTATCCATGATTTATGCTATAGTTATTTGAATTAAGTGTCTATTCTAAATAGGTATTTATTGGATTATTTTATGTAAATTATATCAGCAAATAAACGAGTTGCGGCGAAGCTCAAGAATGTTTTGTTTAGCAGTGTATTTGCAGTCTGTGCGCTTCTCTTCGCGAGACACGAATACTATCTTTTGTGTGTCCTAATGAATTTAAGCGCAATCAATATATTAATAAAATACGTTGTCAGATTTTAATTGAAAGGATTATTGCTCCTTTCTTTACACACATGCATTTAACAAATTCACAAACATCATTGTGTATTTAACAAATGTCTTTTTCTCTTAGTAATTCATTTGAATGACTGAAACATTATTTTAATGTGATTAAAAACACTGAATATAGGCTAAAAGCACTGAGCTCGTCTATCTGGCTCAGCGCCAAACAAGAAGCAAAAGCACATTTAAATTTAGGAGTGAAAGTTTAAATAGCCTACACCAGTGGCGATTGGCGAATCGAATGGTTAAAATAGACGAGTTTTGTGGGGTTCTGAGGTGGTACAAATCAGATCAAAGGGGTAACCCTTGGTTGAAAACTCATTCGGTTTAGTTTTTCACGTTTAAAATCGTCATTTGCCTGCCTTGCCTGCCCCATTGCTACGCCTCTGCCTACATGGATCATTAAAAGTAATCCGCCAATACACGGGCCACTATGCACATTCACATCACTCCCACAGCAGCAAAACTGGACAAATGCTGGACATCCACTCACTACACCACCACATTATCAATGCACCACATACACCATCATAACAACGCACACAATACTATACTTGTCAAATAAATATGTATTCATCTGTCACTCAAATTAAAAAGTAAACAATAAACTAACTTCATGTGCTCAGTGCTAGCTGTTAGCCACTCATACACTCTTAAATTTAAAGGTGCTTTAAATGGTTCTTCACAGCAATGCCATAGAAGAACTATTTTTGGTTCCACAAAGAACCATTCAGTCAAAGGTTCTTTAAAGAACCATCTCTTTCTTACCTTTTTATAATCTGAAGAACCTTCTTTCGCCACAAAGAACCTTTTGTGAAACAGAAAGGTTCTTCAGATGTTAAATGTTCTTTATGGAACTATTTAAACAAAAAGGTTCTTCTATGCCATTGTGAAGCACCTATATTTTTAAGAGTGTAGTTGCAATCTTTGAAATGGCACACAAAACCTTTGCAACCTTTGTCTGCAAAAGAACTTTAAAAAAGGCATTTTTAGTAGATCGGCAACAAGAGGTGCTGGCGACTGCGGCTGTTCTTTTCATTGAATTTCACTTTCATACCTTGGAATTTCCCTGAGGAAACACTGGGCACATCACTAGACCTAGAGAGCGTACTGTCATTGAATGTCGAAATTTGATTGGGTGATGATTCTGTCACTCACACATAAGGGAAGCACTGTCTGTAGTGCTGACCGCAGACTTTTTTTTTATGTTGGATATTCCAGTTTAACCTCAATAAAAAAAATAATAGAAAATGGACATTACAAATCATAGGACAATTACACCTAAATAATCAATAAAACATTTTTCACACAATTTTATTTTTATAGTCAAGCAAAGAAGGCGCTGAAGGCCCTGACGGCCCACCACTGATATTAGTATGTGTAGAAATAGTTTGTGGTATCTCTCTATTTAAGTGGTCAGGACCCTATCAATTGTGAGCCACACCTGGCTGTTTGACAAATGGCTCACCAGATCTCTCATTCATACCAACAAATAATCAGTAAAAAATTAGACGCATAGCTAGAGATTTGAAGTGTATGGGGTCAATGGTGTGAGGATGTAAATGTAAGCATCAGTGTCTTTCTGTACTAGAGACAGTTAAATATATTTGCTTGTGACAAATCCTGCAGAAGCTAAATTTGCCATTTTTCAAACTTGTTTAAATGCTGTTGTTGTACCGAGGGGGATATTGAACTTTGAAACTTGCAAGATGTGATCAAAAGATCAAGGCAAATTTGGTTTCTCATGATATGAACCATTTAATACTTTGTTGTACTCTGCCAAGTTCAAATGCAGAATTTATTCACCATTCCTCAAAAATAGTACTGCTGTGGATATTTAATACAATAGTAAAACCATTTTCCAACTAAAATATTATTTGTTTCTGTATCTGTTTATGTCTATTTTTGTCATGTCTTTGTTCAGTTTGGACCATGGAGAACATTTTAGGATCACACAGGGATTGCGAAAATGTAAGTACTCATACACACACAAATATACCAGTGCATATTTAACCAATTTGTTCCCAAATTTTTCTGAATGTTTCATGCATATAGTTGTGTTGATAGTGTCCTATGTGAACATGTTCTGCATTTATTTTCCCCAGGTTTTTGTTTTTTTCTTGAAAATTGTGTTTGAATGTGTGGCAACTATGTTGTATGTACCCCTTCAATGTCAAATTTGAATAAGAGGAGAGCATTTGGCATCTAACTCAAAATAACTGCTGATAACTAAAACCAGTCTAAGCTGGTTGTCTAGTCTTAGCTGGTTTAAGCTGGAAGTAGCTGGTTTTAGCTGGTTTCCCAGCCTGGCTAGACTGGTCAAGCTGGTTTTAACTGGTTGTTCCAGCTGGTCTTCCAGCCAGACCAGCTAAGGAAGTGACAAAGCGCCTAAAACCCCTCTAAAACCAGCCTGCTGACCAGCTAAGACCAGGGGCCGGTTGCATAAGAGGTTTAGACTAGTCTTAAAAAGTTAGTCAGCTAATTTTTTCTTTAAGACTGTTCATATTTTTTTTAATTCAGTTACAGAAAAATGTAGATTAGTCTAAGTTGAATCCAAAAAATAAGACTGATTACCCTTTGGTTAATTGATAGTTGGTCAAACTAGAATTTAAGACACTGTCTTAACAGAGGCTAAGTTTATGCAGCTGGCCCCAGGATGGATGACCAGCTAAAACCAGCCTAAGTTGGTTGTCTGGTCTTAGCTGGTTTAAGCTGGAAGTAGCTGGTTTTAGCTGGTTGTTCCAGCTGGTCTCTCAGCCTGACCAGCTAAGAAAGTGACAAAGTGACCAAAACCCCCCGAAAAACAACCTGCTGACCAGCTAAGACCAGCCTAAGCTGGTTGTCTGGTCTTAGCTGGTTTAAGATGGAAGTAGCTTTTTTCAGCTGGTCTCCCAGCTCCCAGATAAGAAATTGTCCCCTGCTAAAGACCCCTGCTAATGCTAGCAACATACTAACATGTTGTTAACATGAACTTAGCATGATTAGCATGTTGCTAGCATGATGCTAACATGCTTTTAATAGGAAGGTAACATGAGTAGCATGATGCTAGCAACAGTATACACCATTTCCCCATGATATATGTTATATGTACTTACAAGGCATTTGCCCACCAGCAACTATAGTTGCCGCTTGTACTTTTGACTTTTAAGTTTACAAAAAAATATAGATCTCTTGTAAGATTTGTTTTGTTTGGATGATTCTAAAGACCTTCATGATTATATATATATATATATATATATATGTTTCTTTTTTTTTAATCCTTTATTTGGTTGTTTACTTGCATGTCATTGAGAAATAGAACTTGGAACACATCTAGAAAAAATACTTACAACAAGAAAATGACAACTATAAACTGCGGCAACTATAGTTGCCGTTGGGCTTAAATGGGTTAATAAAGCCATAGATGTTCTAATCTGTCTTTCTATGATGTTTTTTCAGATGCTTGTGATCTCACACTGGATCCAAACACAGCAAACACACGTCTCTCTCTGTCTGCAGGTAACAAAGCAGCAAAGTGTGAGAAAGAAAATCAGCCGCATCCTGATCATCCAGAGAGATTTGACAACTGTGAGCAGGTTCTGTGTAAAGAGAGTCTGACTGGACGCTGTTACTGGGAGGTTGAATGGAGCGGATGGGGTCATGTAGCAGTGACATATAAAGGAATCAACCGGAAAGGTGGGAGTGACTTCCGGTTTGGACTCAATGAAAAGTCCTGGAATATTTACTGTTGTGATACAAATTACTCTGTCTGGCACAATAATAAGAGTACAAACATTCATTGTCCTTCACCGTCTAATAGAGTAGGAGTGTATCTGGACTGTCCGGCCGGCACTCTGTCCTTCTACAGTGTCTCTGACACACACACACTCACACACTTACACACATTCAACACCAAATTCACTGAACCCCTCTATGCTGGGTTTCTGGTGTATCATGAATCTTCAGTGTCTCTCTGTCCAATGTAACAACCTCTTTTCCTCTTTGTGAGGAACCACAAAGATAACTGCTAGGAGTACATTTCATAAAAATTTAATTTTTCATTTTCACAAAAAAACAAAACAAAACAAAAAACCCTGTAATTGTGACTTGGCTTGTAACTAAGTAGTTTGTAACATATTGTCAATCTCTAAGACAACTAGTATTGTGAGATATCCAACTTATTTTTCAATGCACAGGTAAGCCATTTTCTGTGAATGCTCGAGACTTCTTAAGACAACACATACAAATAGTATGGCAAGAAACACCAGTTTGCAATACCAAGAAGCAAAACTATCTGTTTAACAAAAAAATAGCTGCAGCATGAATGACAATAACATGTATAAGGTGGATAAAGCCAGATTGTGAGTTCATATTACACAGACTCATGAATCCATATTAATGTACATTTTTAAAAAAAATTTTTTTGTATTTATTTAATACACAATCTCTTTAGTAAAAGCATGAAATTTAATTTAAAAATATTAGAATCTTCATATTTGAATCCTATTTTTTTCACCTTTTATAAGTTCATCATCTGTTGTGTGTGTGAGTCAGTGAATAAGTCAGTGAGTCAGTGTCTGCAGAAACATTCTGAGCTCTGCTTGACTCTTTATTTAATGCATTAATTTGGTGTGATCTTATAAAAGCTACTGTAAATGTTGCCAGTGATTCAGAGGATCCAGACTCAGTTTCATCCTGCTGGATTGTCAGGAACTGTTAGATTAGTGTGTTTTATTCCTGTTTAATGTACTTTATACATATTATATCACCTCTCACTGATTGATGTTCTACAACATTGAAAATATGCATTCAATAATCAGAGCATAAGCCTGTATGTCATTATAAGCAGAGCATAACGGTAAGAATAGCATATGAGCAAGGCGGCCACACCGCCCTCTGAAAGATGCAACACAACATTTTGCCACAAAGCACCAGCAAAAATGAATACAATGAATGTGTCGGGGGAAACAGTAAGAAAATATTTGAATGATTCATTAATAAACTAGTGTATTCTGAGATAGTGTCGCAAAGACCCTGATTTGCAATCTACTCTTCGGACGTACCTTTAAAGAGAAATGAATCTTTACAGATTTTTATTTGTTTTATTTCATTAAGTAATAAATTAAAGCTATAAATTTAAAGATTTATATTTTTATCATGTTTGTGAGGCATGTATGCACTGAGTTTTGGTTTCATTTTTGTTTTGCGCTCCAATTGAAGTACAAGACGGCAGAAAACTCATCATGTTTGTTTTCTTTATTTTTTAAAACCAGTGTTTATAACATTTTGTTAATATTTTGAGTGCACACAAATAAAAGTAGACCCTTTATATTTCCGAATGATCTATTACTCTTACCTTTGTGAGCAAAAATGACCAATAATTTTAAATTGTTTCCACTGAAAATATGCAAATGTTCGTGCTGACACCTCCATGTCCTGCAAAGCGGCTTCAGGTTCCTCTCTCCACAAAAGCGACTGAATATGCACCTAATAGCACACATTTATCTATAGGTTTAACATTTAAACTCATTTCATAGCTACTTTAACAGTTTTATATCTATAGATTTTATTTTAGATATGTCCTGATGACTTGAGAAGTTAAATTGATCAAGCAGACTATAAACAGTCTTCCGCTGGCCGCTGTTCGATCCTTTAAAAAACAAAAACTTATATTTAACAAACAAAAAAATGCTCCAAAAGTCTTTCTAAATTAACTTAATAAAGAAAAAAAACGAAATATAATCACTTTTCCATTACAGCAGTTCTCATTCTTCTTCATTGATGCATTAGCGCCACCATCTGCTCCGGAGTGCCCCACTCTAAATGAACAATTGAAATCTACTTAATTAAATTATGTTCACAACAGAAACATAAATGAATTGTGTTGAATAAACATGATTCATTTTTGTAATATCAAAGACCTGTTATGTCCATTTTTTTCAGTGTACAAAATGTAACTATTTTAAGCTATAGCTATAAGTAGTAGCTATAAGCTGTTTTGGGAGAAGGGGGAAAAAGACAGGTCGGACTCCGCAGAGAATTTTGATAAGCTGATTCTGATTAGGCTAAGCAACTGACTGGGTGGGCCTGACTGTAGCTACGCGCCTGGCACATACATAAAATTGTTGTCAGCACATCCCTGCGATCCTTACTAATAAGCCTAGATGCTAGATCACGACATTATATTCCTCAGCAATGAGGTGGTAAAACTGCTGTTTTTGAATTAATTTGTTGTTTGTAGAAAGAGACGCACAGATGCTTCTCGCTGATCGATATGTTTTGTTTCGCTGATCGATATGGTTTTCCTGTTTCAGTTGAAATCACGTCACCACATAGAATACTGCTGCGTGTTTCAAGGCACTTCAGTGGACCTTTAAGTTAATTAGGGCCCGGGTACCGAAGGTGTGAGGACCCATATTGGAATTGCTCCATTTATTATTCTTCTGATTCTTCTTCTTCTCCAAAGTGAATTGCGTTTTAGAGGGCCTAAACATGCTTGAAAACTCATGAAACTTTGCACACACGTCAGACCTGACGAAAATTTACATCTGATATGGTTTTCAGAAGTGGGTGTGGCAAAATGGCTCTTTAGCACCACGGAGTGCGCCTCGAGCTACGTTTCACGTATGTGTATGAAGCTTGGTACATAAATGTAACACATCAATACCTACAAAAAAGGGTCCTGGTACAACATCCGAAACCCAACAGGAAGTCCATTATTTTCAATATCCCTGTATGATTTTTGTGAAGTTTTTGCCATTTTCAGGCCTCGTACTTTAACAAACTCCTCCTACAGTTTTAATCGGATCATCAATGATCAAATTTAATCGGATCAAATTAGTGACGCTAAATTGCAAAGATCTTGAGTTTCTGTTGAAGGGTGTGTCCCTGGCGGCCCGACAAAATTTGATGTTTCACCATGAAACAGGAACTTGCTGTAACTCAGGCAAACAATGTCCGATCTGCCCCTAACTTTACACGTTTAATAACAGTCATGTCCTGAACACAATATTTAGTTATAGTCATAGCGCCACCTGCTGGCAACAGGAAAGTTACATGTTTAACACTGTTATGGTCTCCTAGCAACATTAAAAAGCATCAGCAAGTGTTAAATAGGCTAGCATTATGCTTAACACATGCTAGCAACACTTAGCTAAGTGCTAAAGCATGATATTAATGCAATGAAACAGGAAGTTACTGTAACTCAGTCCGTCAGGGTCTGATCTGCCCCAAAGTTCACCTGTTTGAGTCACGGCCTAAACACTTCTATGTGCCAATATTTAGTTATAGTCAGGAGGTTTTTTTTTGTTATTATTATTATTTATTTATTTTTTTATTTTTTGAAACTGAGATAATCTGAAAGCTGAATAAATAAGCTTTGCATTGTTTTGTTACTATATGACCATATTTGTTTTAAATAGAGATTTATTTATTTGAATATCTGAAATCTGAGGGTGCAAAAAAATACTGAGAAAACTGCCTTTAGAGTTGTCCAAATGAAGTTCTTAGCAATGCAAATTGCTGATGAAAAATTACGTTCTGATATTTGAGGTGGGAAATTTACAAAATATCAATATGATCTTTACTTCATATCCTAATGATTTTTGTCATAAAAGAAAAATCGATAATTTTTACCCATACAATGTATTTTCGGCTATTGCTACAAATACAGACTACCCATGCTACACAAGACTGGTTTTGTGGGGTCCTGGGTCACATATAATGCTACTCTTCGCCACTAGAGGGAGTACGATTGTTTTTCAGATGTGCGAAGAAATGAAAGTGAAAGGAAGAGACGCCATTTCAAGGTTTAAACGTGTCAACAATAGACATTTAACACGCCTGTTTTGTGGTAAGTTAAGAATTTATTTTTCATGTAAAATAACCATGGGTATGTCGCCTACACCGACTTGCTTATTTGTTTGTTGCTCTTCTTTACATTGGATTTAAAAGCTCGATCCTTCGACAGTTTTACAGCTCTGGACAAAAAAGTGCGTGGCTAAATTATTTTGACTTTGGAAAAAAAAGGACCTAAACCTATGTAATATCGGAGTATCATATACTGAAATGATTTGCTAAAGTGAATTAAATGGGCTGTTACGTTTCTGGTTGAACAACATTATCCTGTCATCTGAATATCTTTGTTTTCGTTTGCTAGAAAAGGGGTTTCCCCGGAAGTCAATTTTGCAAAGGATTCGCAAAATTGAGTGCACGAAAACAAAACGATTTAACATTATTCTCTACACGCTTTAACAGATGAAAATAAAGATAGAAAGCAGACATTAAAGCGAATCCGTGTTGGGTTATTCTTGCTTCATAGCATCCCGTACAAAGATAAGTTAAGAGCAGCTATTTTCTTACTGCCACGTTCTGCTTTCTGAAGCTCAACTGTATTTAACTTACTTGTTTTTTTTTTGTGTGTATGTGTGTTTGTCATTGAGCGAGATGATTAAGGGAATTTGTGTTGCCTTACTTTTATCCTGTGTGTATGTGTATATATATATATATATATATATATATATATATATAAATGGAAATAAACTTTCAAGAATAAAGACTTATTACAAGAATTTTTAGGGGTACCAATATTGGGCCTATTGCATATTACAGAAAAATATTTATTTCATAATGTGATTTTTTTTTTTTTCCCCACTTTATTTATTTATTTATTTATTTAAAGTAAAAACCAACACAAACAAACAAATAAATAACTAAATAAATTTGAAATATATGAATATGAAGAGTTCAGATGCAAAAGCCTCTAAATCCATCTGACGTCTTTCTTCAAAAAATGCATTTTTTATCAGGCTCCGATGTATAGATTTAGTGGTACTTCTGATTGGGCCACAGCTGGGATTTTAGTGAGTTTGAAGTAAAAATATTTGATGGATGTATAATATGTGTCTAGAGCATTCACTCAGTATCATTATCTAATTGTTGACCAAGATGGCTTTTAGTAGGTTTTGCATTGGAACTCTTCATACATATGAAGATAAAAATATAGATTAAATGGATAAGCAATGTAGGCTGAGTTTCACAGCCTTCTTTGATTATATTTACCAAGGGTACCAACTATCTGTTCACCACTGTATGTGCTTTAATGCACAAAGATGGTTAATGTACCTACAAAACCTTCATTCAGTAAAGAAGATTTTTAGCTGAAACTGTGGTCCTCAGTGATTCATAAAACTCAAGTCAGTAGCTGCCTGTTTTTGTGTTCTACTGAAGAAAAAAATGTCAGCACAACATTGCCCTGAACAAAACTGCACTTTTTACTTTTGTTTGTTTTTATCTCTGTGTATTTTTCTATTTACTTTTTCTCTTTTCAAATGTTTTTTTCCCGTCTTCTTTGTATTTTAACAGCTCAATCAGTCTCTCAGCACTGTTTTTGAAAGAAAGAGAAGATAAGGATACAGCCTCTAAAATGAGTTCTCCATCTCCTGAGTTAAGCGGTGATCAACCAATGAAGAATCTGACTACTACATCCCATGATGAAGCAGAGACCTCTGAGCCCCGGTAAGACACTAGACAATTTTTGCATTTAGCAAAAGCTTTTTTTAACTTGCAGTGCAATTCAGAAGACTGCAGTCATTAAGTGAGTGGCACTTCTATACTATCATAGAGAGACCCAAAATATTTTCCTTACTTCAATGCCACCAGGTAGGGCTGTGCCGATAAACAATATCATATCGAATCGCGATAAAATATATGTCGATAACAATGATAAGCTCAAAGCATTTTTACTCGATATGGAATAATACAAGAGCCAATCACACAGCAGAAATATGCAACAACAGCCAAGCAGCGTGCAGCTTTTAACATTCACGTCCAAGAACAGTCAATTTCCTACGGCACTTTGCAGAGCAAACTCGACACAAGGACGAAAAAAATGAGTGGAGGCACCGACAAAAGTGAAACTAACCTCGAGTTATTATCCAAAAATTATGAAATTGTAAAAAAGTTAGCACGAATTAAGAGATTCATTATGCAGTGTAGAGAAATTCGTTGATTATGATGAACTAAGATGAGTGACAGCTTTTAATGATTTTTAAGCGAGTTTATAAGTTAAATATTATTTAATACATCAGAAAAGAAACAAGAAGTTAATATTAAGTGACTTACATTGACTATTGTCTAACACCATTGCCCGATTTGGCTTTATTTCGTCGTCAAAATTATCCAGAGATCATTTCCATTCATAAAGACAGTCACTTGCGTCATTTCTGAATGAATCGGCTGTTCGAACGAATCAAATGAATATGATTCAGTAATTACAATCAACGACTTGCCGCCCCCTACCGGCAGTTGTAGTTTCATTTTTAAAGTATCTTTTCAGTTATTTAAATCATTTAATATTTCTGTATTCAAAATGGTATATTAAAAACAATCGATCTCAACATGAATTTATGAATTTGACTGCCCGCATGCCACTTCTGAGCCACATGAAGCATATGAAAACACCTACAAGCCACTTGTGTGTTCTTCTGTGCCGTGCCACCTCTGTAGTACAAATAAATTGTTAATAGTGATTTAATTTGATTGATAACTTATGCTTATTCTACTTGTTCTGATTCTGCTGTTTTAATTAGACATATAAAGATTATAAATGTATATATTTTTAAATATAACATAAAAGATTACATAATTAAAAAAAAAAAATGCCATTATAAAGGTAAAAACAAAATGCCCCTGAAAATCTTTAATTAGAAGACAAATTGTTCATCAGATTTTTTTTTATTGTTGATTAGATGGTGCTCCTAAATTTTTGACTGTGCTCCTAAATGTTTTAAGTTAGGAGCACAAG
Organism: Cirrhinus molitorella; assembly: GCA_033026305.1. Classification (NCBI taxonomy): domain Eukaryota; kingdom Metazoa; phylum Chordata; class Actinopteri; order Cypriniformes; family Cyprinidae; genus Cirrhinus; species Cirrhinus molitorella. Next base: position 43,220,495 of record CM065120.1, read on the forward strand.
TACTTCTAAAAAGAAAAGTAAGCGTAGAGCCCTGTTTTATGCAGCAAACACATAGTTGTTTAGAGTTGTAAATGTGAAAGACATTAATGTGGCTTCTAAATATTTTTTTAGAATATTAAATATTTTTTATAGTTTTTGTTAATAAACTATGCTTTAAAATGTAATTAATGAACCCATTTTGTGGCTTCAGTCATAGTTGGGATACTGTTTTAAAGCTGGCAACATTAACAGTTTATTTATCTAAATATATATCGTTATCGATCAATATGGGAAAAAATTATCGAGATTACATTTTTGCCATATCGCCCAGCCCAACCACCAGGTTCCTCATTGGTGTAATGATTTTTCCAAGTCTATCTAAACAAGGTTTTTGGCCTACCCTTGCAAAGGAACATTTAAACACTCATCTGTTTTCATTAATCTTATTAATAGACTTAAGTTCTCTCTTAAATTGAGGCATTTTCTAGTCTGTACTCATCTGATCAATCTACAGTAGGAACTTTGTATTACAGTTCTCATTGCACTTAATCACTTTTTGAAATCCTTATTTGTAAATTGCTTTGGATAAAAGCTTCTTTTAAATAAAAAGTAAATGTAGATCAAAGGTGCATTCAAGCTATAGACAAGAGCTAATGACTGAGACAGGATTGACAAAGATTGGTCTAAAATCCTATTTTGTTTGTCTTTTGTCAGGACCATCAGAAAGAAGGAACAGAGATCACAATCTCCAGAACCCAGTAGGGTGTCTATGAAGAGTAGCAGGTCCATGGAGCAACCCCCTAAACTCAGTGATTCAACTGTGGCTTCTCACCCTCTGTTAGTATACAAATAGTTGCCAAATTTACTTTAGTGCATTTCAGATGCAGATTGACTTTCAGTTAATTAGCAATAAATGTTCCAAATGTTCCAAAAACATTTATACACAAATAATAACACAAATAATATATTTTTTCTGATGTTCTCCAACTGGCATTGCAAAACTCTTTTCTTTTCAAATTTAGCAGTATGGAGATGCATGAGCCGAGCATGTTTGTGCCATCCACTTCATCCCACTACCAAACTCACATCAGGCAGGACAATGTTGAAGCCATCTGGCAGAAACATAATCTGAAGTCTAAAGACCTGCAGAAAGTCATAGACCAGCACAAAACCAGCATGAAGAACAAACATGAGACATTATTTGAGGGAATAAAACTCCAAGCTTTTGAAACACATGTGAATGTGATCTACACACAGCTCTACATCATAGAGGGAGAGAATGAAGGAGTGAATGAAGAACATGAGGTTTTACAGATGGAGAAAACAGCCAGAACACAACACTCACAAGACACTCAAATCTACTGCAATGACATCTTTAAAGCCTCACCTGAACCAGGATGTGAGGAGAAACACCAAATCAAGACTGTTCTTACTAAAGGCATCGCTGGAATCGGAAAAACTGTCTCTGTGCAGAAGTTCATTCTGGACTGGGCCGAGGGAAAAGCCAATCAGGATGTAGATTTCATGTTTGTACTTCCATTTCGAGAGCTGAACTTGATCCGAGATCATCAGTACAGTCTTCACAGACTTCTGCTGGACTTTCATCCTGAACTTCAAGATCTGGACTCAAAGATTTATGAGGAGTGTAAAGTTGTGTTCATCTTTGATGGTCTGGATGAAAGCAGAATCACACTGATGTTTTCAGATGATCAGAAAGTTTGTGATGTGACTGAGACTTCATCAGTGAGTGTGTTGATGACAAACCTCATGAAAGGAGAGCTGCTTCCCTCTGCTCTCATCTGGATCACCTCCAGACCAGCAGCAGCCAATCAGATCCCCTCCAAATACATCAACCGTCTGACAGAAATTCAGGGATTCAGTGAGACTCAGAAGGAGGAATATTTCAGGAAGAGAATCAGTGACCAGCATCAAGCCAGCAGAATTATCTCACACATCAGAAGAGCAAGAAGCCTCCACATCATGTGCCACATCCCCGTCTTCTGCTGGATCTCATCCACTGTGCTTCAAAAGCTCCTGAAAGAAGATCTGAGTGCAGAAATCCCTCAAACTCTGACTGAAATGTACATCCACTTCCTGCTGATTCAGATCAACATGAGGAACCAGAAGTATGAAGAGGGAGATCCAGAGAAACTGCATTCCAACAAAGAAATAATTATGAAACTTTCTGAAGTGGCTTTCAAACAGTTGATGAAGGGCAATGTTATGTTCTATGAGGAGGACCTGATTGAGAGCGGCATAGACATCACTGATGCCTCAGTTTATTCTGGGATTTGCACTGAGATTTTTAGAGAGGAAATTGTGATTCATCAGAGGAAAGTCTACAGCTTCATTCATCTTAGCATTCAGGAGTTTCTTGCTGCTTTCCGTGTGTTTTATTTCCACATAAGCAGCACTACAGAAGAAAGTTTTGACTCACTGGAAAGTCTCCATAAAAGAGTTGCTGATAAGAACATAATGAATAAAAAAGGACAGCTGGATCTGTTCCTGCGGTTCCTGCTGGGCGTCTCACTGGAGTCCAATCAGAGACTCTTGCAGGATCTACTGACACACACAGAGAACAGCTCAGAGAGCATCAGGAGAACCACACAGTACATTAAAGAGAAGATCAAAGATGGACATGGACTCTCCACTGAAAGATCCATCAATCTGTTCCTCTGTCTGCTAGAAGTAAAAGATCAGACTCTGTCCAGAGAGATTCAGGAGTTTGTGAAATCAGACAAACACTCAGAGAAGAAACTCTCTCCTGCTCACTGCTCAACAATCGCCTACATGCTTCAGATGTCAGAGGAGGTGCTGGATGAGCTGGACCTCAAGAAATACAACACATCAGATGAGGGCAGAAGAAGACTGATACCAGCTGTGATCAACTGCAGAAAAGCACTGTGAGTGTTAATTTCTCAAGAACCGCATATCCAGTTGTCCCATTGCTATTGTACATTGCTATTTTTTATAAATAATGAATATACTAAACATATTGTTGTGTTTTGAAAATGCTTAATCTTTTTTAATATATATATATATATATATATATATATATATATATATATATATATATAATTTTTTTTTTTTTTTTGTCCCATAGTTTTGCTGGGTGTAGTCTTACTTCTCAGGAATGTAAAATTGCAGCATTGTCTCTACAATCCTCAAACTCTGTCCTGAGAGAGCTGGATCTGAGTAACAATGACCTACAAGATTCAGGAGTGAAGCTGCTCTGTGATGGACTGAAGAGTCCAAAATGTCAGCTACAGATATTGAGGTTTTTGTTTTTGTATAACATCTTGTAGCGAATAGTCTGCTTTCCTTTTGAAGCATTTAGAATATGCAATGTATCTGTTCTTGATAAGGACAGCAGTTGAGATGTTAACTGCTTCCCATTACTCTAATAGTAGGCTGATCGTAGGATTCAGTTATTGGCAGAAAGATTTTTAAACACACAATGTCTATACAGTGATCTCATGTTGGAGACTCTACCTTCTGGCAATTCATAAATGAGAATAGACATGTGCCGGTATTCGGTAATACGATATATCACGATAATGAATATGCACGGTATTGTTATTGTGGGCATTTCAAAATACCGAAAATAATTGTTTATTAAAAGTTATTCCGAATTTTGAAAGCATTTTAAGCATACTTTTCCCATTAACTGGTTAAATGCACAACACACTTGTAAACTGCGTCGAAGATGCGTGATGTAAACAGAAGCACATGGCAGAACGCGTAAGGGACGCTCCGGATTAAAGTGAAAGTGTCATTCACTCTCTGACAGCAGATGGCGCTAAACCGCAAATGCAACGTTAACCCAGAAACAAATCAGCTGCGCTACTTTCTAAAACGTATTTAAATGATTTATTTAGCCATTTAGATTTTTGTATTTGCAATGGTGTTTATCACAACACCAAATACTTTAATATTTAGACTCCATAGGCTATTTATTTTAACACTTTTTACATTTTAATCTGGACTACAACATGCCCTAGATATTGTTTGAAAGTGTATTCTAAGTGATTCTTTATTGTTCGGTCACACTTTACTTTAGGGCTTCATTAGTTAACATTACTTAATTAGTTAACATAAACTGAAAAAAATCTTCTAAACATGCATTAATTTTAGATAATGTCAATATAATAGTAATCAAATTAAAATTAAAATCAAAGTTTATTTTTTTTTTAAATAAACCGAGCTAACATGAACTAAAAGTTGTGTTATTTTTAACAAAGATTAATAACTTCTGTATCAAATGTAGCTTTTGTTCACTGATCATGTTAACTAATAATAAACTAATAAGATCTTACTGTAAAGCGATACCTATTGGTCTTTTAATTCTTTTGCACTTTAATCTGTGTAAAATTTTGAACTTTATACATTTTTTGTGTATTGCTTTATTGTGTTTTAATGTTCAGAATTTCTTGTACTGTATTATGACATCACTTTTTTGCAACTAAATTTCAATATCGTGATAATACTGTATACCGTGATAAAAACATTATCAATTTATCGCAACAT